>JALPVH010000086.1:0-192801 GCA_023242295.1 Diaporthe ilicicola | reverse complement strand
TAAAATTTATATTATTTATTAATTAATATTAAAAAGTATAATAATTTATTAATTAAGTTAAAAATAATAAACTTTATAATAATAACTATTATTTAACTTAATTTTTAAAAAAAGGTATTAATAATAATAATTAATAATATTAAAAACTTTTTTATTTAAAATATAATATAATATATTAATAATACCTTACCCTTTAATTATTAAATTTAATTAATTTTATAGCTTTTTTATATTAGCTATATATTTTAAGTTATTAAAGGTATATTTTATAAAAAAGTATATATTTTTAAAGCTAAAATAATAATTAAAATTAAAAAGTATTAATTAAAAGATTTAAAGCTATTTATTTTAAATATTTTAAAAAATGAAAAAAGAATATTAAATAAGCTTTTTATTAAATTAATTTTAAATTATTTTACTTTCTATTTTATTTTAATTAATACCTAATAAATTTATTAGCTTATAATTTATATTAATATTAGCCCTTAAAGGTAATAATACTTTTAAAAGATTAAAAGGTTTATAAGTAATATTTTTAAAGTATTTAAGTTAATTTTAAATATATATATATAATAAAGCTTTATAACTAATATTATATTATAAGCTAAAAAGCTAAAAATAATAATTTTAGCCTTTATTAATAACTTTTTTAAATATAAAAAAGTTAAAAATAATAAGAAATATTTTAAATATTATTAATTTTTTAATTAAAATTAATTTTTTTTAAAGTTTTATTAAATATATCTTTTTTATCTTATATTTTATTAATATCTTTAAAAATAAGATAAAATATATATTTAATATTATTTTTTCTTATTTAGCTTTAATATAGAAATAGCTTTTAAATTATAAATAAATTTATTTATTAAAATTTAAAAAAAAAAAAATAATAATAAAATAATATTTTTCTACCTTAATTACTATCTATTTAAAGCTTAATATATATATATCTAGATTTATAAATAATAATTTATTTAATATAATTATTTTTTATTCTTATTTTTAATAAATAAGGTTAATAAAAGATAATATTATTTTTAATTTTTTAATATTTTTAAGAGGCTAAATTAAGTTAAAATATATTTTAAATAGAAATTTATTAATATATATTTTTAATATTATTTAAAAAAATTTATTAAGCCTTTAAATTAATAATTATAAAAAAAGTTTAAATAGTTTTATTAAGCGCTTATTAAATAGCCTTTAAAAATAATATATTATTTAGTAAATATATAAAAAGTAAATATAAAAAAAGATTAAAAGATTTCTTATTAAAAGTAAATTTTAAAGCCTTTATTTAAAAATAAAATTAAAAGTAAAATAAGGAAAAATAAAGATAATTTAATTAATTAATAATAATAAAAAAATAAATAAAAATATTTTTAACGCCTTTTTTTTATAATTATTTTTAAAAGAATTTAAAGCTTTATTAATAATCTTTTTAAAGATAATTAATATAATTTATTTTTAAATAATATTAAAACCTTTTTTATATTATATATTAATAATAAAGAAATAACTAAAATATAATAATAAAATAAAGATATATTTTATAAAATATATTATATTAAAAGGCTAAATTATATTATAAAAGGCTAGAAAAACCTTAAATATATATAATTTAACTTTATAAGTAATGTTAAGAATAATATTATTATTATAGCTAAATTAAATCTTATATTAAAAAAAATTAAGTAAGTTAATATAAAAAGAAAAAGGTATTATAAAGCTTAAAAGAAGCGAAATAAAATAAAACGCTAAAGTATTTATTTAAAGAAAATAAAATTAAGAAAATAAAATAATAAATAAAATAAAATCCTATTTAATTATATTATTAATAATAATAAAGTAATTAAATAATTAAATAAGTAATTTAAAGAATTTTATTTTTATTTAAGTAAAACTAAATATTAAGTAATTACTTAGTTCTGGGTAATTTAATATATATTTAGGTTTAAGGATCCGAAGTTTATACGTAGGTATTTATAGGTACCCGCGGGTGGGTAATTCCTAGGCCTAGGAGCGCGGAAGATATATAAAATACTCTTTAAGCTTCGATTATTTACGCTAAGAAAAGAAAAAGGTTATTAATAGGAAACTAACTCGCTTTAACTATAATATATAAAATGTTAGCCGGGTTTATTTCGGGTTAAGACTAAAATAATAAAAGATCGTAAATGGGTCTATAGTGGTAAAAACACTTAGAATTATTAATAGCTCTAACACTAGCTTCTCTATTTTCTCTTTAGAGCATAGGGCATAGCTATGTAAGTATAATCAGGGAATAGCCCCTCCCCCACACAAACAGAAAAGGCCTTGTTATGAATAGTAGATAAATAGAGCCTGCAACAGAATGAGTATGTATTGTGGTTATGATAGCGGCTTACCCAACCAAAATTTAGAAGTGGTTGGCCCCAGTCTGACTATGCTACGCCTCTTTCCTGCATGTATCACACATGCAATGTCATGCGTCTCGAGCCATGCCTAATTAATGCGCAGTATTTAACTGACGCAGTAATTCATAGGTTAAATGAATGACCCCGCATCATCAGGCAGCAATCAGGTTGACTTCGCAGACATTTAAAGGTCGATTTGATTACCCACCGCATAGCCTCCTGGCCGCCTGGGCACGACACTTAGGTTCCTCTCACAAACCACAACATCGAAATTGGGTGACGCGACTTATTGGAGATGAAACATGCAGGCCAAAATCACGGCAAGGTTTTCCGGTTTCGGGACCTTTCAGCATGGAGCGATAACGACAAATTGAATGCCCAAGACACCGAGAATATTCGTGAGCACATGGTCATCGTCCTGGGGAGAAAAGACAAAGTGACGGGCCTTGTAAAGATTGCTGCTGTTCGTTCAAGCTGATGCCAGCTTTTTATAGTCTCTCTGACTGATGCTGTTCGAAGTAGATCACCCTACTAGACGACGCTCCCGACGTCAATTCAGATCTCTTGATCCCTATCCGCCCGAGCCCGAAGAGGAAGAAGAGCAAATTTCCAGTCCAGTTGCACATGGCCTATGAGATATTCCCGCTTTGCAAGCTGCGAAACTCATATGTGCGGGTGGATAGAGTCTATGAGGTTCCCTTGACCGTGTTGGAGTCGTGCCATGTTGGTGGTGACGAAATTCAACTTCAGTTGACGGAGAAGTCATATGGGACTTTGAAACATGTCGTGACCCAGCTAGGACGCGTAGAGCTATAAACTGGGCTGCATAATTGTATTGAGTTATATTAAGGATAAGGAAATAGTACAAAATCTGTATTGTTATTAACATTGCACATGTGACTTGCATACGGAAGTTTTGCTGCCGTGAAATCTGGAGTAGAATTGACAGAAATTCCGATATGGAAAATCAACGACTCCCAGGTAGCTAGCTCAGACTGCGAGCTCGAAATGTACACAAATATACCTTAGAAGAAAAGGCTTTGAGCGGAAGATTAATGCGACCAAGCACCACCACCGTCACAGCCAATCTGGAGGCTATGGTACAAAATCGGTGCAGTGAGGGCTTGAGACCGCGAAGCATTGGAACTGGGTGCACAAGCTAAATATGTGTCCTAGTTTTTAATGCTTGCGTCTTTCTCCATAAATATGAAACGGCTACTAGTATTCTAAGATAACTCCTAATAGGATGAAGTCCTGTTGAATAACATCCTATGGGATAGACTTACATAGTATAATCTTTTAATGGATAACCTTATGTGGGATAACCTATTGTGGAATAACGCTTTGTGCGTCCATGTAAAATTAGCTTTTGAATAGTCTGCTATAGAATCATCTCCCCTGGGATGATCTGCTGTGGAATGATCACCAGTTGGATCATCTTGTTGGCTGAATATCCAGGTAGGTAGTCAACTGCCTGGCCAACTTTGAACATTTTAATTCATGCCATTATAGACCTAATTGCTGCATTCATAACACAGTATTACCGCAGACTGTCCTCGATCACGACCACCTGAAATGCCTGCACTCAAAAAGATAGCCCCGCCCGCTCCAACCTCAGCGGGCCTCGAACTGACATATAGCCTTCGTTCGCAGCTTGCGAAATGTCCAGCCGCCACAATAATCGCACTGAAGACGCTCGCGAAACCTCCGTGTTATCTTTGTTGCGCAGGCAGTGCATATGTATGTGACTGGGGGAGGTTTGGCGTTAAGGTTCTCGTAAATTGGCATTTGCGTAGTCGTGTCTTCGGACTGGCGGCTGGAGTGCTGCACGGGTGACTTTGCCCCGCCTGTGTTACCACCTTGTGTGGTTGTTGGAACTGTGTATGCTTCGCGAGACATTCTTGGCGGCGCTGAGTGGTGTGTTTGAATACTTCCGGTGGTGTAGCATGTGTGTAGGACGGTCTGAAGTTGTTCATGCGTGTATACTCTCGGACAGGAGGTGAGTCAATATAGGATTTATATATATACCTGGGTATACATAGATACATATATCCTCGGATCTCAAGCAATGTTTTCATTCACTTGAGGCATGCTTGAAAATGTAAAAGGACTTGGAATGCGGAGGTGGCTTTCAGTGGAAATAAATGTTTCAATCAAAGGACAGCCACAACATGCTCAAAGGCCGTTCCGCATTCGGGAATACCAAGGGATCAAATATATATATTCCACACCTTATACCTGTGATGTTCAATAACCACTTTGTATCCACTCGTTTAGATCAGGTTCAACGAAGTATCATCACCCTATACTTTCCCTTCGCATGAGGCTGGTTGGTCTGGGCCGGGAAAATGTAAAATAAACAGTATATATTGCAAATATTGCGCAAACTTCAACAAGCGTGGTCCCGTAGCTCAGCTGGTTAGAGCGTCGTACTAATAGCTCCTCCAACGAGGAACTATCGGTGATGCGAAGGTCGCGAGTTCGATCCTCTCCGGGACCATTTCCTTTTGGTTGTGCCTTGAATCAAGGTGAGACTTGGTGCGGGTCAGCCACATAGAATTTTTGCCGAGCCGGATTGTTGGTACACAGGCCACCCAGTATAGGTCACCTAGAGCTGCTGGTCTTCAAAGACAAGAGTCAGATGAAGGCCATCACAGGCACCCTTCCTCCACTCATACTATTGGAACAATATCGCCTTTCAAGAAATGACAACACATCGTTGCAGAGCCCTCTTTAGCTTGGTTGCCTCTCTCCCAGATAAACCAGAGAAGAGACAGGAGGTATGGAAGCGGACCACGCTATGCTTCCACTATGTTGGAAGTTGGCTTCTTATCACATATACTCAAGTTGATTCCTCACGCAAATATTGTAGCCGCAAAGCGGACACCCAAGAAAGGGTTGTCTCTTAATCTCTATCAGCTGGAAAAGTACTTCTGTAGAATGTCACAGTCCAGAGCAAGACTATCGAGCATTGCCTCTACATATACCATATGACCCCCACCTTTAGTACACCCCCACCTTTAGTACTAACAACCACATACAAAATACCCAACTTGACAATAAGGATATATTAATTAATTCTGGTATTCTGCTCAATTAAAATAGATAGTTTTAAAGCTTAGAAGTAGCTTAATCTCTCTATATAGCCAGAATTTAGCTAATGCGCCCAAACTAGTAATAGCCTCTGCCGGAAGCTCATCCTTAATATTCTCACGCTTCTTCTCGCAACCTTAAGGATAGCCCTAATAACGTACCGTACGACAGAGGCTAAAGATATATAGCCTAACGATTCTATTCTCTTTATCTATATAACTAATTTATTCTCCTCGGCTTCTAAAAGGCGTTAGGTAGGCTAAATCTAGTCTAATTATAGCACTACGCTTATTTATTCGGCTAAAGAAAGAGTTATCGCAAGTATACTATACTTCGTAGCCGCTTACCTAAGCGAAATACTATTAGATCTAATATCCGTAATAGCCTTAGCTATATCCCGTTTAGAATAGGTCGCTATAATAGCTAGCGGTAGATATATACGAGGTAAAAGGCTTAGTAGTATAAAGAGAAGAGTATTTGGCTTCTAAAATCCTGCTTATTAACCCCGCCTATAACGTTATAGATTAACTAAAACTTATTAAAATTAATTTATCTATTAAAATACTATAAATTATCGCAATCAGATTACGAATAGCTTTAGTTTTAATTAAACGGCGTGTATATAAAGTTGGGCGATTTATGTGTGGTTATTAGTACCAAAGGTACAGGTGTACCAAAGGTGGGGGTCATATGGTATATCCCTCTCGTGACACAGATTCGAGAGGCTGCGATGCGTTGTACGTACAAGACTTATAGGGCAAGGCCTGTAATCACAGCCTTCAGCGATTCGAATGTTTTCGAAGTACTCCAAAGTCCTTATATAGCGGATGTCTAAAATTTGACAATGCATCATCTCACATGTCATTCATGTAAGAGGTTGTCCTGTGCGGTGTTATCCCATTCCGGGGGGGGGGGGGATGTGCGCTAGTCTATCGGCGTACAACTTGGTGTGGACGGCTAACCCTGTCAGAGAGGGACAGGGTTAGTGAAATCAGGACGCGCCCAAGTTTTGCGGCCGCGACTTTTCTTTCAGGGACGACGTCAGCAGCTCCAGAGGCGGAAAGCATGCATGAGGCTTGAGAGACCATGTCAAAGTCGTGGCAGTCGACGCTGAGACTGCCAAAGGCTTCAATCCCGTAAGCGTGACCCTGTTGCTACCACCACCACCACCACCACCAGCGTTTGCCCAGAGCAACAATTCTAACGGCAGCTCCTTGACCAGACCTCGGCCGACACCACAGCTTCAGGACCACTACCTCCGAAGATGCACCGACGCCCTCTATGAGTGGCAGGCCGCAAACCGTCCTGCAGATAAGCAGTTCCTCCTCCACGATGGCCCTCCCTACGCCAATGGATCGCTGCACGTCGGTCACGCCCTGAACAAGATCCTCAAGGACACCATTCTTCGGGTCAAGGTGCAGCAAGGCCACAGGGTGAAATACGTCCCGGGCTGGGACTGTCATGGCTTGCCCATCGAGCTCAAGGCCCTCGAGGCCTCGGGCGTCGAGAACATGGCGCCCGTCGACGTGCGCAGCGCGGCCAGGGAGCTCGCCGCCAGCACCGTCCTCTCGCAGATGCGCGAGTTCCGGTCCTACGCGGTCATGGCCGACTGGGACCGGCGCTGGACGACCATGGACCCGGCATTCGAGATCCGCCAGCTCGAGCTGTTCCTCGGCATGCTCCGCCGGGGGCTGATATACCGCAGGTACAAGCCTGTGTACTGGTCCCCGTCCTCGGGCACTGCCCTCGCCGAGGCCGAGCTCGAATACAAGGACAACCACACCTCTCATGCTGCCTACGTGACCTTCCCGGTCACGTCCTCGGCTGATGGCGACGCTGCGTTTCGCCAGCTCCTCGGCGACGACTTCTCCGGTCAGCTGTATGCCGTCGTATGGACGACCACACCTTGGACCCTGCCTGCGAACAAGGCCATCGCCGTGCATGACGACCTCGACTATGCCATCATAAGGCACGGCAGCGATGCGCTCATCATAGCACAGGGATGCCTCCAACAGGTTATGAAGACATGCTTCGATGGCACAGAAGTGGTTGAAAACGACGTGATTGCATCATGCAAAGGCTCCGACTTGCGCCGCTTCTCATACGTTCACCCACTTCATGGAGCAGACGTACCGCAGCAGCCCATCATCCACGCAGACTTCGTCTCGGCCGATTCTGGTTCCGCCCTGGTACATCTCGCTCCTGGCCATGGCCATGACGACTACGAGGTCTGCAGGCCCTTAGGCCTTGAGGTCTCTGCGCCGGTGGACGACGATGGGCATTTCACAGCGGAGGCTTATCCCAAGTATCCGGAGCGCTTGCAGGGACTCTTCGCCCAAGGAAAGGGAAACGCAGCTGTGCTGGAGATCTTGAGCCCCTTCATCTTGCACGAACACAAACACCAGCACAAATACCCTTACGACTGGCGCACCAAGCGGCCAATCATCGTCAGAGCAACGGCGCAGTGGTTCGCTGATGTCGCAGGTATCAAGGACGAGGCACTCAAGGCACTGGACGACGTGGATTTCATCCCAAGTGGTGGAAAGACCAGGCTGGAGAGCTTTGTGAAGGGGCGAAGTGAATGGTGCATCTCGAGGCAGCGTGCATGGGGAGTTCCCATCCCTGCGCTGTACGACAAGAACGGCGACGCTGTCATGACCGAAGAGAGTGTGCAGCATATCATCTCCGTCGTACGCGAAAGAGGCACCGACGCCTGGTGGTCTGACCAGCCTGATGATCCGGCTTGGATTGTGCCGTCATTGAGGGGCCAGGGAGAGTACCGACGAGGAACAGACACCATGGACGTGTGGTTCGACAGTGGCAGCAGCTGGACATATGAAGGTGATGTCCAGGCGGACGTCTACCTCGAGGGCTCTGACCAACACCGCGGCTGGTTCCAGTCCAGCCTGTTGACGAGAATTGCTGCTGCTGCTGCGGCGGCGGGCGGCTCGGACAGCGGCAGCCTCATCAAACAGACCGTCGGCCTTGCTCCATTCAAACGCCTCATTACCCATGGTTTTACTCTGGACAAGAACGGAAAGAAAATGTCCAAATCATTAGGCAACATCATAAGTCCGGATCAGGTAATGAATGGAAGCCTCCTGCCACCAGTCAAGAAGAGAAAGGACAAGGGTGCTGCAAAGGACACGGCGAGCAAAGCCCCTGCCGGGCCACAGTATGATGCCCTCGGGCCAGATGCTCTCCGTCTTTGGGCGGCCAGCAGCGACTACACTCACGATGTGGTGATTGGGGAGCCAGTCTTGAAGTCAATACACACTTCTCTGATCAAGTACCGCACAATGACAAAGATGCTGCTCGGCTCGATGACCGAGGCAGCCCGGACCGCACCACTCGGGACCGCCGACCACATTGCCGTCATCCAGCTCCGAGACACCATGGAGGAGGTCGGCAAGGCCTACGACGACTTTGAGTTCTACAAGGGCTTCAGCCTGCTGAACCGGTGGGTCAACAACGACCTGTCGGCCTTCTACCTCGAGGCCCTCAAGGACCGGCTGTACTGTGGCGACGGGGGCGGCGTGCTGGAGCCGATATTCTGGGGCTTCATGCGCATGCTGGCGCCCATCACGCCGGTGCTGGTGGAAGAGGCCTGGGACCACGCCCCGGAGTGGCTGAAGAGGGACGGCACCCACCCCCTTCGGCAGCTCTACGCGTCCCCGGTCATCGACGAGTTGCGGCTCCCCGCGGACGAGCCAGGGCTGCGAGAGGCCATGCCCGTGCTCTTTGCGGTCCACGCGGGCATCAAGTCTGCCACCGAGCTGGCCCGCAGGGACAAGAAGGTGGGCTCGTCCCTCCAGTGCTCGGTCGTGCTGCAGATCCCGGACGCGGCTGTCGCGGCGGTCCTCCAGCAGCTCGGTGACGAGCTCGAGAGCGTGTTTGTGGTCTCATCTGTTGGTGTCAATGCGCCTCTGCCCGAGACTCTGGAGTGGAAATACTCGGTCGACTTTGAGGTTCCGACGGGGACGTCGAACGGCAGCCATGCCGGCGGTGCCGTTGTCGTGGACAATTCGAGCGGCGGCGATGTCGAGGGCGCTCAACAGGCTGGTGGTGTGAGCTGCACGGCGTGGGTGCTGCCGCCCAAGGCGCACAAGTGCCCGCGGTGCTGGCGGTATGTTGCCACGCAGGAGGATCAACTCTGTGGGAGGTGTGAGGATGTCGTTGAGAAGGGCGATTTTTGAGACGAGTTGGGAATGACTGCTGCTAGACGTGGTGGGAAACCTGGTACTAGGCAGGAGGGACTGTAGAATACTTGAAATGATGCCCAATCCTCTCACAGCTCTTTGCACAGCTGTGTTCTAGCGTCGTGACATTCTGATTCTGATGTCTCAGCTCCCGACGCATTAGATGGAGGAGAAATTCTGACGTCTTGCCTCGACCTTATCTTGACTTCCGCTGCCATCTGCGATTTTCAAAGCATCTCATGGTGGTGATCTGAAGGCACATGTGATCTCGTAGGGCTAGGTGAGAAAGCGTGTGCTTGTCATGGGCGGCTCGTCATCACACAGTGCCTCGGCGCCCGACTTCGGTCAGCGGCGACTCGAGCGCAGCGGGTGTGGTGCGGATCGCAGCGGCTCTAAAATTCCACAGCAACTCCAAAAACCACCGGCTGACTGGCCGATCCTCTCGAATCCGGACCTCTCTACCTTTGGATATCCATATTGCTTATGCACATGCAGGTTTTGGAACACGACCTGCGATGCGCCATGCATTGTTCCTAAACCGACTGTCTGCCAAGCACACGTTCCCACCCCTGCGGCTCATCAGAGGCTGCAGCCCTCGCCAACCGCACTCCAAAATGAGCACCACCGTCCCAAAAGGCAGGACCTACGAGGTGAGTCCAAGAAACGAAAATAGTATTCTGGATTTCAAACCAAGACCTCTTCAAAGAGAGAAAAACACCCGGGAAAAAAAAAATTCCTCGCTGAGACAGCCACCAAAAAGGACGCCATCGATGCCCTCAACACATTCCAGACGCCCTTCGCCGTCATCGAGGCACGGCGCAAGGCCGGCATCCGTCCCGATGAGGCCAGCATCCGCGAGATGAGGGCCTATTGGGCGCGGCTGGGCCACACGCCCGAGGACCTGGACCGCCTCAACGTCGTGCACGTGGCGGGGACCAAGGGCAAGGGCAGCGTGTGCGCCTTCGTGGCGTCCATCCTGGGGCGGTACGACGTCAACCAAGGCCAAGGCCAGCAGACGACGCCGACGAGCAGGAGGAGAAAGCTCAAGGTCGGCCTGCTCACCTCGCCGCACCTGATCGCCGTGCGCGAGCGCATCCGCATCGGCGCGGCGCCCCTCTCGGAGCAGGACTTTGCGCGCTACTTCTTCGAGGTGAGCGACGCGCTGCTGGCACCGGCTGCTGGCAACGTGCGGCCCGCGGACGCGGAGCCGGGCTCGCGGCCCATCTACGCGCGCTACCTGACGCTGATGGCGTTCCACGTGTTCCTGCGCGAGGGCGTCGACGTCGCCGTGGTCGAGACGGGCGTGGGCGGCGAGTTCGACGCGACCAACATCGTGGCGAGACCCGCCGCCGCGGGCGTCGCCACCCTCGGCATCGACCACGTCTTTGTGCTCGGCGACACGGTCGAGCGCATCGCCTGGCACAAGGCCGGCATCTTCAAGGCCGGCCGCCCCGCCCTCGCCGTCGAGCAGCCCGCGTTCCCGGCCGCCGAGGATGTGCTGCGGGCAAGGGCCGCGGAGGCGGGCGCCGCGCTCGAGATCCTGGGTGTCGACAGGCGCCTGGCCGCCACGGGGGTGCAGGTGCGGCCCGACGCGGCGTTCCAGAGGAGGAACGCAACCCTGGCCGTCGCGCTGGCCGAGGCGGCGCTGGCCAAGATCGACCCGGAGGGCTTCGCGAGGGACGCGGACAGGCTGCCGGCCGAGTTCAAGGACGGGATCGAGCAGGTCGTGTGGAGGGGCAGGTGTGAGGTCAAGGAGGACGAGGGCGGGAGGGTGAGGTGGCACATTGACGGGGCGCACACGACCGACAGCCTCAAGATGGCGGCGAGGTGGTTCGTGGGCGAGAATGCCGGCCGGCGGGGGCCGAGGGTCCTGATCTTCAACCAGCAGGGCAGGACCGAGGCCATCGACTTCCTGGAGGGGCTGCACTCGGGCGCCAAGAGGGACGACGGCTCGTCCTTTGACCACGTGGTGTTCTGCACAAACGTCACGCACGCTACGACAGGCTACAAGCGAGGTATGTGTTCAACGGCTGCCGTCTGGGAAGCTATACCGGATATGCACACTGACAACCGCCAGACTTCGTAAATCACCAGTATGACCCTGAGGCGATCAAGAAGCTCACGGTGCAACGGACGTTTGCGGAGCGGTGGTCGACCCTCGACCCAAAGGCAAAGATCACTGTCATCCCGAGCATCGAGGAAGCCATCAACGTGGCGCGGGAGCTCACAAATTCACTCGAAGAGGGCGAGACGGTGCAAGCTTTCATAACGGGCAGCCTCCATCTAGTCGGAGGGGCCTTGGGTATCTTGGAAGGGGCTGATGCTCTATGAAAGGGAAGCCTGCAGGCCTGTTTTGTTTTGTTTTGCCTCGCTCTCTCTCCTTCAGGGCCCTCTGGAAAATAGAAAGGAAGGGTTAGACGTGATAGAAGGACGCTGTGCTCAACGCACTCCCGTACATATTATATCCAATCTAGGGTTCACCACCCGGTTCCAACAGCCTCAACGCCGGCCCCACCAGGTTGAAGCTCCCTGTGACCAGCACTTGCACCTTGAAGTTGTCCTTGCTCTTTTTCGACCCTAGCATCACGTTCCTCGCCATGTCCAGCGCGGTTGATATGCTGTCTGCGGGAATGGCTGCGGTGAAGGGGCAGAACTGCCGCATGACGTCGCAGTTCTTCCTCTGGACGGTAAAGTCTGGCTTCTTCATGAAGCTGTTGGCCTCGTTGGTTGGGCAAAAGGCGTGGTGGAAGATTTTCTGGTTGGAAATTTCGGTTTCTTCCAGGATGGTCTCAAGGAGCGTCCTCAGGAGCGAGGCAGAATCACGGTCCTGCTGGTTGAAAATGAGGATCCGGATGGAGTCCTCTTTGGAAATTTTGCCAGCATACCACCGACCGACCTGGATGAGGCTGTCTTCGGTATGTGCGCCGTCAAGGTACCACTGTATGCGGTCGTGTGTGATGGTTTCGCAGCGCCCTCGGAGTGCTGCGGTCTGGAGGCCGGTGACGAACTCTTCGGGCATGTCGCCGAGCTTGCTGGGGAGCGGCGAGCCCCCGCTCTCGAAGAAGGGGAGCTCAAATCTGTGGCCCAGGGACTGCAGGTGCCGCCTCGAGATGACTGCGGCGAGAGCCATGTTGGACTTTTGAAAGGCTCCCTCCAGCTGGGCACCTTGCACCCCTGCCCATGCCTCCAGCACCTGCTTGCCAATCGAGTCCAGCGCCGTGCCCTTCTCATGCGCCCGCTCGCTCAAGACCTTCGAAGCGCCGTCTTCGCCGGATCCCCCAGCCTGGCAGGAATATGCCGGGACTCCTTGCTTGAAAATGCCAGCCTTGTTCCACGCAATCTTGTCCACCGTGTCGCCAAGCATGGCAACATGGTCGATGCCGAGTTGCGTCACAGCCGAAGCGGTGACCGCGTCTGGGGGCAACACATTGGTGGAGTCGTACTCACCTCCGATGCCACACTCGATGATCGCAGACTTGACCCCTTCCCTCAGGAATGCATGAAAAGCGACCAGCGTCAGGAAGCGAAAGTAAAACGGCTTCGTCGACGGCCCGTCGGCGCCCAGCTCGTCGCCGTCGGGCAGCTTGTCGCCAGCCTTCCTCGCCGCGTCCGAGAGCCGGTTCCACACCTCGAAGAAGTACGTCGTGAACTTGTCCTGGGAGATGGCCTCCCCGTCCAGGCAGATGCGCTCCCTAACAGTGACTAGGTGTGGTGAGGTGTAGGTGCCGACGCGCCCGGCGACCTGGGGGTACTGGCGCAGGATGGACGTCGTGAAGGCGCATGTGGAGCCTTTGCCTTTGGTGCCAGCCACGTGGATACAGCGGAGGCGGGCGAGGTCCGAGGGAGAGTAGCCGGCCCGGGACAGCCAGGCTGTCATCTCGGGGATTGCGGAGGCATTGATGTCCTTTTGTGAGGCCGGATCTGCGGTGAAGAGGTTGATGATGTTCTTGTTGGATTGAAGCAGCGACAGGAGATGGAGAGCATTGTCATAGGTCGGGGCAAGCTTATCCGAGGCTGCCATGGTGGAGAGGTACTTGTGTCTCCTGGAGAAGAGGCTGTTGAGGGTGAGTATCGGGATTGAGGATGGTGATGGTCTCAGCAACACAGACGAGAGCAGGGGTGACGTCTTCAGGATCCTAGAGCAGATGAGAGCGCGACACATCTGCCCTGGGAGCCTTCGATGTTGTTGTTGCAGTCGTAGTCCTGAGTAGCAGCAGTCCAGTGCAGTCCAGCGCAGTGCAGTCCAATGCAGGCCTATATAGCCTCCTCAGTCATCGCTTCCTCCAATGGCTCCTGTTGGGCCTGGGCAGGGAAGCTCCAGATCTGATGCTGACCAGAGATCAAATCAGATCAAGCCAGGCCAGATTGGAGTACCGGTAGGTTGTTGTCAGCAAAGCGTGGTGGCCCAGACTGCTGACTGGTCGACGGGTCGGACAGCGTCCAATCTATTTCCCAAGTGGTGAACTTTTGGAGAAGCGGACCTGCTGTAGCATCCAGCTGCGAGCCCCACCCGACCACGGTCTCTAGCGCTGGTGTGTTTGGTGTGGCAGGGAGGGTGGGTGGATTAGATTCCCGAAAGCCTGTACGGTACTTCTGTATCCCCGCCAAGCCCAAGCGCACAGCAGATCGGGACTACTTCACCCATAACCCACGGACGCTGTGCCGGTGCCGCATGCTGGGCCGTGAGCACCTGGACCGTCCTTCCCTCACTGACCAAATTTCCTTTTCCTCGGCGGCGGGAGGGGCTGGATGATCCAGAGTGCCGGGTGTTGAGCTTGCCTCAAACGGTCCGGTGCAGCGCCAAATGCAGAGGTCCTTTTGTAACGGCGGTCTGGGGGGATGCTACTACTGTAGACTACATGCCCTGCTACACCATGCCATGTCATGCCATGCAATGCAATGCAGATTTCTTGCATCGGCTTATGCCATGAGAGAGAGAGACAGGCCACTGTTGAATCTCTCATTTCGCGAAGTCCTGCCCAGGATGAATGAAGATCCGCTTTCCAGGCTTCCACATACATATCGAACTCGAGAGCCACAGGAACTTTCATCCCTTTATGCTCACAATGTCCAAAAATGTGACTAGCTCACAGGAGTGAACGAGTGAGCCAAACGGGACTAACTGATCCCACGCTGATTGCGAATTACGGCAGACGCGGTTTGGCCTAAAGATTTGGCCTAAAGATCATGGAAACAAATAAAAAATAAAAAATAAAAAAACTACTTGGCTCCACACCCACAATCACCTAAAAACAAAAGACTGACAACTGTGTGACTCGAACACACGCCTCTTTCGAGACTACGAAGATGTAAACACCTGAACGTAGCGCCTTAGACCACTCGGCCAAGTTGCCCTGATATAATTCACTTTAAAAGTATGTATATATTCCAACACTTTCAGTGGCGCCGCTTAGAGGACTGGCAGCCACCGGCGGCTCACGGTTGCCCCCAGCTAGACTACTCCAATGACACACACAAGCAAATAAATAAGTGCTGGTATACTGTGATAATGTGTTCTTGAGGTGCTATAGCAGACATATACCAGGATATGAATTCTCTCCAAAAGATGTACACTGCTCGGTCAAGGGTTGTTGGATCGCGCATATCACAGCAATTCACTGTTGGGTATTATGCGAGGATTCCGCACCCGGCCGCAGTCCACCTTTATTTTGCTAGGCAACAGACAACGTGAGCCGAATCAAGGCTGCAACAACTACGACGTCCCTACAACAGGAACTTCAAAGATGTTTTCAAGGAAATGGAACGAAACAAAGAAAATATTTACACACCAGACCCATTGACGTTCCAATTACCGCAGACGAAAGCCTAAGGCAACCAACGCCTTACTATGGAGTTACAAATATTGTCAGACCTTCACCTCGAGACCCCGAAGGCCTACGACTTCTATGAGATCAAGCCTTCTGCTCCTCACCTGGCACTTCTGGGTGATATCGGCTGCGTCTCCGACCCGGGATACCTCACATTCCTGACCGCTCAACTGAGACAGTTCTCCACCGTCTTCCACCTCCTAGGCAACCATGAGCCATACGGCTCAACCTGGGGCGCATCCACCAAGAAGCTCCGCGCGTTCCAAGAGGAAAATCGTCAGGAGCGAGCACGGCCGTCAGGCTCTCCTGTGGGCGAGTACGTCCTCCTCGACCGGGACGAGTTCCACCTCCCCTACCACAACCTCACCATCCTCGGGTGCACGCTCTTCTCGGGCGTCCCGGCAGCGTCCACGACAGACATCAGCTTCGGCCTAAACGACTTCTTCCGTATCGACGACTGGACCGTGGAGCGGCACGTGCAGGCACACAAGCAGGACGTCGCCTGGCTGAACGGGCGCGTCGCGGCCATCGCGCAAGGGCATCCCGGCCGCCGCATCATCGTCCTCACGCACCACAGCCCCACGGTCGACGCCAGGACAGTCAACCCGAGGCACGCCGCGAGCAAGCTCCGGTCCGGCTTCGCCACGGACCTGAGCGGTGAGGAGTGCTGGAAGAGCAAGAATGTGGTCTTCTGGGCATTTGGGCATACGCATTACAACTTCGACCGCTTTCGTGATGAGGACAGTGGTAAGGTTGTTTACTCAAACCAACGGGGATATTACTTTGCTCAGGCGCCTGGCTTTGCGGAGGAGGGGATGGTGAAAATCGAGTGACTTGTCTGGAAAGGCAGCAGTGTTTGAGAGGCATCCACGACATCAACTACTCTTAGATAGGCCGGATTGAGTCCAACAGACAGTTTTCTGAGCACACGTCTCCCTGATCAATTTAATAGTGACCTCAAATATATAATTTTCGTTGTGCTAGAATGTGCTCTTATGTCATTATCTGTGAATCTTGAATTATATTTGAAATTTACTCGGTGGACCTTTGCTTGTTAATTACTCGGGGCACATAACATATCATTGATTATCAGAGAGACACATCAACCAATTCACGCGCCCGAAGGATGGCAACATCACCGAGGGCTTCTCTTGATACACTATAGGATATTCCATCAGGCTCATGAGGAGATGAAACCCGACCTGTTTCGTAGAGCTGAGTACAATATTCCCTCAACATCGGTAAAAGCTTCGTCTTTTTCTTGTTCTCTTTTTCTTGTTGTCTTGATCTAGTTGTGCACCAAAGATGTGTGATTTCGTAGATAACATATACCTTATTTCTTCTATGTTCATGGCTGCGTAAACAAGCGAGCGATTGCCGTGGCTAAGTTGAACAATACCCAACCTCTTTAGTATGCGCCGTCAGGAAAGACAAATGGGTTCCAGACCTCCTGAGGGTCAATCGTGAAATCTGTGCCCGCAAAGTCCAGCCCTTCGAATGCCTGCATCTCGGGGTCCTGTGCAAATGCAAGGTCTTGATCATCCATGGTTCCGAAGGATTTATCCTCCTCCACCGTGTTAGGGTGAGGATGAGTCGGATTTATACTCCGTTGATGATCAACCTGCTCGGTCCCGGCCGCATTCTCAGAGCCAGCCGGGTTGCAGTCGGGTGTCGCAGACGGACCATGTCTCGCGTACCAGGAATCCACCGCTTCAGCCCGAGATAAGAGCGGGCAAAAAGGATGCAGCTGGGCGTCCGTGTCTGTATCCTGTGATATGGACGTGCGAAGACGCTCAACTACTCGCCTCAGAATCTGAGATATAGACAGAGACCGCCGCAGCTCGGCTGCAGTTGCTGCGCTTATGCCACAGGTCGTGCACAGGATATCCAGTCTCACGCCCAGAGAAAGGCCGTAGCCGAGCATGACCCAGGCCAGATTGGTGAAGTGCATCTCCTGACCTGGTTCGGCAGAGATGAAGATATTCATCAAGGATTTCACGGCCGAAATGCTCTGCGCCAAGCTGTAGGGATTTGGTGTGAGGCCGATTGGAGAGCCAGGCAGGAACATTTCTCCAAGCAGGAGCTGCGCGGCAGAAATTTGAAATTTCAAGAAAGCTTCCATCATCGAGTCAGCTCCAAACCTGACTTGACTTCGAAGACGAAGGGTTGACTTACGAGAGGATGCCATATCAGCCGGCAATGCCTCCTTGAGAGACCACAGCTCGTATTGCAATTGGTGGACCCGAGCATTCGATCTGCCTTGACCTTGATCGCGAGTGGTGTCTTTGGCCATACCACCTACATCCTCAATCATACGTAACAAACTGACGACTCGCGGTAGACATCGGTCTGTCGGATGTTCTGCTTGTCTAGCCAGAGTTTCGCAGCCTTCAACCAACAAAGGTATCGTCGGGAAAGGGCGAAATTTGTTCAAGATGACGGAGGCACTTTTATCGATTAGATTGCATCAGTCGACAGAAGGACTTTTGTGAGCCTCACCTGGTAGCAACACTGTATAGCCCTACCAGTGATCTCACCTCATCGGCGTTCAGTGTTTCAGTAGATGACCTTGGATCATGTCCCTTTGCCCTTGTCGACAGACTTCCGCGCTGGTGAAATCTCATGTCAGAAATTATGCTCATGGCAAGAAATATATTCTGAGTATGTTTGCGTGGGGGAGGCTGATATTGTGCCCTGGAACCTGTCAGACAACACACGGATTTGACTGCTGGAATAACAAGTGACTCGGTCTCGGAGCTCAAACTTTGGATAGTACTCACCAAGCAATATAGATCAATAGACCCTGTAGGTTTTCAAGAGTTGGGATGCTGCCTTGTAGCAGTGCTGTGGCCAACGTCTGTTCAAACAGCCTGGCGAGATGCGCCTGCAATCCTCTATCATCATTCGAGGCTGCGAAGAGAACTGCAAGGCACACTAATGTCTTTTCTCGATGCAGGTCCGTCACTTTCGATGAGTCCGATATTATCACGAAGGGGAAATATGGCGTCAGAGACTTTCTGAACCGATCGAGAAGGATCTCCCCGGTCTCAACGGATAGCAAACCAAGTTGAAACGGGTCAAGCGAGACACCGTTTGCATTCTGGATTCGAAGTGGCTCCTCTCCCATCTCACCAGATACCGTGGAGGATGATCTCGAAGCTTCACAATTGCTGGTGGGCGATGCATCGGAGCCTTCGCTCACGATTTGTTGTGATGTCAGGATTTCATCAAGCTTGTCTATCTTGGCCTCGAGTTGACCGATCCGACTGTTTCGATAGTAGGTTAGTCGTAGAGCCTCGAGGCCTGGAGCAGCATCCCATTTTGTTCCACATATCTTCTTACTTTACCCGACGTGCCGGAACAGTGCCTCGCCGCGCAGGAGGGAAGATGCATGTCTTCTTCAGCCGGAAACACCGGTCGCAAGAGCCGGAGTTCTGGGTTCTGTCGCAACGGAGCTTCGCGTGAGAACAGATCTGACATGTTCTCAGGAGTAATGGGTCGCCGCTCCTGCCAACCACGTCTCGTTTGTGCCTTCGCATGGCTCTTTGATGGCGTGGGCACTTACTTACCAGTACCCCTGTGCCCTTGTCTTCCACGGTCTCGGTGATGGTTGCCAGAGGGAATTGTCAACTTGGCTGGATGTCTAGGAATGCATGCAAAAGTTCAAGAGGAATCATGTGAGCATCACCACTTGCTTATGCCAGTAACCACGTTATTCTCAAAGAGGCGTTGCTGACCATGGTGACTAAGGCAGGGCGGGTGTAAGTCCTGCTTGGCTCAGTTCTAGCGCCGCGGTTGAAGTGGCTCTTTGTCGCTAAAGCATGGGCGGCTTCTTCACCTTTCACCACACATTATGTCTCAAAAACAATATTTGACGCGTTCAATCGAGGCGCAGTCGGGCTTACTCACTCGGGCAACCAGTCTACAAGCACATGAATCCTACAGGAAGTCTTGGCATATGCAGCCCAGGCAGCGAGATTACAGTGAGCTGGCCGAGCCGGTACCGAAGCCTGCATCGCCAACACTCACCTCGTTTTGATCACGAGATCCAGAGGGCTCTTTCATATCTTCTTCCAAAGGCTCACGGACTTGTTGAAAGTCTCCTGAACACCCATCAAATCCAACGCACCACGTGTCGAGGGCGGCCTATCGCGGCGCAAGATGGCGCCTTTGAGCTCCGAGCCTCGCCAGATGGTAGTGGTCTTGAACCCAGCACGGCGGAGAGCCTTGTACCAGCTCGTGACTGAGATCACGGCGTATATGTGGTCGCAGTTGGAACTACACGACAGATATGACGGCCAAACACCAAAGAGCCCATCTGCGGCACCGCCTCACGCAGCGCAGGCCCCTTCCGACCATGACGCCCCGCGAGGCTCAACCTCTGCCGCTGCCCGCGCCGCCGCGAAGGCAAAGGCAGAGGCTTCCGTCTCACAAATGCACACGCCACCGAGCCCGGAGCTCATCTCGCTGCGCAAAGCAGCGCTGGCGCATTTTGACGAGTGGAGGAAGGAATTCCTGACCAAGCTGAAGGAGATTCTGGCGGCCAGCGATGACAACAAGGTCCTGGAAGCGCGCTCGGGACGCCAGAAGAAAATGGCCCAGATCAAGGCGGACAGTCCCGCCGAGGGCGAGGATCTGATCGACTTCGGCGGCGATCCCTCGCCAAACAGCGCGGCCCGAGACACCGCGAAAGCCGTCGAGTCTCTTCGGGCTATCTATCATCCCATCCCCACGAGGCTCACCACCGTGCCGGTCGAGGACCGGAAGGAGGTTGTCAGCGCCGTCCTCATCCTTCTACTCTCTACAGGGAAATACACAGCCTATGCAAGGTCGTTCATCACCTATCTGACCTCTGCGCTCGAGCTCCCCTTGTCCTTTCTGACCGACGAGGAGAAGGAGATCGCAAAGACCATGATCGAGGCGTCAGCCGAGGCAGAGAAAGCAAAGAAGGACCAGACCATGTCCGCCGAGGCCGAGGCCCAGAAGCGCAAGCAGCAGGGGCAGGTAGGCAGGTACTGGAAAGTCGGGCTCGCATCCGTGGCTGGTGCCGCGATCATCGGAGTGACTGGTGGCCTCGCAGCACCGGTTGTAGCTGGTGCCATCGGAGGCCTGATGGGGTCCGTAGGACTGGGCGGGCTGGCTAGCTTCCTGGGTATTTTCTGGATGAACGGCGCCTTGGTTGGAACCCTTTTTGGGGCATTTGGGGCCCGAATGACCGTCAGTACCCTTTAAAGTCCGCTGTCTTGAAGTGGACCCCATCACTGACTCCGGAAAAGGGCGAGATGGCAGATAAATACGCCAGGGAAGTTGAGGACTTCCGTTTTCTTCCCCTCAGGGACGAATGGGGCACCGAGTTTCGCAAAGAAGGAAAGGACGTCCGAAGGTTGAGGGTCGCTATCGGGATCAATGGCTGGCTCGTCTCTGAAGACGAGGTAACTAAACCGTGGCGCGCCCTCGGCGATGAGACGGAGGCCTTCGCTTTGAGGTATGAGATGAACAGTCTGCTGGAACTCGGGCACGCCCTCGAGGACACAGTAGCGTCGTACGCGTGGAGCGTTCTGAAGTTCGAGATTCTAAAGCGAACCGTGCTAGCCACCCTGTGGGCAGCACTATGGCCGATCCAGCTTCTCAAGCTGGCAGCGGGCGTGGACAACCCTTTCAACCTGGCCAAGAACCGGTCAGAGAAGGCAGGTCGGATCTTGGCAGATGCTTTGATCAACAAGATTCAAGGAGAAAGGCCGGTTACGCTCATTGGGTACTCTTTAGGTGCCAGAGTCATCTACGTTTGTCTCAAAACTCTCGCTGAACGTAGGGCGTTCGGGTTGGTGGACACGGTCGTCTTCGTTGGAGCGCCAACGCCATCTAATCGTGACGAATGGCAGCTGATCCGCAGCGTTGTAACTGGGAAACTGTTCAACGTCTATTCAGAGAACGACTATATACTTGCCTTTCTATACCGCGCCACAAGCATCCAACTCGGCATTGCCGGCTTGCAAGCAGTGGAGGATATTGAGGGCGTCGAGAACCTCGATCTGACCGAAGACGTCAAGGGGCACTTGAGATACCCGGGATTGATCGCACAGATCCTCACAAAGTGCGGGTTTCCAAACATCAGCGGTGGCGACAAGCCGATCGAGAAGGAGGAAGACATCAAGCTCGAGGACATGGATGGCAGTAGCAAGACGGGCACGCTTCTGGATCTCGACGAGCCCCCCGTTGCACCGGTCGCGGTTAAGCCATTGTCCAGAAAGACACACCGAGACATTTCGTTCCCAAGCGGGTTCCCCAAGACGGACGAGCGTCCCGTGGTCAGGAAGGTGCAGTCGACGCCCGCCACGGGACCGCTCAGCTCTGAGCTTCAGACAGTCTTCGACCCGCATGAGCCCAAGTCTCTTGTTGCGTCGCCCAAAGCCATGGGATCTCCGCGCGCCCAACCCGAATCCTCGAAGATCAGCTCTCCACCGGCTTTGCAGGCCCCTCCTTCGTACAGCCCCGGCAAATTCACCTTGCCCGCAGAAGTAGCAGACAAGCTGTATGGAGCCGCAAACCCAGATGATGAAGACAAAGAAGACGAAGACTTTGGTGGGGGCATAAGCATGATGGACAACGATAATGACCATGACGATGACATGGTCACTTATATGGAACCATTGAGGCTTGAGGACAGGGACGAGAAGTGAACATTCCGGGTCTGAGAAGCCTTTGCAAAGATGGGAGCGACTCCTGAAGTCATCCATATCTAATAAATTCACGGCCACAGATCAATTCTCGCTCCATCCAATGCTACCTTCACTGTTGACTCACCGCCGAGCGGCACCGGCCAAGAGTATCATGCTCATTATAAATCGCATAGTTGGTCATGCTTAAATCACCAATGCGAAGTTCAAATTAGCAGGTATAAGACTAGCTGCGAAGTCCGGAGTGCTCGACGGCCGAGCAAGTTGGGAGGCCATTTGTGACAAGAGCTGCCATGCCGTGCAGAAACGGCCGCTTTGTCACAGATCTTCCACGACTTTGATGATGCTGCGTGCGTCCACAATCTTAAGTCTCAGATCCTAGCTCTTGAGCCCTTCAGTGTTGTGACGATTGACGATGAAGTTCTGCCCGACAACAAGCGGCCGGCTGAGGACTGAAGTCGAGTACACGGCCGCGCTTAATATCTTAGTGAAGGGGATGTTTGACGCTTAAGGGAGGCGTGATTCCCTGGCGGTGTTTATTGGACCAAGGTGGCTTGCAATTAAAGAATATAAGAAACTTCACCAGGTACGATGACGCCGTATCTATTGCAGCGAAGAAGGTCTAGCTCGAAGGAGCCTCGTAAGCTGGCTGGCTTCGTAAGCCGGTCAACGCTTGCCTTGCAGATTGATTCCGATGTTGGGCTGTAGGACAGATGTGGATATGTCATTCGTCCGCGTCTGCGTTGAAAAACTTATCACAGGCTTTCAAATCTGTCTAATCTCCTTGCCGACCATTTCTGGCCTGTCGACTTCCCATTCGTCCCTGAGCACTGCGAAAGTGAGATCACTAATGAGCAAGCTCTGGCCCAGACTCCACACCAAAGTGATCGCGTAGAAGAAGTTGGCGTTTCCGCTACCTGCGTATATCCACAAATAGTAGAACGCTGGTCCCAAGAAGGTAGAATAGAGTATCGTTGAGGGAACCACAAATGTGTACCGCATCAGGGGGAAGATGTGCCTGTAGAGCGGAACCATTGCAAGGAAGAGTGATGTGTCACTGATACTCGGGTATGGCTTAAAAATACCAAAGATGCCCAAAAGCAGCGTGATCACAAACAGAGGCTGCGATCGAATGCGCACGCTCAACGCGCCGACATACGACGACAGATGCAGCCAGAAGACAGCCAGGAAGAATGACCGGAAAGAGTCAAACATCTCAATGAAGAAATACCACCACAACCCGACATTTGGTGTCAGGTCGGTGAGGGTGAGCTGGATGCCGTAGGTCGAGGAGAGAAACTCCCATGATCCAGTGATAAAGTAGGACATTTGGAACAGAACCGCCACGGTTGTTGCCGCAACGCCAACAGACTTGGCCACGAAAGCCAGAGGTTGGGTCTTCCCCATCACATAACTCCGATCATAGGCCAAAAGGGCTAGAGGCGGAAGTAAGAGGGCTGGATACATGGACAAGTAGGCGGCGAAAGACATGGCAATCACGGCGCTGTAGGGTGCACCAGTGGCTGCCTTTGCAACAGCGTGAAGGATGGCGCACGTCGTGAACACGCTCGTGGGTCTTCCAATACAAGTCGCAATCGTGAATGGGTTGAAGAGAAAGCTAGTGAGGCCCACGTTAGCTCTCAGAGTTCGAAAAATGCGCCCAGCTGGTGGAGTCTCACAGTGCAGCGACCACGAAGCTACTCCACCTCTTCTCCCTCCTCGGAGAAGTAAATCGCAGAGATGAGCCAGCCTCCCCAGACTCGGCAATTGTTATTAAAGAATTGGCGCTTAGAAGGTCGACCACTATGTATAGCAGGTATGTGAAGACGGGCCAGGAGGCGAAGCTCGGCAGGAGGGAGAGGACCGGCAGCAGCAAGGGTGCTTGGTGATAGACACCGCCATCGTAGGGCGAAACATTGTGGTTGTAGAGGAAGAGGCCCTCTTGTACTGTCACATTGGTCAGCGCGGCCAGAGTTATGGGGTGGCCCTGGAAGGGAAAGGGGCGCCATACATCGTTTGAAGCTGGTGACAGGAGTCGATACCTCAACGCGCCCTGCTACCAGCTCTGGTAGACCTGGGAAGGCAAAGAACAAGACAAGTCGTAGGACGGCGGCAGCCAGGTATAGGCCTTGTAGCCTTTTCAGGCTTGGATTCGATCCATTCATCTCTGAGCCATCCCCAGGTGAACGGTGCGGGTTGCTGCCGGGAGTTGGTGCCGTCGCGGCTGTCTGGATGACAGTCCGACTCGAGCTCTGCCAGGCTGGCTTCGGAGCTTGCTGACTTGAGATGCGGTACCTGGGTACATCAAACAATCCTGGCCAAAGAGCTCCCTCCGGTGGGCTGCCCACCCCTGCTTGCGGTTCACGCTAACCACAACAAGGCGGGCGGTGAGTGCGGCAGAAGTCGAAAAAGTTCCTTATCGATGAAAAGTTAAGAGGAAAGCGGCCCTGGGGAAAATTAGAGGCGGTTTCTCTCGCCGCGCCGGTCCAACCTCCTTTTCCAGGTCGACAATTGAAACTCAACCAGCAAAATGGGTCGCATAAAGAAGAAGGGAGAGGCTGGAAACGCCAAAAACTTCATCAGCCGCAACCAGGCTATCAAGAAGTTGCAGCTCAGCCTGCCCGACTTTCGAAAGCTCTGCATCTGGAAGGGCATCTACCCACGGGAACCGAGGGACAAGAAGAAGGCTTCCAAGACGTCCACCCCTTCGACCACCTTCTACTACTCCAAGGACATCCAGTACCTGCTTCATGAGCCATTGCTTCAGAAGTTCCGTGACCAAAAGGCTCTCGAGAAGAAGATCTCACGCGCCCTCGGACGAGGAGATGCCTCAGACGCCGCCCGTCTCGAGCGCAATGCGGTTCGCCCAGAGAAGAATGGCAAGCCTCGCTACACTCTTGATCATGTCATAAGAGAGCGCTACCCTACCTTCGTTGATGCACTGAGGGACCTCGACGACTGCTTGTCAATGCTGTTCCTCTTCGCCAACCTCCCGTCCACCTCGACCGTTCCCGCGAAGATGATCGCTCGCTGCGAGAAATTGTGCCTGGAATTCGAACACTACCTCATCGTATCACACAGCTTGCGGAAGTCGTTTTTGTCGATCAAGGGTATATACTATCAGGCCACCATTCAAGGCGAGGACGTTCTTTGGTTAGTGCCTTACAAGTTCAACCAGCGAGTGGTTGGAGATGTCGACTTCCGAATCATGGGCACTTTTGTTGAGTTCTACATGACGCTTCTGGGCTTTGTCAACTACAGGCTGTACACAGCGGCCGGTCTGAAATATCCACCAAGATTCGACCAGAGCAAGGATGATCAAGGTGGAGAGCTTGGGGCTTTCACCCTGGAGGGAGTCAACATTGCAACAAATCAGGAGGAGCCCAAGCAACTGACCAATGGAGAGAGTGAACACGGTCCCGATCCCAAAGTCCAGGCTCAGGTTAATAAATTGGTGCGAGAAATGAGGGACGGCGAGACGGACGGCGACGCCAAGACGGCCGAGGATGCGGACGCGGACGTGGAGGACGGAGAGGCGCCTACAAACGCCATTGACAAGTTTGAGCCCGCAGTCCCTGGGGGTGATGTCCTACCTCAGCCTTCCTACAGCACCAACGATCCCGCTCAACTATTCTCAAAATGCACATTCTACCTTGGGCGTGAGACACCGCGGCAACCACTTGAGCTCATTCTGCGCTCGTTTGGTTGCAAACGCATAGGCTGGGACTCGGTGCTGGGCGAGGGCGCATTTACCACGAATGAGCTAGACCCCGCGATAACACACCAGATTATCGACAGGCCACCCGTTCAAGCCGCTGTGGAAGCTAATGGTGACGGAGAGGATAATCAGACCTCCCAGAAGCTTGCTCCAAACCAGAGGGTACCTGGGCGGATCTATGTGCAGCCACAGTGGGTCTGGGACTCGATCAACGACGAAGAGCTGAAGGACACCAACCTTTATGCCCCGGGAGCTGAACTGCCGCCGCATCTGAGTCCGTTCGTGAAGGCTGTTGAGGGCCAGTACGATCCCACGATTGCTCTCGAGGAGCAACAGACCGAGGCGGAGGCTCTTCAGAACAGCGATGATGAGGAAGTAGACGAGGAAGCGACCGGTATGGATGCCGATGGTTCAGAGGACGAGGAGGACGCCCAGGAAGATACGTTCGGAGGCTTCTCGGGGGAGGACGTAGAGGAGGAGTCGGACGAAGAAGAATCGGCAGCAGCACAGAGGCAATTGGAATTGGAGGCTGAGCTGACGGGCAAGCCAGTGAAGTCCAAGCAACAAACGCCGAAGGATAAGAAGAAGGCCGAGGCGCGCAAGGCCCTGGAAAAGAAGAGCAAAGAGGAAGCAGAGGACTTGGAGAGAGCCAAGGGTATGCTGAGCAAGAAGAAGAGGAAGCTGTTTGAGCAGATGCAGTATACCAACACCAAGAAGAGCGCCGAGGACGAGAAGTTGCGGTCTAAGAGGAGAAAGATTGAGAAGCAGAAGGGCAAACGGGCGTAGATGGGGAAAACAGTGGAGTTGAGGATACCAATAATGGATTCTAGTGAACCTGAAGATCTGCATTCACGCAGGGCTCTATTCTTGAAATGTTGGAAGCCATTTTACGTGCTTCACGAGGTATTGCTTTTTTTGCATGCATCAACCACCCAAGCCCAGCCCTGGGTATGGTACGGCGGTCCAGAGCGCTCTCACTGCCTAAAGATCAGACTTTGGAGTCTATCTCAGCGGGCCTGTATAACCACATAACCTTCCAATCTTCCAACCTTTCAGACTTCCGAGGCCACGCTTACACAAGCAATGCCACCACACACCGCCCGCCGCCCTGCCGCCCTTAATAAAGCAAAACCTCTATACAGTAGCTACCATTTCCTGCCCACTTTCTTAGCAGAAGAGTAGTGCCGGCTTTAGTTTAATTGACATATTGAGGCCAGCTGCTTTTGACTCTGAAGTCTCTCATGACCGGCCGCTCTAGTACGGGATCTTAGGAGCTCTGTATTCTGTCAAATTTAGCGCCGAGACGGGCCACAGAGTAGCCGGCAGAGGCTTCTTTTCTGCACTCTGAACCGCTTTGTACCTGATCCGTAGCCAGCCTGTAACCAATCGTTGCTGAAGACTTGCAAAACCCAACAACAGGGGGCTGACTTGCCCACGATGGCAACTTCACAAGACGACGATGAATGGGACAAGAGCACATCCGAAATTCAGTCTGAAGACTCGGACGACCTGCACGAGAGTCGGCCCAATCGCTGGAAAGGCCTGTCCTCGAGCTGGCGCACCATCACGGAGCACGATCGCCTCACTCACAATGCCCTGAATAGGCTGAGAAACCAGGACCTGTCGCTGCACTTGTACAATGCCTTTGCACTCAAGCAGAGGGCACATGCAGCACCTGCAGATGAGGACTCTAGCCCAGAAGAGGTTCATATCACCATTTCAACCCCGGAACCAGATGCCGAAGAGTTACTAAATTTTGGAATCAGGATGTTGATGCAGAAACAGGCCAACCTGTGCGCAACGAGCCGTGGGCTCCTCCAAAGACCTGGACCGCTTGGCCTGTCAACACGCGGCTGCTGCAGCGGGATGATTTCATGAAGAAGACAGAAGACGAGGATGAGGTCCACACTTACCGGCGTTTGGAACGCCAGATGCCCAGCTCCACGCTCGAGGAGATCGTGTCGGCAACCACGCTGAGATTAGCAAAAGAGCTTTTCCAGAGGCGACGCATCGCCGAGCCATCGAGAGGGGGCGACGACACCACCATCAAGATGGAGCACCTCTCATCTGAAAATGAGCCACTGCCAGGTGAGGCAGAGGACGAGGACGACCAGAGAATGGATGTTGACCATGAATCGGAGGGTTTACGAAGACGAAAGCAGAAAACGCCCGCGAAGACGTTCAAGCCTGTGGTTGCTACGGATGACGACGTCTCATACAACTTCATACGGCCCTCCACACGAGCTATCCTCGACAAGCTGGACCGCACTTTGACCGTGCTACACAATGCTCGAATGACCAGTGCGCAAAATCTCGAAGACTCTGAGGAGTCATCATCTGAAAACGAGGATGGAGGCGGTGACCGTGAAAGACTCCACCAACGGGCACAATCGCAACAGTCCTCTCGGGCTGGGAGCTCTCCAGATCGCTCCCGCAGCAGGTCAAGCATGCCAACGGATGAAGAAGCCGCCGGTGGGGCTGTAAAAAAGAAGTCCAAAGGCGGAAGACCGCGCAAATACGTGCAGATGGAAGGCGAAAGCGAGAGGGACTTCTTGGTCAGGCGAGCAAGAGCCTTGAAAGGGAAGCAGCCTCGTGCTGATGACAAGGATGGAGCCACGACCTCGGCGGGCGAGAGCCAAAGATCACCGCGCAAGCGCAGATGGGCCCGGAAAAGACGCCGTGAGAATATGACCGGAGACAGGGAGTATGGGCTATATGAGAAGCTGCAACGATTCAACCTGCGGGACTGGAGCGACGTCATGGGCGCGGCCGCGCTGGCGGGCTTCTCGCCCAAGGTCGTCGCCCGGGCGACACAGAGATGTGCCGACCTGTTCGGCAAGGGGATGGTGATGCACAGGATCAACGAGACGGCGGCCTCATCAGGAGCTACTGGGGTGGAAACGACTACGTATCAGCCTGGAGGAGAAATACCCTCGAGCAGCCCCGAAAGCGACGGAGACAATGACAGCCCCAATCTCCTCCAGGCACGATCTTTGAGCCGTCAATCCAGCGCTGCCCAGAGCAAGGTGGTTTCTTCAGCATCAGATGAGGAAGTGGGCAAGGGAGGCGTATCACCCAAGAAGCCTCAGAAACGCAGTACACCTCGCGGGAAGGGACAACACTACTGCCCATATTCAGACTGCAGCAGAGCTCTAGACGGATTTGATAGGCCCTTTAACCTGAAGAGACACATGAAGCTTGTCCATGGGCAAGACACTGTGGACTTGCCAGTAGTCGAGAAGAAGGGAGGCGACACGGATGACATGGACGGCGGCGTTCATCGTGACGGATTTCTTGAGCCTATACGAGTCCAGAAGGGCTGGAGGGCTGGGGACAGGAAGAAAAGGGCCGCAAGGACCCCCTCGACTCAGCGTCAACGCGATGAGAGGCATGAACATAGCGGGGAGACCGAGTCTGCAGAGGATAGCAGCGGAGAGCCAGATAGTGACTCTGAGTAGTTGGTCGGTAGGAGATCATGGACATCTACCAGACTGCAGAGAAAGCAAGCCTCAAAGTGAATCGCCAGGATACTGGAATAAAGTGAAGGTAATGACCTTTCCTTCAGATCCGGACCCCGGTCATGGGGAAGCGAAAGGTGAGCCTAGGATGATTTCAGCTTCAATGCCAACGGCATTACAGATGAAGCACACAATCCTGGCGTCGCTCGCCAGCACTACCCTTCTTGAACGGTCCCCAATTCTGGCCATGTCTTTCTTGCAAATGAGGTCAAAATCACTACACTACGCTTCAGGTTACGTTCGCATTTTTGTTGTCTCGCTAGCTGGCCCACATCAGTGCCCCTCGTAATAAGCACGAGTGCGACTTTTAACGATCAGAAAGGAGCAGAGAAAAGACATGAACGTTGGTGTTCAGGGGAAGACTATAGATCAGATTGACTTCGATAAAAATAATTGGCATATTTCGACGTGTAAATCCGTCATTTCCAGAGTTAATTCAAACGAGAATGGTGATGGTGAAAAAGATGGTGAAAACTCAAGAGTCGTCACGACAGCACTCACCCATCCATCCAGATGACATTCTCCAAGAGCTCAGCCTCAACCTACCGAGGGTCATCACCAAACTGCCTCGCAACCTCCCTCGCAAAGTCCCCGATCGTGTCGAACCTCCACTGGAAGCTGACCTTGCCCTCCCTCACCATCTCCTCATAATCGCCCCCGATCCCCTGCCCCTCCTTTTTCTCGCCGCCCCTCGAGATCCAACAGCTGCTGAACCCCAGCGCCTTCGCGGCCGAGTGGTCGACCCGCAGGCTCCGCGCGACGTGCAGCAGCTCCCCGCTTCCGACGTCGACGCCGAGCTCGTCATCCGCCCGCCGGAAGAGGTACTCGAAGTTGGCGGGCGCGGGCTTGTAGCTGCCGATCTCCTCGGCCGTGTAGACGGCGTCGAAGGGCACGGCGGCGAGGGGCCCCGCCGTGGTGGCGGCAATGTTGGCATTGTCGATGTTGGACAGGATGATGAGCTTGTAGTGGCTCTTGAGCGTCCGCAGGCCCTCGATGGTGTCCGCAAACGCCGGCCACCCTCCGGGCCCCCGAGCCATGCCGTCCAGGTCCGCCTGCGCCAGCGAGCCGTCCGGCAGGCCGACCTCGGCGGCGAGCTTCTGCAGCGCCGTGGTGAGGTTCAGGTCGTACTTGAGCGTCGGCTGGTTGTGCTCGAGCTCGTTGGAGAAGTGGTCGAAGCGCTGCAGGGCGAGCTTCGGGTCCTTGACAAAAGGGTGGTCCGGCGGCAGCTTGCTGATGACAGGCTGAAGGGCTTCGATCAGGCCAGGCTCCCATTCTATGAGTGTTCCATAGCAGTCGAAGCTCAGTGCCTTGAACTTGGTGAGGTCTTTGGTGTTGTCTATTTCAGCCATTGTTGATGTGGTCTTGGTAGCGTAGACACGGGATCATGGGCTTATGATGAAAGTTCCTGATCAGTCAATTGACATTTTCAGGTAGAGAGATGTTCACAGAAATACTTACTTGAACCTCAGGATCTGCACATATTTAAAAAGAGGCCATTTATATTGAGGTCCCCCCAAATCACCTGCAAGAATCCGTCCCACGGTCAGCCAGTAAAGCACTTGTTCCCCGCTCACAGGGCGTGCATGTTAATTGCTCGCCCAGAATGCTGCCGCTTTGGGTTGGTTGTAATAGCTTGCACGCCCTTTTTGCCACACCAATCCGTCACAATACAGCAGCGGCATTCACACAAAGGGCGCGTGATGTGGGCGATCCAGCAACACCATGAGGGCAGTCTTCCATGTATACATTATTTGGTTCAAACCAATCAATTCAAGTGAGCAGCCTGAAAACACTAACTCAGGGGTATCGAGTATACTGAGTAAAACCTACACAGCGCCGTTGAAGAATCTGCACTCGCATAACGTATTCGATCCAGTGCCATCCCGTCCTCTTCGAGTGCCTATGTGCGCCGAGGCGCCGCCATCAAACATAGGAAATAAGCAGTGCCTTGTTTGCACCCTAGGTCATTATAGATTCAACACATCAGTGCAGGCGAGGGCTCTTCCGTCGTCGCGCACTTTGGGAAAACTCTGATGGTGGCATGTTTTCAATGCCGTCCAGATGGACCTTCTTGATCTGCTTAGATGGGATCCTCGACGTGCTCTTCTTGACAAGGGGTACGGTTTTCTCGTCGGCAGGAGCAATTGCGGACATCGTACTGGCAGTTGGGTCAAATATCAGTGCGCCGGTGGTGAGGTTCGCATTGACCTCTCGCAGACTCTGGCTCAATGGATTGCTCGCAGAGTCAGAGGATGCCGGTCGAGACGGAGACCTAGCCCGCTCAGATGTGTCAAGATCATTGAAAATAGGTTGTGCAGGTGTAGCCCTGCTCGGCGTAGCAGCGGGCCTGCTCGGTGTCTGCATGTGAGCGTCTGGAATCCCCGCGATCAGAACGTCGTGAGCGGCAGTTCGAGGCAGCTCGGTAGGATAGTGGTATTCAACCCTCTTAGGTGTCTCTCCGGTGGGCTCGTATTCACGGAGACCCGTGTTTGAGATATCTTCCCTTAGTTTGCTCAAAGGCTGGCAGAGGCTGTCGTCAAGAGGTTGCAGGTCTTCCTGCAGATTCTCAATCTCGGTGCCCATCTTGTCCCCGAGGTCGTGAATTCTGTCGGACGTCCCCTTGTAGTGAGACGATATGTTGGAAAATGAAGCTCCGACTGTGTCCGACAACTTGGCCATGGAAGTTGAGTGTTTTTCATGGTGTCCAGCATTTTCTGATCGAGCTCGAGTGACGAAATCATCAAGTTCTGTCATCTGCGCATCCAAATCTTTCACTTGCTCATCGACCACACGAACGGTCTCGGCGTGTACTGATTTCGTTGTGTTCTGAATCGAAGTGCTGTGGTCATTTGCCGCCTGCGTTTCAACTCGATTAGCACGTCAATCTCATCACGCATTGCATGACGGGACCCAACTTACAGTCCAGTCATCCTTCAGCTTCGACTTCAACGCGTCCCGAGACTGAGACACATCTTCAAGCAATTTCTCCCCGCTTGAATCCCATGCATCCATACCTGTTGAGTATGTCTTGACTTGTCCTTCGAAGGTTTTCGTAGCGTCATTGACACGGTCTTGGATCCTGGCAGCTTTGCCAGCTAAACGAATTTCCTGCTGCTCGGCGTGGGCATTGATGAGTGTTGTGATCTGTGCTAGGAGCTGCTGTCGATCTTCTGCCGCTTGTCTTCTCTCCTCGTTGACAACCGTTTCGATTTGGGCTGAGGTAGATTCGTTTGATCGCAACATGGTCTCACTTGCATCCTCCAATTGCCTCCTCAAGGAATCGGACTCGCTTCGCTGAACACTAATGTGGCGAAGCAAGTCCTCGAAGATGGATTTGAAATCCTTGCCAAGGGAGCTGTAAGATGTATGAAGGTGAGAGTGGAATGTATCCAGCTCACTCATCACATCGGCGACTATTCTCTCGGCGGTGGCGGCGATGGCCTGGAGGCTTTCGCCAACTCGCTCCTTGATGTTGTCCCTGACAAGCTTGATCTCTTCTAACACGTTGTCCATGTCGTCTTTGGACTGCTGTTTTTGCTCCATCAGGTCGTCCTTCGATGCCACGAACTTTTCGAGGTTCTCGTCGAGGAAGGATTGAGTGGCTGACAGTTTCTGCAATTCCTCTCGGACGAAGTCTCGCAATCTCTGGGAGACACCAGATATGTGACTTTCTTGGTCGTTTCGAAACTCTTGAACACGACTCTCCACAAGTTCGGTAATGTCCGACACCTGAGATTGCGACATAGTCCATGTGCTTCGATTCAGATCTTGCAAATCTGACTTCCTCTTGTTCTTGGCTCTGAGGCCGCTCACATCGCCCACCGTTTTCTTGAGTGTGCTGATAAGTTCTCCTCCCATGGTTGTAAGCTTCTCTTCCGTCTTCTGGTGGGCTTCGCGAAGTTGGGTTTCCTCCGCAAGCGTCTTGCGTGTGGCTGCTAGAACGAGTTCTGTCTGTTCCAGAACACCTTGCGTTTCATCAAGCTGTGCTTTTGTGCCCTCATGCTCCTTTTTCAGTCCCATAAAGCTCGAAGTCAAGGAGAAGAGCTCTTGCACTTTGTTGCGGAGGTTTGACTCGAGTGTTATAATCTTGGCAGCTTGCTCATCGGCAAGGATACGGCGGGACTCGCTTTGGGCCGTCATTTCCTCGTAGGCCTCGTTCGTGAGATGTACGCCATTGCGCAATCGTGTAGCGATCAACTCAGTCCTGAGCTTCTCAATCTCGGCTGTAAACTCCTTCAACAATGCATTCTTGTTGATAAGAGTGTTGACCTGAGGTTTATTTCTGATGTTCTTTGCTCGGAATGCATAATCCAATGTCGAGATAGTCTCCTCGAGGTTGCTTTTGGTTGGTGATATGGTCGCAATGATGCAGGTTTTGGTTCTTCCACCAAGAGAATCCTGCAATAATCGAGTAAGTTTGGACTCTCTGTACGGGATGTGAGAACTCTTGTCAACAAGAGCATTAATCACACGACCCAGTGTCAACAGGCTCTTGTTGATCAGGCCTGCTTCTGCAGCACGCTTGTTCTCCGCTCCTGACCGTTGGATGTTCTCGCTTCCGGCAAGATCGACTAGGTTGAGCTTTCCAAGGCTGATGAAGTCGTCCCCATTACCGCCCGGTCGCTTGGCATGGACTGTGATGGTGAAGACGGTATGGCTCCGACTACTCAGGTCGTTGCACTTAGTCGCGGCGACTTGGCGCCTCAAACTTCCTTCCTGTAGTCGCGCGATACCTTCTGCAGCGTCGGTAATGTGTCGCTCCTCTACTCCTTGCACCATTGTTGTCATATGACCTTTCTTCGACATGTCATCAAAGATCTTCAGCTTTGCGTTATCATCTGGAGTAAGCAGGTCGCGTAGCTCCTCGTTGTAAAGCTCGATGAATGAGCATCGAACACAGTTCTCGGTACCATCGGAATCGAGCTTGTTGAACAGGGTCTGCAATACGCGAGGAATGATACCAGCCTCGGGGGCGAGTAGGCCTAATGACTCGGTCATATCGCCAGACATGGTATAGGTCTTGCCAGTACCGGTCTGGCCATAGGCAAAAATGGTGCAGTTGAAGCCAGCAAGCATCTGCTACGGTCAGTGACCTGTTCTTGATAGATTCTCTAGTAGCCGACTCACATCTCCCAATATGGGCTTGACAACGTCATCAAAGACCATTGATTGGTCTGCCGCTTGCGAGAAGACACGGTCAAAAGCGTATGTCTTGTGGCTCAGCGCGTTTGAACCCATGGACAACTCGACGTGCTGCCCCATAACACCGTTTGTTTTGACGACAGGGGCACTGTTCTCGCCGACTTCGCGCTCGTTTCGGCCTCTGCATCGTACCACGACGTTGATATTTGTCTCGACATTGAGGTCCGTCTCGAAATCGCGTTCCTTGCGCTTCATGCCTGCAGCCGGAGATGCCCTGGTGGATGAGGCAGTTTCCGCGCGTGAGGCCGCACCCGACCTGTCGAGTCGAGATGTCACGGTGGCGGCACTCTGTGGTCTGACGCTGGGGGCGCGTGTTGTTGTCCCTGCTCGTATACTCGCGCGACCGACGGCGCCGGGCCGAGATGGAGGCGGCATGGTGGTGGCTGAGGATTGGGTGCCCCTCCTCAGGGGAGCCCTTCGTTTGGAATCCAGGATGAAGGCGTGCAACGGTGGTGACTCGGGATAGATGGGATTATGAGCCAGGCACTGCTGCGCAGTAGCCCAGGATCGATGAACAGCGGTTGGATGTTTAATGACCCGAACACAACCAGCCCTTCACAAATGTCGTTGGAGGTGAAGGAGAGCCGAGGCAAGGTGATAACGTGTCTCAGCGCGTCGGAATGGTGAAACAAATGATGAGGGCGTGAGAGTATAACAGATAGATAGCAAGCAATTCAGAGCTCTATCAGACAGGGTCCAGTGTGTACTATGGGGGGTCTAAGGCTGATTAGCATGAGTAGATGAAGTTTGCGCGTAGCTCCTGTTTACACAAGCGGGCAGGCGGGCCTGGGGCCAGCGGGTCCCCCCTGCCAGGTCTCATTTGGCCCCAATTCATCCCGAATGGGAGTTGCTGTAGCAACTATCGATAGGACCCTGCAAGCACGAGCTACCCCCCATGCCTAACCCCTGTTGAAATGGTCCCTCCTGTCGGGCGTGACACATGCAGATGACGTTTTGGGAGTGTCCCGCGCTTTCCCTTCGGCTCACCCCCCGGGCTCCCCCTGTCTATGCCTAAGATGCATCACGCGGCGGTGGCAGGCCGCGACTGGCACTGAGACCAACGCTGACCACACACTGTGTCTGCAGGAAGCTTTGTCTTTAATCGTGAATCAGAACTGGCATCGCACTCTACAACATGACCTGGTGCAGAGCAGCCCGAGCTTGCGAGCCTAACCAACAAGACCATCGCTTTGAAACCGACCAAGCTGCTCAGTCTGTCATTCCGTGTACTTGAGCAAGCATACTTGCCGACTCCCTTCCCCGCGAGTCCCTTATCTGTCTCCCATCCGATCCGGGCAGGCTTGCCCCTCTACTTGCAATATGGCGTCGCTCTTCAGTGCCCAGCTCCATCCAGGTCGCGCACTGGGGTTTCTTGGTATGCTATCCGTTGTCAAAAGCTCGGTACATCGTCTTCGTTGCTGACAGCGTCTTTCCACAGTCCTCGGCGCATCCCTCCACGACATCCTGACCCGACTCAAGGCAGAGCCACAGCGGTTTCCGAAACTCGACCTTGTCTACTCGCCATCCGACCCGGTCAAGGAGCCTGTAATAGTCACACTGCCAGCGAATGGAATACGTCTGCGGTTCGATGGACCCGAACAGCGCCTTCGCCTAGTCGAAGTTGTCGACTTTACCAAGAATCACATCACTTTCAAAGACCAGAGCACAGATCGCGACTTGGTGAAGCCGCCTGCCGGTCCTGCAACTCATCCTCAGTCGGCCGAGACTGCCACCGAACCCACCTTCAAACATATATATCAAAGATTCCTGGGCCCGACCTACGATGGCGAGTTCATCCCGGGGTCTGACGGACAAGGGATCTACATGCTGTCGTACCCCGGTGTGGCCTTCACATTCCCTCTGGCACAGTCGGCCTACTCACCGGATAAAGATGTCGTAATGTTATTGTCTTCTACCACGCAAGTGGCTACGTCGATGGCAGTTTTCAGTGGGGACTCTTGGGCCCAGTCTCGGGAGACACTATGGACCGAGGTCCTTCCCAGTATCAAATCGTTCGCACCTCTTGCAAAAGGCAAAGATGTGTGTCCAGATGAGATCTCACTCATCAAGATTCACGGGGGAGGGAAGCTGCAGTTATTCAAGAAATGGACCAGCAACTCCACATGGATCTTCCTAGGGGACACGACTCCGCAGGAACTTGTTGCAGAACTGGGACCACCTGATGCCATATATCGGAAGAACGATCAGCGCATGTACATACACCAGATACGTACGGCCAGCAACAGCCGAACGCGGCCAGATGGCGACGGCCTGCGGCGCCCAGGCGATCTGACGGACACGGATCAGTCTTCTGCAAACACCATGTCTGAAGACTCCAATGATGACGAGGCAATCGAGGAAGAATTCGCTGGCAATGTGTCTGGGGAGTGTTTCTATAACTACTTTTACCTTGGATTCGATGTTCTTGTATCCACACCGACGGCTCCCTCACAGCCGCCACCATCTCAAGACAAATCAGGACTTGCAGAAAAGACCATCAGGTCAGAATCACCAGATCGCTTGGTGGCAACCAAGCTGATCCTTCACGCCAATGTGCCAGGCTCATACCCCTTCAATCGGCACCGACGCTGCAGATGGGAAATATCCTATCTTGACCAAGCCTCGCCTGAAGCACCAGTCGGCACTGAGACATCTTTCGCCGACATCTCGAAATACCTGCGGCAAGAATGGCAGTCTATCTACTCTTCAGAGGCCGAAGCCCTCCAAAAGCAGAGGGGAATGGTGCTCAATCGAGGCTGGGGCGACAGTCCTGGCAGTAGCTGCGAGCTGCTTGGAGGCTGGGAGGACAGCGGCGACAGCATGAACACCGGTGTTGGCGCTCGGCGTGCTGATGGCAGCGAGGACTCTACGACTACGCTGTACGGGTTCCCTGGCCTCGTATTTGAGGTCCTCAAGAATGGGTACGTCAGCGCTTTGACGGTATTTTGATGACTCGCCAACACCTGGCCGACTGTGGAATTATCTTCAAGGCCTCCGCCATCCGGAGCGTGTGAATAGTGACCATACGGGTCTTTCGAGTCTGTGTTTGCAGGAAGTGGAAAGGAGTTCAGCGCGTCGCATAGGATTCATTTCATAGTGGCTGCCGGGATCACTATTCGCCGTCACAAGGGCGTTGTCTCAATCTGCCCTAGGTCATGTGTCCGACCCAGGAGTTGGAAAGGGTGTCCCTTTTGAGTGCACGATGGTCACTGCTTATAGAATCTGCAATTGATTAACATTCCGCAGCATTCCATGCGTCATTTCTCGATCCTCCGTACCTAGGTGCACTGAGAATACAAAGGCTGCCGTCTGATTCAAGTGATTTCAAGAGAGCCCTCGCTGTAGTTATTTGTCTACACATTTTATAGCGAATACAGCTCAGCGAGTTGTCTGATCCATGCGATCCTGGCATCCCTTTGCTCAATGTTGAATCTGTAGACACAGTACCGCTGATCTAAGCCTTGACAGTTGATGAAATGTCCTTGGCAGTGGGGCTCCTTGTGCCCAGAACACCATAAGCTTACTTATGTTCTTAAGAAGTGGAAAAATGTTGCAACTCTTCTCTCTAATACTCTAACACGTGATGTTCTATCGATCACAATAGAACCGCTGCCTTTGTAGCACCCGACCACTACGTGCATTCCTAGTTGCGTGTGGCGTCAGCTGAAGGTTCAATGTTCTGTTGTGGCTGAATTCTAAAGGCGAGTTGCTGGGCTGGACACTTTTTTATTGGCGCGCCATACTCATCGTACTAACTATGTAGTGCTGAGCTGAATTGGTCCAACGCAAACATTGAAACCCATCTGTTGATATTCTGGTTGAAAAGGGCATGCTTCTGAGCCTTGCACAGCCTTCGTACTGTGGAGCCCCGATCAGAAAACGAAACTGAGTGGCGCGTCCGACGAATCACAACACTGCTGTGGAAGAACTTGGGTCTAGCCGCATAATCAACGGGCCCTTGAGAGACATCGATCTTCGCAATGAGATGAATGATTATCGGCCACCGTGGATGGACCTGACCACTGGCCTGGCCAGAAGAACCACGACGTTCCCCAGCTGGTTCCCAGCTAGTGCGGTAGACTCCAGCGAAAGAAGAAGCTTCAGTGTCGCCGGAAGACGTCAACACCAGAAGCTACAAGATGAGGAGCTCAGGCCGACATATCGGTACTCACCGCTGATTGATAAACCGAATGAAATCCGCATAATTCGTCTTCTCCCTGGTCGGGGAGACGACACCATACGCATACAGTTGGAGACCTGCTCTTTCGGCGACTCGCTACGCCATCAGGCTGTGTCATATGCATGGGGCAGCAAACTTGATAACTCTGCCGTTATTGTCTGCGATGGCGATGCCGAATACTCCGTCGAAATCCCTCGAAGCCTACATGGTGCCTTGAAGCAGCTACGACACGTCTTCGAATCCCGCCCCATCTGGGCCGACGCTATTTGCGTGAGCCAGGCAGATAATGAGGAGAAGAATCATCAGGTGCGACTGATGCGGCGAATATTCCAGGTAGCGGCCAAGGTGGTGATCTGGCTGGGAGATGACTTTCCTCCGCATTGCCAAGCAGTCTCTCTATTCAACCTCATCAGCAAAACGTACCAACGAAACTTCGAAGCAGTGTCACCACTCGAGGATACGGTCACTTGGAGTGCTTCAAAGAGGCTGACTAATTTATCGCGGATCCGTAGCAGCCAACATGATCTGGTGTATATTCTGGAAGATTGTGGTAAAGTGCGGCGGAGGGCTAAATATAGAGGATGTATACATACACTACGATAAATATAGATAGAACTCTAATATAGTAACAAGTAAACTTATTCTAGTTTAAAGTTATATTAAAAGCAGTTAAATCCTGTTAATTAATAGTTAAATTAATTAAAACAGGCAAATATAAGACGTGTCTTAATGTAGGGCCTAATGGCAGAATAGCCACTCCCCCTGGTCTTGCTCGGGCATAAAACCTTAAGCTACACTTTGCTCTTTTCTTAACGGATTTCAACTTGTCGCGTTTTTTTTCTTCTATTCTGCTCAGACTTACTATATCACTTCTGAGACGGTATTCACGCCGTGACGGCTCAAAGGCTCGAATTGGCAGTAAAATCTGTTGATTCTGATTTAAGCGTTAGCTGCAGAAAAGAAGCCTTCGCCAATTACGCTACAGCCTATGGCGTGGCTATTTATGGCGGGCAGTGGGCAGATAAGATAAGCCTATCGATAAGGGCTGCTGTGCAGCCCTACGCTAGCGTTCGGCCTAACGCCCTCACAACTTCTTCACATCTAGAGTGAACAGATTTCTTTCCCTTTGTTTAGTCGAGAGCCAAAGGCTCTCAGACTCGCAGCCACAGCTGCAATTTTACATTCACCTATTTATGGCCTTTCAGCGGCGAGATAAGATTGTGTATAGGATTTCATGGTTTTCTTTTAGAAGCAATTAGGAGTATCATACCAACTCAAATGTAGAGATCTCCCATATGCGCTCTAGAATCTCGCTACCTAGGTAGTGCCAACGAGCACCTGGAGAGAGTTGCTCTCTCTCTCTCCCTCTCTCTATATGTATACAATGTATAGATAGCCCTGCCGAATCCTGCCTGGCCAACGCAAATGCGATTTATTTGGCGCAAACTTCCTCACCAGTTGACCAAAGGTTGAAAATCCAAGGCATCCTGATCTAAAGCAGCCCAGCATACGTGACCCAGCGCATCTTTGCGTGAGTACATTGGTAGAGTCTCATCAGTATGGGTTTCACTACAGATGCATGTGCTACTGTGTCAAAATCTATGAGAGCATCTCATTAGTCCGGTGTTCTACGGAGTCTTATGTGTATGACCCAAGCAGAGTTTTATGTCTACTAGGTATATGAGTATCCTTACCCACTCACAGCTCCTAGTGGGTGATGTCCAATAACACATTTTGAAACAGCAAGCCCGTGATAATGCCAAACCAATCGATCCCCAACCTTGGAATGCTAACAAATACCCAGGCAAATAAATCCATACAGAATCAGAGTCTGCCATGAAAAGCATCACACCAACCTCAGATTGTGTAGAGAAGTCTGAGCAACTGCCCAAGCGCAATAAGCTTCTAGGTCATGGGTCACACATAAGAACAAGACAGTCTCTCTCTTTCTCTCAAGGTAAAAATCCCCCGGTTTTCTATGATTTGATTGATGGACTGCTGTGCCTCCCACTGCCTCCATTCCCCTGTTCTTTCCTTCTCTCTCTTTCTCTCTAGCTTGCAGCATGAATCCTCCCTTCGCCCTCCCTCCAATCTTTTGTTCCCACGTAGAGATTACTTAATTTGTACATAAATACCCCATGAAAAAGGTAGCTCCTCAGATGCAGACTCGATGACGCTCTCTCTCTTCGTCCCTCCTTCTCTCTTGTTCTTGGTGGAGCTTCCCATTTGTTGGGTTGACGGACCCCTTTCAATTTTTGTTTTTCGCAAGATCGAACCGGTGGCCATTTGGGCCTGGGGAGATGATGATGGGGACAGATGGTGTTGCGGGATCGGATGATGAGATGTGTGAATGTGTGAAGGTGTGGCGGATGGTGAGGGAATAAAAACAAATGGCATTATCAGAATTGAATGTAACAGTGGAAAATCTCCCTTCTCTTCCCCTTTGGCCCAGTCACATTGTGGGAACCAGAAATGACTGCTCGTGATCTTCTCTATCACGCATTACTCCCACCAGCACTCCTGCAGGGAGTCTCCTTGGGAACACAAAGGTGTAGTTGGTATCATCGAACTCAAATTCGCGGTCAATATTTCAGTTTTGAAACCAGATATGGGTCTCGGCAGCACTTGTCCTTGTGAGCTTTGTGACCTGGACAATCAAAGTGCTGTGATGGTGGTCGAGAAGAGCCACACGCTCGCTACTTTGTTCTTCGGCCGGTCGGTCCATCACTCCATGCACCTCCACAGGCTGCAAGCTTTGACCAACGGACAAGCTTGGCTGGATGTTTGTGTGATCTCCTCAGCTCTAGCCCAATTGCGCAGTGTTGGCCAGGCAAAGTCACTTCGCATAGCAGGAATCCAGTCTCAGGCAGCTGTAGCAATGCCCCTTCAGGGCAACTCAGGGTATTCATCGGTCATCGCCGCCTCTGTCCTTCCCTCTCCTGCGGAAGAAATCCATGACTCTCCTTGCGGCACCACTACTGCCAGCATGGTCGTGGCCACCATGTCGTGAATATTCATCCTTGTCGTAGGCGTCAACGAATCGCTTGTTCTTCTGCAGCATCCCGCGAGTTCCTCGGCTGGAGGCTCTCTTGTTGTCCCTGCTCTGCTGCTCTTCAGGATAACCTGACTGGTTCGTCGGTCGCTGCACATTCTCGATGGACGAATCTGAGGCACTATTCAGAACCGCGCCTTGTTGTTGCATGTGCGATGGAATGCCGCTTTGCCGCCTGCTCTGGTAGGGGTTCGAGCTGCTCCTATTCTGCCGCTGACTCTGGCCTGGCTCCCGATGTTGTGATTGTTGAGAACCCTGCAGTTGGGTATACATTCCGTCCATATCAGCAGCATCGGGTGCTCTGGGCTGCTCCACATAACGGCCGTGTTCGTCCACTTGCGGCGGCTCCTGCATTGGTAGACTTCGTTGCGAGTTACGGGGCTCTTGATCGTACTCCTTACCGAGCCCAATGGCCTTGAGAGAAAATGAGCTGGGAAGCAACGAGAACCGCCTGTTTGCCTGCTTGTCCAACGAAGTCTGTGACCCGTTCATGCTTCCGGACCTCTTCTTTCCCAGTCCGAGCGAGAATGACCGGCGCGAACGCTTCGAGTCCATGGAAGGACGAACAGGGGCATCGTCGGAGATGGGCTGGGTCATGCTGACTGGAGGGTACTTCTTGGACTTCTCTCCGGAAGGAAGCTGGCTCTTGCGGTTGCTCCTACCACCGAACACAGACCCACTTCGGCCAAAGATCTTGTTGCCAATGTCACCGATCGTGTTGGATCGCCTGTGGCCCCTGGAGTCGGTGCTGTCGGCCTCCCCAGTGTACCCACTGACCCTGGATAGTTTGGATGGAGTGTTGACGCTTGGCCTACCGTAGTCCGAACTTTGGTCCTCATTGGCAGAAGGCTCAGGATAGCCTGATCGACCTGCAGGTTGTTGGATACTTCCATGAACGTTAGTACCAGCGACCGTGGGGGCGGAGGGTTGGCCGTACGTAGCTCTCCCTGTTCCATAACCCTTCGGCCCAGTCGAGCCGCCAGTCGTAGGTCGCCCAGATGCTCCTGCAGATGTCATGTACTGGCCGTCAGAAGCTGCTCGAATTCCTTCACGGCTCGGCCTCGATGGTTGTATCAAGTTCTGGTTGTTCAGGTGCGCGCTCGGAGGCCTCCTCGAGGAGATGGGCGCAGCACCATAGGACTCTCTTGTGACCGGCGGGTCGCGAGGCAACGGCTTCTCGGTTGTGGAAGAAGACTGGACTTCAACGGGGCCTTGGCTGCCTGAACGGGCTCTGGTCTTAGATGATGAGCCATGCGTAGTTGTCTGCTCACCACGCTGTGTCTGGGTGTTGGGCGCAACATATTCAACCTGTACAGTCCTCCGCTTGTTGTCTCTCTGTTGTCTCGCAGGGTTCGCGGCCTCGGTATCTGGGTCAACAGTTCCTTGCTTGCTAGTCAAGCCGCCAATCGATGATCCAACAGTGTTCTTCTTGTGCGCGTCTCGGACAGATGCGCTGCGGGCGACCATTCGCGTCTCATCTTCAGCGGGTACAGTTGTGTTCTGAATCTCTCCGGGAGTGGTGGTGCTACTCGTGATGAACTCGACCACATGGGCATACTCGCTCAGCCAGCTGTGGCGGGCCACTTCGAATAGATCGGCACGTTTCCGAGGATTTGGGACCAGTATTCTTCGCAGCAGGTCTCGGGCGTGAGGAGTGACGTATTCGGGGAAGGTAAGTGGGGTGTTGACTATATACTTGTAGAGCAGGTTAATATTGTCGCCTTCGGGATTTGCGGGATCGTCGTCGAAAGGTAGATAGCCTGCCAACATGGCATACTAAAACCGTGTCAGTAAAAGCGCGAGCCTACAAGGAGTTCAGAAGAGACTTACTAAGATAACCCCACAGCTCCAAACGTCAACTTTTCGGCCAGTGTACAAGGAGTCGCTGACGACCAACTCGGGAGCAGCATAGCACGGACTTCCACAACTCGTCTGCATGAGATCGCCTTTCCTCATGCCGCTCGGCTTCAACTGGTTCAGGCCCATGCGCTTCACGAATTCTCGGTCGCTCAGGTTGTTTTCTTCCTCTTCCGACAGCTCTTCGACCGGGTCAAACGTGTTCGCGAAGCCAAAATCGGTGATGATGATATTGCGATTGCGGTCGAGCAGCAGATTTTCCAACTTCAGATCTCTGTGCACGATGCCCTTCTTGTGGAGATAACCCACGCCGGAAACAAGTTGTGCGAAAAGGCGTCGGGCAGCGTTGTCCTTGAGGTACCGGTGGTTCAGGATGTAGTCGAACAGCTCACCACCCGAGGCATATTCCAGGATGATGCCAAAATGCCTCTCAGACTCCTCCATCTTGTGTAGCCGGACAATGTTTGGGTGCGTCAGCTGCTTGAGAATTGCGACTTCGCGCATAATCTTGGCCATTCGAGATGGGTTGCTTCCCAGCTGGTCCTTCTTGATAAGCTTGATAGCGACCTATGCGACCGAAGGTTAGCGTCAGCGTGCTCTCTTGAGGTATACATTAAATGTTGTGGTCCTTACCTGGATGCCACCTTCTTGCTTCCAACCAAGCTTGACCTTGCCAAACTCGCCTTCACCAATGGTATTGCCCAGGATGTACTCGCCAAACTTGGTGTGCTTCTCGCGTTTGCTAAAGTCGTGCCTGCTCCGACCACCCCGCCGTGTCTCCTCGCCGTGTTGTTCGGCGCTTGCTGCCACTGGTGGAGCGATTTCGTCTTCGGGAGTCTCGGTCGCCGGATGTGGTTGTGCCAGTGCCTCGCGTGCGCGTGACCGGTCGATATCCACCTCGGGCTGCGACACCAACATGCTGTTCAGGATTTCGCTTGCTTCTCGAGAAGGTCCCTGGGGAGTAGATGATGAGGTCTGTTGCGACCTGATAGGTAGCGAGGTCGAGCCACTTGCCGCCCGGGAGTCTCTGTGGCTGGTGCTGCTGCTTGCCTTGTGCGACTGCTCCTGGCCCGCGTGTGCTGACTTGCGGCTCCGAGAGCTCTGAGCGGCGGCTTCATCCTGATAAGCCTGGCTCGCGCTCGCCTGGCCGTTCGCGTCGTTCCCTGCATGGCGCTGCGACGCCGATCGGTCGGCGCCCTGTGCTGTAGACCTCCTCGAGGTCGGGCCGCCGCTAGGGCCGCCGGGAGTCTGCTGGGACGAGGTGCGAGGTGGCACCGTAGTGGCGGGCATGTTTTTACGACGGTCGGAGGAGGACTGTTGGTACTGGTCGGAGGGGTCGACGGGGATGGGGGACGCGAGGGCAGCGCGGGAACTCATTGGGGAGTTGCTTTGGGACGGAGCGTCTCCCTTGCCGCTGCCGTTGCCGCTTTGTTTTCTGGTCGGCCGTTTGGAAGCCGAAGGTGATGAGTTGCTGTTCTGCGGAGTTGCATAATATGGGTCCCTTGCAGGCGAGGATGTCGATTGCTGGAACTGTTGTTGGTGTTGGTGCTGCTGGTGCCGGGAGCCGGGCGAGGCAGCAACCAAGGGCGGTGAATTGAGAGTGACGGATGTAGCTGTCTGATGAGGCGCGGATTGCAATGCAGCCGACGACATCTTCCCACGCAGGAGCGCGGAAGGGTAGGAGTCGCTTTTGGCTTATCGAGCTTGGCTGGTGACGTTGCCCAGCGAAGGGATCTGGGTCTTTTCGCCCCTTGCACGATAGATTCGATTGAGGGCGTGCCGTGCTCCTGACCAAGGGAGTTGACGTTTAAGGGGGTCGGTCGGACGTTGGGCTAAGGAGGATGTTTCGGCTCGGACACTAGCTCCAGGTCGGGATCGGGTTGCGGTTTGGGGAGGCTGGAAAGGTTGCTTTCCAGGCTTCCAACGTTTGGAGGGAGCGCAGCAGCTGGAGCAAGAGACGGAGGCACGGCCAAGTACTAACCCAAAACCAGGACCTGGCAGCAGATCGGAGCTAATGCTACCTAGGGCAAAAAGTGCAGGGCAACGCAAGCGGTTTAAGGTAAGGCCTGGTTGTAAAAATAAAATAGCAATCAAAAAAGAGATAAAAGGTTTCTCCAAGTCAAAGGGCGAATGTGAAGGGCAGAAGAAAGCCTCCTCTTTTTCGCAGGGCCCTGGGGAGCGTGACTTGGAAAATGCAACGGCGAGCGAAAAACGGACTGGACCAGTCTTGGGATGCTGCTTGTGTGTTGCTGAGCTGAGCCTTGCAATTAATGGGCGAGATATGGGTAATGCAACGAGTCGCCAGAGTTGCCCAATGAGACCAATTACCCAGTTCAAAACACCATGGCTGCTCTGCTATTTGTTGTTTCGATACAGCGGTCAGTTTGACTTGGGCGGTTGGGTGGGATGTGCTGGGATGGGTTGGGATGTGTTGCGCTGTGTTGTGACGACGGTTGTTGATCGATCGCCCTATTTTTTTTTTTTTGCCCCCCTTCGACGTTGTCTGCGGTTTTTCTCCTGTCCCTGCAGCCTGTTTTCCGCCTGGCGCTCAGCTCGCGATTGATTGATGCAGGCTCCGGCTCGACTCGACTCAGGTCCTGTGAACAACACACATGCAATGCAGCCCAGACGCGACACCCGCAGAAGCGTGTGAGCTGCGTAGTGTTGTGGTGGATTGGGACTGTTTTGGGCCCGATCTTTTGGCCCCTTTTCTCTGATAGGTTGGGTGCTTGCAGGAGCGAGCGCAGTCAATGCAGGTCAGGGCAGCAGGCCAGCCCAGGGTTCTTTTCAATGATTCAATTAGGCACGGCCGCGACCGACAAGACAGGACAAGACAAGGCAGGACAAGGCAGGACAAGAGACGCCGTTTGCTGCTGTGCGTGCTCGCGGTAAACAGTACCGGACGGTAAGTTGAGGAGCGGAGGGAAGAGGGGAGGAAAGGGGAGGGGAGGACAGGACAGGGGGGCTGTCGTGAGGTGAGGTGAGGTGAGGGAAACGAGAGACGGCGACAGGACGGGGTTCGACGGGGGATAAACGCCGCTGATGTCGAGGAGGAGGAGGCGGCGGGAGGAAAGAAAGACTGGCGGTTGAAAGGTAGGGGGTCAGCCAGACGACGATGTAGTTGGGTTTCGATTGCGGTAGGTAGGTACTGGTAATTCAAATGCAAGAGCAGAGCAGAGCGCAAATGCAACTGGGGCCTGGCTGGGATCTCGGTCGTCAAGCGAGAACATGAAGGGAGAGGCGCCGCCGGGTGGGTAATCTTATTTGACCCCGTCCGCGGCCCTCGATGAATCAACCCGCCAGCGTCTGTGTTCCTCCCTATGCTTGCTCTGTCTATGCTCCTCTGCTGCTGTCCCGAGGTCCTCCTCTCCTCCCTGCCAGCGCCGTATGTGGCCTGTGCCTGTGCCTTGATTGTCGTTCCCTGATTGTTGATTTCCAGGAGCCTGCGGATTGGGCCTCGCCTGAGCACCAGAAACCTTGGTCACGATATCATGATCAATGCCGCGAACTGTATGCGTTCATGTACGATGTAGATCATCCCGCCAGCCAGCGGCCAGCGGCCAGCGGCCAGCAGCCAGCCCTCTCTCCTCCACCGCTGTCGGAACATCCATCCCGCAAACAGGCTTTATTATCATTACGAGATGTGTGTGCGCTTCACGGCTTGACGGCTTCGCGGGCTCGCGCAACACAGGCAAGATAGCAGAACGCGCGGGACGGTTTAGCGATGGCCATAACCTTGCTGGCGCTTGGCTCCAAGTGCAGGCCGGGGGGTGCTTGGACGAGGCCGACCTTGGGCAAATCATCACTTTATGCACCCCAACAGCGACAGCATTTCAGACGGAGATACTCTGATATAGCGCCGCAGCACGCACGACCTGGCCCGAGGGTGAGGGTGCGGCGTCAGTCGGCGTCCAAGGTTTGTGGGCTGCGTGCAGTACGTACATGCTTATTATTACATGGTTGTACACACACACACACACACACACACACACACATAAACACACACAATTTACAACACAGTAACAGTACCTCGCCCGGCTAGCAGAAGCTTAAATCGTGGGTGTCCTATCCCACATCAGGGAACAAGTCAGAAGCTCCACCCGATCGACGTGTCTCAGCTCTTGAACGAGGGTAGCTTGCCCCAGGACGGGCATATCTAAGTGCTGGGTAGCTATGGTAGACCAGTCTACAGTTTCTGATCCTGTGCGCATGGATATCTGCGATTGACGATCCAGGCACGCTGGTAGAGGAGCAGAAACAAATGCTGTAGTGTATACTCATCAGGGGCCCTGCACGTGGTAAGCTTGCCGTAGTTGACTTGCATGAAGGTCGCACTGTAGGTGGGAGGTGGTGAGATGAGGTGCAGCAGGCAAGCAAGATGAGCATGATGGGTGAGGAGGGGATACTGATACCGCGGTAGTGTCCTGCACGATGGAAGGCTGTCGCACACCAGCAAACCAACGGCACCGAAAAAAAAGAAAAAAGAAAGGAAAAAGAAACTCAAGATTCGCTTTCCACGAAGCTACCTCCTGTCGCAGCAGGCCTTGGAAGCGCATCGCAGCGTAGCAGGCCTTGGGACGGAATGCGACGTGACCGTGACGAGGGAGACCTGAGCTAAAGCACCCACCTGTGTTCGTGTCTTTCCCGGGGCCGGCCTTTGTTGCCCCGAAGCTGGCCACCACAGCCAGCCATCAGCGAGACGAGCGAGCACTGCGATGCACACAACGAGCAGCCATGCATCATGTGCATCATCACGAGTTGCTTTGCTGCTTGACCGCCTCGGTCATCTTTCGTCTGATGTCGAATCGCGTCGTGGGACATCCACCAGGCAGGGGGAACGTCGAGGGCCAGTCAACGGCGATGCCCCTGCTCTTGCTGCTTCCTGACTGCTGACAGGCCCTCAGGCGCATTTCGCGCCCCACTTTATCCTTCGACGAGGCTTCTCGAAGGACAAAACAGGCGTGTCTGAAAGAGGGAGAAGCCCATTCCCGTTCCAATGCGAGAGTGGGAGTGTCCATGCCCAATTGATTCTGGCGTCGGTTGTTTCGGGACGCATCTGGGACGTCCAACAGACGGCGGCGCGGGCAAGCATCACTTGAAATGGGTTGGGGTCCGGGCCCCAGGAACCTGAAATTACGTACTGGTACGGTACGGTACGTATGGGCACCGTCCACACACACACACACACACCTGCGCATAGCAGTCTATTGCCGTAATAATAAAGGCGGGCACCCCGTCCGTCCGCCTGTTCCTGAATTCCTAGCCCGCTGCACGTAGGGAGTCAGGGATCAGGGACTGGGGTCCGACGCACGCCAGCCTCTTTCTGCCCCAGGCCTGATTCTCCGATGCCATGGCTGCATGGGTTTGAGAAACGGATGATGGGGCCCTCGCAGCTTTGGCAGATGGCAGCTGCCCAGCTCAGCCCAGGCCAGCCCGGCGCAGCCCAGCAAGCCAGCCAGACATCCCAGGTCGGGTCGGGAAGGGGTCACACCAAAAGAAGGGTGGATGCATCTTCAAAACCTCATCGGTCGGCTTGGGGGAAATAACTCCCGAAGTCAAGTCCAGGGCCCGCAGCCTGCAGGTCTAGTTCATGAGTCGCCGCCCAATGTCTCCGCCCTCGTTCATGTGTCTGTTCGGAATGCTGCACCAACAGGCCAAGCAGCCAGGCAGCCGGCGATGGAGACGGGGAGAGAGTTCGGTCATCTGGAGGATGAATCCACAATGTAACGCAACACAAACAGACAGAAGAACTGGGCCACTTGCTTGGCCTTGGCATCAAGTGCCTCGAGAAGTGCCTTGCAAGGACCCGACCCTGTTTCAAACAAGGCTCTTTGCTGCCACACAGCTCTCTCACCTCTTTTCTCATCTTTTAGCTCCGAGGCCATCGCACGCACTCGAACGCGTGCACCAAGCGCACACACGCAAACACCCACACACAGTCCTGTTGTTAGGCGTTTCGTCCAGCGCATAAACTTTTGTCTAGTTTCTGTTTCCCTTCCCCCCACCAAGAGACCCATCAAGCCCCAAACTCTGCCTGCGCACTAGCAGCTCCCAATCTCGTCACCTCTGCCATGCCAATGCCCAATTCCCACGCCAGCGCCATGCCGGCGCATGAATAGCCAGGCGACGACCCGACCACGCACGCGCCATACCTCGGTCAAAGGTAGTAAGCAGGTATCCATTCCAATGGGACACAGCAGGAAGAGAGACTCGTGCGCCGCATAGCATAAAGGGAAAGACCCGGGGAGAGGAGGAGGGAGCATTAATCTCCTGACTTCCCTTCAGCCACCATCCCCGAAGAATTTCTTTCTCCATCCGCCGTTTCCCCTTCTCGCAGGCGCATAAAACAAAACATTTAAAAAAAAAAAAAAGACACCATGGCGACAAGTCCGACAATGCTTCATCCTCGTTGCATGGCCGAGGATGGCGGAGGAGGGCAAATAGCCCGCCCCGCAATTGGCGCCTGAACAGACAGGATATCAATGATCATGCCTCCTCCCTGTGTGCTGCTGGGCTTGTGGCGCCGCGCCCGTCAGCACTTCTAAAGCAGTCCTTAGCACCCTTCTAGCCTCGTCCTGTGTGTCAGGTCTCGTTCGTTGACTTTTCCCTTCCGCCTCGCCGGGGATGCGACGTGCATTGAGGCCGCGAGATGGACGTGGCGTTCGGTAGCAGGGGTAAGCTTGATCATGCCCGACCCCAGATCGTCACCATTCGTTCTCCCGTGCCTGCTGCTGCTGCTTGTTCTTACATGTGCCGGCCGGTAGATGCCCGACGACACTCTACCATTTCTGCGACATAACGTCTTTTTCTTTTTTCTACTCTTTACTCTTTTCTCCTTAGTGCGCGGTTGATCCTGACTGCCGCATGCAAGATTCTTGAAAAGACCGCCCTGTAAGGCTTGCCTTCTGAGGCGGAAATTCTGGCTGAGTCACGAGGAATATCTTACAGGGACATCGCGTATTGGAAATCACGTATCGAGGCTATGTCTAGGCACGGCTGTCCGGATTGGTGATCAGGGTTCGTGGTGGATAACACCATCACGTCGGTACAGTTCATTTCTTCCAAGGTCTCACCATGGACCCCATGTCGCCTGTTCATCTCAAGCAGACACGCGCATATGTGACTAGTGCTTCCTTGTCTCAACCCCCGCGCATCGCGAAACAGACGCCTGAGCCGAGCCGGCCACAGGTCCCCCAGGAGCCCTTTACTCATGCTCTCACCGACTCATCGTAAGCACCGACTGGGTGATAACACGGCATGGTCCCCCGGTGACTGCCCGGATCGCTGGGGAGCCCCCTCCGGTCGCAGCGAAAGCGAGAGCAGGCCCACCCGGACTTGGCCGTCGGTATACATCTCCCGGTCACTCCGGGGAGACGGGGCTCTCTGTGGCACTAACGGACGCCATTGTCTACCCGTCAATGCATCTAGGAGCCGACGGGGGAGCATTAGTGATATTCCACGACAAGGCCATTAGCCGCGTAATCTCCTGACTAGAACGCCTTCCCGATTATATGCCGAGCGATTTCTTCCCCATGCTGGATCACTGTTGAGAATGGTCAAGAAGGAGCAGCGACGACTCAAGGCCGATCTGGAAGGTGGTGGAAGGAGATCACGACGACTTCAGTGGATCCCCGGCCTGGCTTGGGCGTGAAACCATCCGAACTCGAGACCGATCGCAGGATAACACTCATCATAGTTTGATCGAAATGTTGTACGCATCCAAAGCCACAGCCACGCCCGTCAGGACTGCGCTGTATGCAACCAGTATACCCACGCTTGCGACCGGGCCGACATCCAGAGTGGGAACTGTCATGTTCACCAGTCCTGTCAGAAGGTTGGCAATGAGGAAGACAGCAAGGCCGTTGCGATTGTATGCGCGTAGCACTCTGGGTGTCGCAAACTCATACGCTTCCTTCTCCGCCTTCGTATCGGCCGCGTTGTAGAAAGACGGAAAACACAGTGTCTCGACAAGAGAACAGGCCATGAGCTGGACCGAGTTGAAAGAAACCACGCCCAAGACATAAGGGAGATTGGCCAGTCTGCGAGACACTGAGAGTCCCGCGCCGTAGTTGTAATCCGTTGACACGAAGAAAAGCAGCAACCACACAAGACTCCACACACCCATTGTCATGAGCAAAGTCGTCCTTTGCGCCGCTGCACTGGACCCGCTCCTGGTAATGTTGCGAGGCAGGACGTACATTCCGGTGTCCTGGCCGGCCAGAAAGATGGCCAGGTACCCAAAGAAGCTGAAGATTCCCTCTCTGTTCATGGACAGGAGATCAACCCGGGGAGCCGTGAGGATGTAAGCCTTCAGGCCTGTGCTCTCCAGCAGAATCTGGTAGCTGACCCCGAGGATGAGGGCCAGGGCAGCGTAGGACGGTACAATCTTCAGCGCGGACTGGAACACAGCGACAAAAGGTGGCAAGAAGCCCAGCGTGAAGAAAAAGTTCCAATGCACGCCGTATTCGGTGACGTGTTCGGCGTAATCGAGGCCCTTGACGCTAAGCAGGCGGATGACACCCAGCACGAGAAGAGGCAGAGAATGGCGCATCGAGTAAATGAGCCGCCGGGAAAGCGTGGACCCGCGGCCGCCTTCTGCGCGTTCTTTCAGTACAGGCCTCGCAGCGACAACTCCGGCCGAGAAGACAAAGGCGCCCACGCCAATGTCCATCAGCGACGTCCCCCATGTTTCGACCTTGCCGAAGCGTCGGGGAAAAATGCGAAAATCAACCGCGAGGATGGCCAGACACGTGATGACCATCATAGACCCTCGGAAGACGGTCAGGAAAGGCTTTGTCGAGAGCACGTCTAGGCCCGCCGCGGACCCCTTTGTCTTGCTGACCTGGGCGGCAGGCGAGATTTTAGGCTTCTTTCTGCGGGCCACGAGGTTTGGTGGGAAAGCGTAGACTAGCCCTGCGGGCGCGAGCAGCAGAACGATGAGTAGGATCGGGGTGTCGGAGTATAGCGTAATTGCGAGCAAGATAGCCCCGACATTGAGGAAGTAGTCGACGATGAACCCGACAATCGTGTACGGTCTGAAGAAGGACTGGCGATGCTGCAGGACGGACCACACCAGAGCACCGACCTTGAGGCGAGTTTCAGCTGGACAGGCAAGACCTTCGTCACAGGCACGTAGATTGACTCACGGGTAAGACAGCCGTCACCGCCGCGATCTCGCTGACTGGCCCTCCTGTCAAGTTGGACACGAAGTCCTCCTTGAGCTGCTTGTAAGTGGCTGTCGAGTTAGACATGCTGAATCCCGTTGCATCTGAGGGGAGCAGCGCGTGACAAAGAAAAAGGAGAAACAGAAGTCGGGATCAGGACTGTCGAAAGTCGAAGGGAAGGGCATTGCGCTGCCAACGCGACACCAAAGATTCCAATGTGGCCAGGCTGGCAATGGAGAGCGAGAGGTCGAGAAATGACAGCTCTGCAATAAGCTTGCGTTCAGCCTTGCTGGAGCAGACAGTCGTCACAGGCCCAGGTGAGAGGGCCCAGCCCCGGGGGCTCCAAGGGATGCGAGCAACCAACCAGAGCCGGGCACGCCGACCCCACCTGGCGGGTACCCACCTCGGATTTGGAACGGAACGTTGAGATATGATGTATTGCCATGTGTGGTACGTCTTCCGAGTAGGGCACTCCAGCACGCTCTAACACGGGTGAGGCGTTGAACCGATATCTTTGTTCTCTGTATTTGACAGTTTCATCGCGGCTCAGGTCTCGCGCGCAAAACGAAACATGGCTTGGACCACACTGCTGGTAACCCTTTGTCCGGCGCTGGCTCAGCAGTGCTTTGAGCCTACACTGCCTCTGCCTCCCGACTGAAAGAGTCCCAAAGAGCCAAGGCGAGGCGAAAAGCGAGAAAGGAGAAAGAAGAGATAAAAATGGAACGATGGCCGTCACCACCTGTGCCATCGAGCCTCGCCATCCATTCTGTACTTTCGTACGTCGTGCGTCAAAAGTCCCAAACCTAGATCCAGACCCAGAACTTCAACGACATCCAATTTGCCAAAGTTGGCTCTTGCCTCGCACCCACCTGCCCTCGAGATTACGCGAAACCTTGGCGTGTCTCTTTTTGTATCCTTCTGAGCTCTCAGCACCATGGTCATGGATGCCCATAGTCGTGGCCGGCCCGGTCTTGAAATCAAAACGGATTATGCTGGGCCAAGCGACGCGCACCTGCGGTCAGCCTTCCGCAAACATCGGAGCCCATTTCCCTCCGCAACATCCATTACACCCAAGGCCCTTCCCAGTCCCATTCAGCCTTCGACGCCTGGCTACGATGTGTCCATGAGGCAGCATGAGAGAGCTATGGTAGAAAGTCTGGATGCCCGGGCCAGACAAGCCGGCCTGTCCAGGTCGCTGTCTCCCGGCGCAGAGCAGTCAATGGCAGCGAGGGTCAACCTGATGACGATGGATAGCCCAATGCAGTCAAGAAGACCGGTATCTCCCATCTCAGCTCCCAACACGCCGTTGCTTGCCTCGCCGTCGACGGACTGGCGACAGAACATGGTGCAGCAGACCAGGTCTATGCTGTTGTCCGGCATGTCTCCATCACAGGCCAGCAACTTAGGTGCCGTGACCACTCGAAAGCTCTCAGCACCAGCGGAGGCTATCCAGAAGCAACGGAGGCGTTCCATGATGCTCCTCCAGCCAGAAATGCTCCAGGCCTGGGGCCATGTGTACTTTGGCGACCCAACCAAGGCAGACGTTCTCGTGGCACCCTCGGCGCTGCGCCGCCTGAGCGGCACAGAGCAGCCTGACAGCGCCGGAGAGGGCAACGGCCAGTCAGATCGTCTCGTCCTCAGGGCCCGTGTGCGGCCGAAGGGTAAGGAGCGCAAGCCGTTCCTGATTGCGCGAAGCTTCAACCTGGACGAGCTGAGAGCCACGCTCCCTTCGCCAGCCACGTCTGTGCCCTCGCCACGCCGTCAGGTGGTGGCTCCTTTGTCCCCCGACACCATCAGCTCCCCGCGCCCTTCAACATTACCCCTAGCCCCGAGCCGGCGCAGGTCTACTGTGGCCTCGTCGAGTCCAATGTCGTCTCGGGCCAGTCATCAGCAGAGAAGCGGCTCGAAGGAGGTGCCTATCCGTAAGTCAGAACCGGTCATCTCCGGCCCACGCACCGCCCTATCGTGTCCTTTGTACGCCGTGCTAACGATCGTTTCATCTAGATCTCCCTTATGCTCGGGCCTACCTACCAGCATTAGCAGCTGTCATGCTGTCTGGTCATGTCAAGACAGGCGACACGATAGATCTGCCGATGCCACATCCAGAAGCCTGGACTCAGACCGTGGCCTACACGTACACTGGTCGGGGCCACGTGACCGAGGCAATTAAGCAGAACATCAGACACCTGGGAGGAAGGGCGTAGATCGATCCCGTCTTGGAAATTCCTGATGGCCGTAATGGTTGTAATGTATGTAATGCTCGGGATGATGTGACGGACCCCTGATTTGTTTCTTCTCGATGTCTATATTTCTTGATACCGGTGAGTGCTTGCGCACTCTTCTTGGCGATTATATGGCCACAACCAAAGGACATACATTGTAATTTTATTTCAACCAAGTCAACATGTTCTGCTTCGGCTGGTCTTGTTTTGACTCGTGTGGAATGTGAAGCCGACAGAGGGACGAGATTCTCCGTTCAGTAGATGCTGGCCAATGGCAAATCATGGGATGGAGAGCTGGGGGAGGCATCGGAGGAAGTGATCCGGAGGGTTTGAGGTATTGAAACGTAGAGGCAGCCTGGATTGGGGGCTACATTCCCAAGATTGATATGTTCAGAGAGAGGAAAGCGGTACGCGCGGGCTGCCGTCAGTTTGTAGCTACTTCCCTGTACGCCATGCAAGGGGGAAGGAAGGGGCGGGCCGTCTGTGGCATGTGGCAGCTTGGGCCTGGGGGTTATCTGTCAGGCCTCAAAACCAATAATTCAGATCAAATTAACAAATCAGAACAGGACAGGGCAGGACAGAACAACCTGATTAGGTAGCTTGAAAACTCTGTCAAAGGCGTTTCAAGCTTTTGTATATGCCCAGGTGTCGCCGCGCAACACAACAACTTGGAAGGCACATGGCATGGCAATTGCTGTGTGTAGCGTGGCATCCGACAACAGATAACGAAACCCGAGCAACAACGGAGATTTCCTTCTCAGACGGAGCTGCTACTGCCTCATTCCATCGGGCATCAATGCCAACACGCCAGCAGGCCGGTAATTACTCGACAAGCTCCCTGTAGCTCGTCGCGTCGTGAATCTGTGCAGAGCCAGCAGTCTCGACCTCGAGTCGATGCTCGTTTTGGCCCAAGGGCTTGCACCTTACATCTGTGTGTTGTCTGTCTCGGCGGTCTAGAACCAGACAAGGCAAAGCCGACCATCACCACCTACCAGCCCGTTTGCGGCCTCCAGCAAACAAGGTTTCGCTCTCATTTCCCATCAACAAACAAACACCCGCCTCACAGAGGCAACCTGCATTCAGCTGCCGTGTGACGGCGAGGTGCCTGTGGGTCAGTTCCACCCAAAATATGCCTAAGTACCCACACGTTCCCGCAGGACCCGCACAGAGGGGCCAGACCTTTTTCCATCGTAGCTATCCAAATCTCCTAATAAGGTGCTGATCGGCACTGTCTTCGACGACAGATATTCTCTTCTCTTCCACACAGATCCCTTGACCCCAGCATGCTGGCGACGGCACTTGAGCAACCCTTTCTTTTAGGATAAGAGCACCTCGGTCTCCCAGTCCTCGCACGGCACGAAAATTGAGACTTGCCCGACCCTCCTCGACGCCACGAACCAGACATTTCTTTCCATAGGTTGGTTGACACCGAGGGTCTCTCGGGGAAAGCTAAGGTTACTGTCTCGTCTTTTCAATCGACCACTCGGTCGGGTGGAAAACTCTGGCTCCTTCGTCCACCATCCTGCCGCGGCGTGCGAAGCCAAATCTACGACATCTTGAGCGAAGTCATACGCTTCGAACGAAGGTGTCTACTGCGACTTTGTCACATCTCAAAGAAGACTGGTAACAATTTAAAATTTCGAGGAGGCAGAAGCCCTCATACAGCCTGGAGGAGGGCATCACGCCGTCGACCAGGAAATTTTCCACGCAATAAGGGATCCCCACACATCCCATACTCGTCAAGGAGCATCATCGACTGTCCTTGAGGTCATCACCTACCAACAAAAGTTTCATTCGAGGACACCCAGGTCATCACCGATCAACACAGGCCACTAACCGCCAGGTCGGGTACCAGCGTCGTTAGAATGGTGGCTCAACCAATCATACTTCTCAATGGCTGGCCAGGAGTGGGAAAAGACACCGTTGCGGAGACACTCAGCCTCCTGATCGGGTTCAACAAAGCCTCCTTGCTGGATTGGGGGAAGAGTCGAGGCGAGAGCTTCCAGACTATTCCCGACGACGATGAAGTGGCACAAAAGACACAACGGGACGCCTGCTTCGCTGATCAAGTCGAGCACCCATCTACACTCAACAAGATGATCATATGTACAGACTGCCTCTCAGATACGCCACTAGGGAGGCGGCTTGCCCAGGGTTTCGAAGCTGTTGCAAAAAGGACCAACCGGCTACTGATCCCTATCTATTTGGAGTGTCAAGTCGAAGAAAACATGCGGAGGTTACAGGAGGCGGAGAGAAGGGTTAGCCTCAAGGACAAGAGTAAGTCAAGACTACCATTTCTTTTGCGGCACACGTCTTTCTGGCGTTCATGTTTGCCACTACGAGAGGCACAAGGGGTGCTAGTTTCATTGAGACGGCCAGACCTACGTATCCATGCATTCAGTCCTGGGATGGGTGAGCTACGGCAATGGACTTTTACGTCGACATACGCGCAGCCGATGCCAGGATTCCTGGAAGCCTCGGGAATTTCTGGTACGGGATGCTCTTGTGGGAGGCCACCAGGTTGACAAATGCTGTTATCCTTTACATCGTATGGGTTCTAACATGATCTCCCAATAGTTCGAAGCCCTAACGAGGCCAAGACGGTCAGATCCGATGGGGGCAGCCTCCTCATCTTCAAAACATGTGAAGGCTTGAGCCTCAACATCACCAAGATGCTACCACACGAGGCCGCCCTGCAGATCTTGTCATTTATCCGAGATCTGATCGATCGCCGAAATGAAGAGCTGGTCAACGAGGAGACAACGCCATTGGAGGCGAGCGAGCCGGCATGGGCGTGAGTGGTCAGAGCATAGACGAAGTCCGGCAGGGCTGAAATTACGGAAAGGTGTCAGTACCCTACACGCGACCTCGCATCCTGGAGAGGAAAGGCACAAGATAAAACGGCGATGAGCATGAGAAACGGGGGGTCTGGAAAGGAAGGACAGGACGTTTTGATATGATACCCCGACTGCTTTGGTATTCTGGAGAACTGGTTCGTGGAAATAAAGCTGGCAGTGCCATGCGTACTCTATTTTCTCTCTGAAATTCACATGTTCTCTGGCGCCGCCACATGGGAGTTGTATGACTCTATCATCGACGCACCTAGCAGTAGCCGCGCGATGCATCGAGGGCCAAGGCACAATGATCCGACAAAGCATTTTCCCGGGCCAGCTAGGTTCTCTATACCTTATGGTACATGCTCGAGACGTAGTTCCTTCCCTTGTGCGTTCTCCACATGCCAATATATGTGGGGAAGACCTCTGTCGCCAACCACTTCACATGTTGCTGCTGCTGCCCACTGCCCCTACCTACTGTCCTGCCCTGACTCGCCGGTGACAAGCCGCCGTCGCAGCGGGAAGGGGATCGAGTTGCGGCTCTTACGTATCAAAGGGAAGAAGAAGAAAAACCATGTTGGGAGTGCGCACACAATGTGGCTGACGTTCCATCCGCCCTCCCTCTCGACTCGTCAGGGCCGCCGGTTCGTCGGACAACTGCACTGGTGATCTTCTGCTCTGGGGGCACATCTCGGAAATCACGGGAGTTGGTGAGATCTCGCTGGGTCCCATTGCCTGGGTACTGGTGCTCTGTGTGTGTGTGTGTGTGTGTGTGTGTGTGTGTGTGTGTATGCTGTGGAAGGATGTGTGTCATTTGGGAGGGAAGGGGGAGCCAGGGGTGGAAAGGAAGAAGCATCCAAGTAGGTGGGTGTGTGAGCATTCAAGACACGCGAGGCCTCATCAGAAATTTTACTACCCACCGGGTAAAATGTTTGTTTTTTCTCTCTCTTTTTGTGGAAGAGCGGACCATCCAAAGACGACGCACACACACGCGCACACGCACACATCGGAGCTGAGCTCGACTCAAGACGTTGCCATCGCCTAGTTTGTAGTTCATGGTCTATTCGGGCACGCCGGGGCCCTTTTCCATGTTATGACCGGGACATAATCACACAACACACCGACAATCATCAGTCAGATGAAATGGGTGTAAGATGATTTGCCAATTGACGCCTCACCCTGGCCTTGCAGGTAGCCCTGCCTCCCTCCCTCCCACAAACGATCACACACACACACACACACACACAAACAGGCACACACCACCTGGCTTTGGGCTAGGCTCTTTCGTCCAAACTACTGCAGAGTGTCTGTGTGTGTGTGTGTAGCAAAGAAGGTTCGGGTGGGCCAAAAGGTAAAAAGGAAAAAAGCACCCGGGAAAGGAGCCCCACAGCCCACCGCTCCTCGGTAAATCCAGTAGCTTGGGACGCGGGATCAGCACCGGGTGGTGGTGTGTTACTCAACATCGCCGGTTTTGTGCTTTCCCGCCCCCTTTCGGATTGTCTCTATCGTGAACGCTCTTCGCCTACTCCACACTACCGAACATCGTCATATCCCTCCGATGCTGGGACCCTCGGGTGGGTGGGAGACATTCGGAGGGACCCGCAGCTTTGCTGCTGCCTGTCAAGCTCAGGGCTTTTGACGACGATGATGACGGAAGAGGAGCCCACACCAGGGAGACCAGACCCCTCACTCTCTATTTTTCTCTTGTTATTTTTTTTCCGCGCCTGGGAATTGCGCACCCGAGATGTCGCGCCCGCCAGATCGCAGAAGGGTGGAGAGGGAGAGACACTGACATATCGGAAATCCAGCAAGCACCATCACCACCTACCCACACCACCCTCCCATCCATCACCACTCCAGGGCTGGGGTCGCTCATGGGTTGTGATGCAAGCAATTCTATGTGCATGCTTTACCTGCTAGGTACATAAGATACGTTCTCACACTCATGACTGAAAGGCATCGTCTGAGCGTACATACAGATTCCATGCGTCGACGCCCCTCCACACCCCCCCTCCACCCTGATCTTGCTCGGCCTACTCCCTGCCGTGGGAGGTAGGAGAGGGAAAAGATACATGGCAGGTACTCTGGGGGGACGGAGCTAAGATGCCAAAGGAAGAAACCCTTGCATTGCTTACCACTGTACTTGCAGTACCTGGGAGATACACTAAACTCCATCGTGGGGTTCGCCCACGACTAGGGGTGGGTGGTGGTTGCTGCCAAGGCATGCCAGAATTGGAAAGCCCCGGTAGTCTTATCACCTTGTCTTAAGAGGAGGGTGGTTGAAGATCCGGCACTGAGGCCCGGGGTAGAGCCCTGTGCTTGACGGGAGAAGAGTGAGGGGAGAAGGTTTTTGTGCGGATCCGCCGCATCCCGCAACACATACACAACAGTCCGTCAGTCAGATGTGTGTTGGAGAAACAGCAACTGCGACGCTGATCATGACAACAGGTGGACCAGCCTTGCCCTATTGGAGGTGGCACGTCCGTTTCCGTGGCTTGGGAGGGCTGTAGTTGGTGTTGTGATGTGTGATCGAGGATCTATCTATGACGGGCGATTATTGTCCACTGTGACAACCGATATGGATTTGAGCTTTGTCGGTTGTTTTGCTTGTCTCGTAGTGGTGTTGTCCGGTAGAAAGCACCGAAGACGCGGATGCAGGTTCCGCTGCATGCTGGCCGCTGACTGACATCCAAGTACCGTGGAAGAAAAAGCAAAAAAAGGCTGGGTTGGGTGGTTTCAGATGGCAGTTCGCATGAGTCCACGTTTGTGGCTACATCGAGGCCGGCCTGCGTGGTGGTGTCGAGTTCATTTGTGTTAGCTGGGAGGCCGGCCCCCAGGTCGACGACCATCCGGGGCGCCGTCTAGTCCGTGTATTAGCTTCGTTGATGGCGGGATCGTGATGGCTGTCCCACACTGGTGGAAAACCGAGATGGCCGTTGTGTCTTGATCTGCCTTTGGTGGCAGTCTGGTGAAGTCCAGATCCAATGTCGATCGACACCATGCAGGGCTAACAACAGAGGCGACCGTCCCGCTAATCTTTGTTTAGAAGGCGTTTCGGCCCGGGTTGACGGAAGGCCAGACGGCTGGGGCACCTCTGTTGGATTGTTTACGCAGGCGCAGGCGCAGGCGCAGATGCAGCCCATGATTTCATCTATGTGGTAGCTGCACAAGCACACGTAGGCGGGTGGTCCCACAGTTATGCCTATTGTACATGCTGCATGGCAGTGTAGATGGAGATATCGTACAGTATTGGTAGATTTGTAGTGCTTGGGCGGCACCTGGGGCCCGGGACGCGATGGCAGGATCACGACATGCGACGGAGCTCCTCCGTTCCTGATGCAACGGCCTCATCTCGTTGATTCCCATCGGCCAACACACACTCGCACTGCGCCCCGTCGTGTTGTGACTGAGACATTTTCCCCCGGCCGCAGCAGTCAGTGCCGTATGGATGGATTATGCATAGCCGTTGGCCCCGCCGCTCCGTAGTCTTAGCTGTTCGGGCTCGCGTTCGGTAGCGAGGGTGCTCAATCTGCTCAATTTGGAATCGAGTGGTTCCGCTTCTCCATCTTGATCATCGCCAACTCGTCTGCACCCGTGTCTGTGGGCACGGCAAGGGGCCCCCCACCGGCGAGCCAAACAACCAAACAGCCAGGGCCTCCTCCTCCCAACAGCACACACGACATTGAATCGATGGCCCGCTGGCCGTGCTGGGGTGGCACGGTGCGAGTAATGCCGCCGACCTCGCAGATCTCGGGTGCTTGACGCTTGACAAAGAGCGAAGGTCCAGGTCGGGTCCCAGGTCGGGTCCCAGGTCGGGTCCCAGGTCCAGGTCCAGGTCCAGTCCAGGGCCAGGGCCAGAGTCCAGCTCCGGCTCCAGCCCCCAGCCAATATTGAAAAGCCCCGGCGATCGTCTGAGGTCGGTGGATCGGATCGGGGAGTGACCCAAGCTTGAGTTTTTATCCCGCTCAGCTGTGCTGTCCCCCGTCCTTGGCCCAGGCCGGCCCTCTCTTGAACTGCCGCCGCAGATCAGACATTGGCTTCGTGTCCCGGGGTCCCGTTTCGTGCTTGCTGTTCTGCTGTCAGCAAATCGGTCCACGGGCTCGGCACTTGCCCAGAGGAACGGCATCCCATCACCTTCCCCCTCTGAACCGGCGATTTGTGCATCACATCATTGTCGTTCGATGAATGATGTGACGACCATGACTCGGCCGCGGGCTGGCAGGAATTGCATAGCAGGAGCGTAGCTCCCGACCGAGTCTTGTTCAGAGAGCAATGCACCGCAGCATTGTAGCATCGAGCTTTTAGACTTGCCGCTCCCAATGTCAAGGTCTGCCTGGCGAGATGAGATCGTCAAGCGGTACTTTGTGGGGTCGCGTTTGGGAGGAGCTGACCTACTGACTCTCGTGCCACGGCTCCCAGTCTGGGAATGACTCTCCAGGCCTGGGAAGCTCCTGCCCCAGCTCGATTTGACTTCTCAACCCCGCAGCTGCGAATGGACACACATCGTGAGAGTGAAACGACAGAATTGCCGTCTTCAGCAGTCCAACGACGTCAGCGCCGATGATGCCCAGTCATGACCTGTCTGGGGAAGACGCTGACTCTCGACCCATGCGGCCATCCGAGCCAGCCGCCGGCCAACGCCTCCAAATTTCATCTCAACCCCCAATCAGTCAGTCAATCAATCAATCAATCAATCAATCAATACATACCTACACTACGTCTCTGTGCACCATTCGATCCGCTCCGAACGACGGCAGGGCCAAGGGATATCGAAAACATCCATCCAGTACCAGTGGTCAAGCGCCTCCCAGCTGCAGGCACCGCATTATTCCCGGTGCGAGCTAGCCAGGCCTGCCGTGTAGTGTATAACAGCATCCGCCCATGTCCTTGTCCTCGAGGGGGAGCCACTAGACATTTACCATGGTAGGCTGCAGCATTGTACGTTCCCGCCGTCGAGAATGGAGCGCCCATCTTTCAAATCCCACCTTCCCGACAATGGCATTGGGCAGATGCAGGTCCATGCCAAAGCAGTCAAGCGCGGGAGGGCTAGACATGCATCCTGGTCTAACGCAGAAGGTCCACCCAGTGTGGGACAGTCTGGTCCAGACTTTGTACTTTGTCCAAGGGAGGGGTGGTCCTATCGCCTGGGAGCCAGAGAGGGATCATTGAAGCGCTACAACCCCACACTGCGATGGAGCCTTGTGGATTCCTCAAAATCTGGTCACTCAACTCATTGGCAACCAATTTGCTGGTGCTTTGTGCCGGTGCTGCTGCTCCTGTGCCGGCCAGAGCAAAGTATCTATCTGTTGGCTCGACAGTGTCAGGATATATCCAGCACGACTGATCATGCCTGACCAAGAGGACGAATGGTCTGCCCAGCCGAGCCCCAGGAGTGATGCCACTTTCGGTCGTGGAGGAGCTCTGGTCTGACCTGCCTAGGTACCAGAGTACGTAGCCTGGCCTGACTCCCAAACCGTCGTCACTCGTCACTCGTCACTCGTCACTCTTGCCAGCTCCAGCTCCCAAGCTCCCAGCTCCGGCTCCAGAAAATCCTTGCGTGGATCACGACAGCGTCTCGGGCACCAGCAGGAACCCATCATCCTTGATGCTGAGGTGGGAGGGGGGTGGGCTCCCAGTCGAACAGGACGGCCAGCCATCTTGCTGGGTGACACCCAGAAGGCCCCAGCCAATCTTGAGATCGACGAGATGGATCTAGCAGCGATCCCCAGTCAAGCATCATAATTGGTTAGGCGCCTGTCGCGACAGCTGCGGAGCCCGGTGCTGAGGATCCTTTTCGTGCGGGAATCCACCACCCGCCCCACGTTATTATGTACTGTATCTAGCCTGCCAGCAGCGCCGCAGTAATGCAGTAATGCAGTAATGCAGTGCCAACAACATCCGACCCCCAAGGGAACTGCTGGAAAGGTTCCGCGCGATGGAAACCACTGCGGCCAGTCAGGCGGCCAGCCACAAAGGGCGCGTGCCTCATCAAGAAGGATGGATCCTGAGACACCAACGAGCAGGCGAGCGAGTTCCGGCGCTGGCGCGGGAACGTTCGCCCATGCGAGTGAGACACTTGCAGAAGCGTGGTTGACGATGAGGCTCGGGTATCCTTGCGCCATCCCAAGACACTGTCTCGCCTTACGTGATGACTACCATCCATCCCAATCCCTCAGTGCCATACGATACCACCACCCCGGCAAGACTCGTGCCACATGGAGGAGCCCCGTGATGTATTGTAATTTTTCCCTCTCTTTCCCACTCAGGCAAGTGAGATGCGTTTTCCTGGGCTGCCGTGTGGCAGAGAAAGGAAATTTCGTTGTTGAAAACCAGGGAAAAGGGCACATGAAATCCACATGACTGGGCTGCTGACTTCGGTGCCAGTTTTCGCGCGTCGGAATTTCTCCAATCCAAGCGGCGAACCCGACCCGACCTTACTCGAGTCCCGTCGCATCCAACACGCTCTAGTCGGAGCTGTCATAATCCGTCATAGCATGTACGCTTCCTTCACTAGTATCAATGCATGCAATCGAGTGACAGGGAAAGGCAATTTCAGCATTTATTATTGTCTTTTTCTTTTTTTCTTTCTTTTTCACCCTTGTTTCCCCACCCAGATCGACGTACATGGTACACACATGTGCGAGCATCTCTACAGCGATAATTCCGCTTCTGGGAATGTAATAGGGATTATGTCCAACACCACCACCGTCACCACGCATGATGAAGGAGCAAAAGCGCCGCAGGCAATGAGAGAAGGGCGTGACGACGGGCCAGAACGGCCGGGTGGCCATTCGCCAATCACGAGTGCATCCCAATGATCGTAATCTTGCATCTAGGATCCCACTCTGGGAGGGGACGTCCCATCTGCAGCTATCGAAGGGTACCCTCTTTACCCAGGTAGGCTCATGCGCCGCGCCCACGACGCCTCTTTCTTTCGACCACACCCCCCTGCCCTGCCCTCCCCCCTCACCTCAACCCTTCCCGTGCTCGTCCGATTTTGGTGGGAACGCACGGAAGTGGTAAGTTTAACCAGAAGCCATGTACGAGCCCAGAACCCCATGTGCCCATGTATTTCCTTCCTGTCCTTCTTGTTGGTCCGACTCTGCTTGTTTCGAACATGTCAGACGCGGCCGTTGGCTTGCTGTGCTTTGCTAGTAACCGCCCGTTGCGGGCCTTTTGGTTGGCGGCCGGCCACACACGGACGACATTCCTGGATTGGAATTGCCCTGCAGCTTTTGTCTTAGAGATAGATATCAGATATCAGATTTGTGACCCTGTTGGTTGCACAATTGTGTGTGAGAGAGAAAGTCACACAGAGAGCGTGAGAATGTGAGTGTGAACGAATGCCTGTGGTCAGCACAAAACCTGCGCTGGGACATATACATGCAAAGCACACCCAACTCCGACCTGGTGGTGGGGAGGGGGTGTGTGGGTATCAAGGGGACTTGGGGGAGACCCTTGGAGGCTCTGGTACCTCCAGGGCATTGCGAGCCTTTCTCGCTGCATCATAGTATCCATGTATCCATGTATCCATGTATCCATGTATCCATGTATGGGCTGACAGGCGGCCAGAGGCGCACACTCCCACCCTGGGTATCTACCTAAGTATCTAATGTACTGCACAGAGCCTGCATGTGAGTAGTATGCATTCCTTTGCCTATGTACTACTGTACCCCGATTTTCAGATGTCAGAGGATTGAGAAGGGAAGAAAAAAAATAGTAGGCAATCCACGGGGGGGCCCTCCTCTCCAACCCACAGCCCACCAGCCAGCCAGCCATTCTGCGGGGAAACGTCATTGTGTCCCTCGAGTCGAGAGAGCCCTGCATGTGTGTGTGTGTGTGTGTGTGTGTGTCTGTGTGTCTGTGTGCTGCAACCATGATCTCGTCTGCCTGATCCGGACTGTTTTTTCCTCTTCGTTGTGGCGGATCTCACCCGCCCGTAATTCTGAGCTGTCAGGCCGGCTTTGCCCCCCTGGTAATAAAAAAAATGACTGCCAACCGTCAAGGCAGTTGACAAACAACAGAGAAGATCCCTCTGGGGTCCGGCGTTGGGTGGCAGATGGCGTGATAGACGGATAGGCAGAGAGGTGGCCAACAAGGACGACTCCGGGCAAACACCGGCAGCTTGTTATTACTCGCCATCCATGGCAAAAGAAAAAAAAGAGTTTTATAATTCATGCGCATGTGGTAGGGTGACGCTCTTCTAGAATGTCTTGGGGGGAGCACTGACGCTATACCATCCACCCTAGCCCTGCTGATCCGGCCCCGGATTTTCCTAATCCATTCTTTTTCTCTTCTTCCTTTTTTTTTTTTTTTTTTTTGGTTGCCGTCTTGTTTTTGCTTTTTCTCCTCGGGAGCGATCTGACAGGAAGAGCGCTGCGGCTCTTCATTGGCGAATCGCTGTACACCCCCAGATGTGGGAGGGCTGGGCTCCGTGGGAATCCGGTTGGGCGGGCGGGTTGATGTGCAGTTGTGCGCGTGAGCAAAAAGGGTGTGTGTGTGTGTGTGTGCGTGTGTGTGTTTGTACTCTGTAGCTCTCTCTCTAAAATGGGCGGGTGTGGGCTGGTGTGCACTGTTGACGTTGTGATATGTGCGTCCGTCGGCCTGCCGTGTAACAGGCCCACCCAGCCCTCGCGAGGGCGGGAGCTGGGATAATTCCAAGCCTTTTTTTTCTATGATTATCCTTTCGGCTGTGCGATCTGACTTGTCTTGAACCTTACCGAACTGGTGGGAACCACATGTGGTGTACTCCGTACTCTCTACCTCGTCACACTCGGCCGTGTTTGGTGGCTTGCGTTTCCCATGTGCGCCATGTGCATTGTTCTTCACAATACGAGGCACATCTGACATTTCCCGTAGCCCATCCGGACGAATAGATTCGCGATATCTGGACATCCTCAAAATCTACCACGTCATGTGGGTGGACCGATTTGGAATTCAAACATTGCAGCCTCGTGTCAGCAGCTATGATTGTACCTGAGACACACAGTATCACAACCTTTCCTAGATTCGACTTGGAAATGGGCGGTGTGAAGTATATTTCGTTTCCATTGTTTCGATGTCTATCTTCTGCCAGCCACAGTATGCCACCAGGTACGCATCTCTATGTTTGTCTTGCAGAGGAAAGCACAGCGCCGCGCCAAATCTTTGGTGCACTGAATGCCAGTATGAAGTCAAACCAGGAAAGCAATCGTTCCAACCTGCGCCGGTCAATCCGACAAATCTTCCTCCCATAGAATAAAAAATGATATTGTTTTGTCCCCTCCCTGCCCTTGATCCCCATTTTGATCCTTAGCTGGTGAGTCGTACATCGGCGGCCCGCCTCCTGAACCGCCGCCATAGGACATCTGCGTGCCTTTTTTTCCCCTTCGGACCCAGACTTTTGGAAGTGGGGAGAAAAGCCGACAAGAGGGCGGGAAAAAAAGAACCAGAAAAATCAGAAAAAAACTTCCCAAACGTGTACAAGGCCTCCAAAGGCTTGCCGCCCATCCCGGCTTTGCCGGATTAAGCGCCGCCTTCAAAATAGGCGTGCCCGCAAACTGTGTAACAGTGGTCGCGGAGAGTGCTGTAGAACCTCAAAACCGCCAACGCCGTAGTAGTAGTAATTCTTGTTCTCGTGGCCATGAAATCATCAAGTCATTCCATCTCGCCGCATGCGGGAAGGCTGAAGCTCGGCCACCTAGTCGCACAGATGTTGCTTCGTGGCTCAGTTGATCTCTCCGAGTCGTCTTTGGAGCACGCAGGAAGCCCAAAAGATGATCTGCAGTCGGTTCAATCGACATCGTGCATCACAGGCTTCTCATATCGAGACGGGAGTGTCATGCGGCGTTGAGTGACATAACGCACGAGTTCACCTTTCCCGTTCGGCGTGCTCATGCTCAGACTCCGCTGAGGGCGCACAAGACGCTGTCGGTCGTGGACATCTCCATCTGCTCGGCTACCCCATGACGTCTTTGGTGCTGCGAATTAGATACTGGTCTCGTTGATGATTTTCAGGGAGGGCTGATCCTTACCATGTTGAGAGTGGCAAGGGCGTAAAGCTTGATGAGACCGTGGAAGTACCCAAACAGGATCGAGACCGGCAGGAACATGATGTCGCTTGGGTTACGCATGAAGAGCCCCACAAGCTTGACGACCTTGGTAAATCCGAACACGAAGATAATCTGGGCCCAGAAGGCATACTGGCGGCTAGTAGCATCCCAGTTTTCCGTTGCCTTCCAGAGGGAGAAGATGATGAATGGGTCCATCACGAAGGCCAGAGATGTAAAAGTGGCGATGTGTAGCGCATATGTGCACCAGCGTTGTTGACTGTCACGAGAGATATTAGTACGTAATCCTGCATGGGCGCACGGTCGTTCCGGGCGGTGACTTACCGCCAGACATATCGCTCAACCATAAGGCTAGTCCAGTTACTGCGCCAGTTGCTTCTTGCCCAACGGGAACATTGGTACAGGAACTTCATTCCATTCTCCAACGTCGTCTCGAGCTCACATTCCCGCTCGTACTGGATCCAGGTCTTCCACTGGTGGCTGACTAGCCATCGAGTCACGAAGTTGTCGTCGTCGGCGTTCAGAATAAAGTGGCGCCACTTTTCACGCTGGAATCCGTCAAGGAACTCAGCGCTCTGCAAGATTTCAGATCTGTAAGCCCCAGTGCGGCCGGACATGCAAGATGTGCCTCCATCCATATTGTGGGTAGCGGAAATCTCGAAGTTGCGGCGCTCGATGTAGGCAGCTCCGAGCCAGTTGAAAATCCGTGTCTTCAAGTCGGCATTCCATTCGCGACGGACGCGCTGGCACGTCCCTACGCCACCGATCTTGGGGTCCTCAAAAGGTGCCAGGATCCATGGCATCAAGGTGTTGGGCCACTCGACATCATCATCTGCCATGATCGTGATGCGAGTCCGGACATGCGGTAGCGCAGCGCAAACTTGCAGACGCTTGTTTGCAATTTGCGTGAAGAGAACCTTGACTCGAGGGTGGCCCAGCGAGTCGGCAAGTTTTTTCAGTGCCTCGTGCTTGGCGGCGGTAGTGATGAGAATGAGTTCGTATGGGCGGCAGGCCAGAATGCTCTGCAGGGAGGGTCGAAGCTCCTCCATACGGTTGTGAATTGTAGGGATCACCACGGTCACATCGTCCGGGGTGAAACTAGGTTTCTCAGGAATGGGCTTCGACTTGTAGGTCCAATGGCTGTAGCAGTGGACGAGCAGGCGCACGTATCGGTGCAACCTGGATCCTTATCAGCAAACGCAATGCAAGGAAATACCACAGCCTCGGGCCAAAGCGAAGCATGAATTATTTCCGGAGGAAGAGAGACTTACCAGCAGGCGATGAAGACCCAAGCCCAGAAAGTGGTTGAGTGCCAGAATGAGAAGTTGAAAGCACCAAGGGAGCTCCACAGGGAAGCCGTTAATGGGATCATGATGTGGGTATCAAGAGATACACTTTGCGCTGTCGAATTCGCCATCTCTGATAGGTGCTGGTGGTTACAGCAGGATTGCTCCAACAGATCTTTCGAACGTGAAGCTAGAGGTAAGGGCGGTTTGTGTTGAATTCCAGTGGGGTTCGTTCCAACCAGGCCTGGTTGGAGAGGCCGCAGGAACAATCACCCTGGAAGTGGGCAGTTCAAGGGTGACAGAGCTGTGTTGCGGGGAACTTATACACAAAGTCCCTGCTTGTCTCGAAGGCCTTTCTCCTCCTACGGCAATTTTGTAATTGCAGACAAGAACGCTCGGTCTTGTGGCTCTAGGAATCTCGACGCGGTGTTATTACACCTGCTGAGAGACTGGCACAGATATGACGAACGTGGGGTTGATGGCGACTGGAGCGCTTCGGCAGAATAGATGCCCACGTAGTTGCAGGGCTGGATTCAACAACCTGTTAACGGCGCTTTGTTCTTGTACAGGGCTGTGTGGGCTCTCCCTCAGTGAGACAGACAGAGCTGGCTCATCTACACCCTCGATGCCTTTTTCCTTTTGGGAGGTGGAAAATCAATTGGTGTGCAACGAACGACTTCGGATGAAGGACTGGGCATCGAGCACCACTATAGCCCCTGACAGCAACCGGTGGAGGAGAGGGTAATGTACAAGTAGGAGATGGGAGAGCAGAACGTTATGACAAACCCATGGTACAGACCAATTGGGCCGAAAGAGCAAAGATAGAAAATAAAGAATTAGGTTGGAAAAGCAAAACGTCTCCAAATAGACATGGGAAGCGGATGGGGACAGGAAAGATATATAGTCAGTGGTGACGGACGGGAGATGGACGGCCGAGGAGACTTCCTGGGGTTGTTCCCAGAGCGGGCACAATTGCAGGGAACATGGACAGATTTGCTCCGGGCTTGCAGTGAGGAGAAGCGCCATAACAAGGAAGTAGTGTGAACGATGTGTTTACGAGGATAGACATGCCCACAACTGGGGCAATACGCGGCCAAGGTCCAGAGTACAATTTGTCGATGCAGCGTCGAGACTGTGCAGAGGGAAAAAAAGGCGCGACAAACAGAGGGGACCAGTAGGGATGGTACGTACAGTGCTGATCCAGCAATGCATGCAGAGGTTTGCAAGGGGGCCTCTCTAGACCCCTTCCGGCCTAGGGGTCCTCCCTGAGGGTGTGGGTGGCGGTGGTGAGGGGTGTCATTCCAAGATCCACCAGGCCTGCTTTCAAGGTCCCATGGGGGCCATCACAACCTCGATGCGGTTGGGTGAGAGGGGCGTGTATCATGAGAACACACAGTGAGAGCCGGCCAGGGTACATGAGCTTGACAAAGGACTCGCGAGCAAGGGAAGTGGAGACTCTGAGCTTCAAGGATAGGGATTCTCCTGTACAGCTGTATATGGGGCGATGACCAGCCCCCTGAATCCCGGCCTACCCACCTCGTTCGCTCAGCGAGATGCGGAGTCAAAAACCCACTCGCTGGAAAGGCCCAGACACCGGAGAATGGGACGGACTCGACACTTCATTCGCTGCCAGGCTTGGGTGTGCATATCGAGCCTCAGGAAACGCAGCTTTATGATGTGATACATGCCCCAAACACGGACTGTGGAAGAGCACAACAAGCATGCCGGCCCCATTTCAATGTGGATTCAGTCCCTGCCGGCCGCCAAGACTCATGCCATCGAGCTCAGGCCAAAGTGGATCAGCAGGCCACTGCTCTGCATACTACGCCGAAAGGCTTCTTTGTGCATTGTTGCTGGTCCACAGCACATGGTAGGTGTGTCCATTATAGTCTCGAGGTCAGCCAGCCTTGTCTGCCAATATTCCGAGTAGACAGTCGGGCGTGTTAGTGACGACGCCTATTCTTGGAATAGGGAAGCAGGTGGTCACGACCATCCCATATGCACAGATGTCACCATCAGGCTTTTGTTCTCCTCGCAGGCGAGGGCAAGCAGACGCAGGGTAGCTATCAAATCGGCAGGGTGTCTGGCCGGGAACTTTTATTGGTAGCAGGCCGCACTCACAGCTGGACTGGCTCGATATGGCACAACAGGCCGGCCCGTGAGATGGTTTTGTGGCAGGGAGCCGGGGGGTTGAAAGCTGGAGATAGCACCACAAATGAGTTTTGCCTGCTTGGTATTCTGAGATGCGAGCCGGAGAAAGGCACCTTCTTGACTTAGACAAGCTCGGAGGTTGCAGGCGATATCTGCTGGCGTTTGTCACAGAAGATCATTCAATGAAGCGGGAGGAATTTGGGCGGTTATTTCCAAGGTTGTGACTGCTCACCAACGGAACCATGGAATGATGCTACTGTCGGAATCCCCACATCTAATAGTAGAGTGGCCCACTTTGGTCTGGGACGAGTTCATGGGTGGTGATAGGCGACGCTTCGAGGACCCTTGATGGGCATTGCAGAAGCGCGGATGCAGCGAAATAAGGTACCTTTGAGAGTCGAGACGAGACTCGCTGAAAAGGAAGGTGGGGATGCCAGGCCAGTGCTGCATGTGAATTAGCAGCCCGCCTCTCTGCAGTGATGGCGGCTGAGTGCGCGAGGCGGCTGAATGACGGACATTCGATCTAGGGCTGGACTTGGAAAAGCATCACCTCTGCCCGGAGACAGATTTGCTTTTCCCTCCAGATCGTGTCCGAGGATGTGAGTGCTTACCGTCGGAACGAACGGATCTCAGGCTGGTCCCAGCTCACTCCCGAGAAGACCATGGAGTCCGCCGTACCGAGGTAAGTACTTAAGTACTCTAAAGGTACCTTGGGGGCCGCTATCACCACAGTACCGTGTAGATACCCCGGTCAAGGCCTAGGAGCGATTGCAACATCAGCCGCGAAGAGAGAACCTGAGCACAAGCTCGTTTCTCAGGTTATAGTCAGAGATGCCCGTGCAGCAGTGCAGTACAATGCTTGGCAGAGCAGGGCAGAGCAGAGCAGAGCAGAGCAGAGCAGAGCAGAGCAGAGCAGATCAAGATACCCTTTGCCATGTCTTGGGTCCGAACTGAGCATTGTGGTGGGCAGATGGTGAACATCTTTGTGCGGTCCAGGCCTGGCGGATACGCGACAGCGATGCAGGTACGGCATCAGTACCAATCGTACTGCTCCCAGGGATGATTCTAAATTCGGGGCGTCAAGTTACTCGGCTCAGAGCTCGTTGAGGAAACCTCACGGCTCATCCAAGCCTGTGATTCCGCTGCAGGGTCAGTCGTGATAAGACTCAGCATGTGACATGTGATCAATGTGCCATGGAAGCAGTGCTGTTATCACCATTGGCAATATCGCTAGGAATCGAGATGGACCCAACCGTTGGAGTGCCAAATTTCGTAGACTGTGCCTGGTGATACATCATTCTTGCTCAGACTACAAATCTGATGTGTGTGATCACTGCCCCATTCTTGTCGGCCTCTCGGTCCAGACGCGCACACACACCACCCCCCCCTACATAGTACTTGTTGATGCGTTCCATCTGCTTCGAGTACCAGAGCGCGCGAACCATGGTATGTCGTCGAAGAGATTGTGGCTTGCCACCACTACCGGCACGAGCACATTGCTGTCTCAGAGCACAGACATAACGTCGGGTTGTGTAGTCCTCAACGTCCTTGCCGACTGCTCACAATGCAATGTGATTGTCGTGATGGGCACGCGCTGACAGTCTATTTAAGAAGGCCGGCTGGAGTACATGGGCATTCCCATGACTCCGCAAGAGAGTCTGGCTGTGCGCGGCTGTCATGCTACTGCTGTAAGCCTCGTGATGTGACGGTAGTCGGGCGCAGGTTCCTAGGAGACGCAAGCTCGAGCTGTGGTGACCACAGCAACGACTGTCGTGACGTCTTGGCGCCTCGTCCACAGCTCGTTTGGCCGACGAATCCATTGGCGAAGTTTCATCAGGCTGGACTGGGACATCTCTTTACTTGTCCGAATCTGGACGGATGCCTCGGGGTGCCCATGTGTTAACGTGGTCGAACATGGCAGTATCTGACAACCAGACGAGGGAAGGAGTTGACTTGTTGTTGGCGAGCCGGGATGAAGGGTCCAAGGTTGTGGTTGATTCCAGTTCGAGATCGACTCGATCAACGCCTTTTCTCTTAGTGTAGACTAACTAGTATCTAGCTGGTCACGGATGGTTCATCAGCAAGATGCAGCCACATATTCTTCGAAGCCAGCTAGCGAGGATGCTCGAGATGCAGCTCTCCCGTTTTGGCAATCAGAGCAGATCGCAGACAGGGTAGATCCTTACAGCCTTGGACATGGTGGCCTGCTGCGTAGTGCGTACCGTGTATTGGATAGTAGAGCAGAGTACCGGAGTACGTAGAGTACAACAGCACTCGGGCGCTGCCCATGATGCACCAGTCGCACCCCATGGAGTCGCCATAGACTGAACATGCTGCTGCCAATGTCTACAGCAACCGGCCGTTGGTTCCAGCGATGTACTGTATGTATGTCGATGATGGATGGTCAGAGTGGAGGATATCTGGAGCGAACGTGGCTGGGGCCAGACAAGCGGACTCGTCCATTGCATGACATGACATTTTGGAAAGTCAAGAAGAGAGACAAGGTACTGATGAGTAGTCTATACCAACCAGCTCAGCTAGAGTTGGGAGGAGGATGCTCCGCCCGTCGAAGATGGGGACTCATCATCAATTGATCATCATCATTCAATGTCTGTGGGCCGCAGTGGGGCTCCCAGCAAACGGAAAGCCAACGTTGAAGCGGCGCTCGGGCCAGTTAGAAGCTCCAGTCAGTCCAAAAATCCCCCGGGGGGCTGCCTGCCTGGCCCGATTGGTACCTCGCTCCATACTGCACAACGGCGGGTATTCTAGGTACATACAGCAGATCTTGTCTCGACCTCGCAACTGCCCAGATAATCTGTCTGCAGCACACCTACCTGCCTTGACGTGCTGTCACCCACACACACACACATCTACATACTCGCATACACAGACACAGACACAGACACAGACACAGACACACACGCGCACACACACACACACACCACACACACATTATTCAAACAACGTAGACTTGTTCATCATCACCACCTCCAACTTGCAGTAAACTGAATATGCCGGCATACAGCACAGCCAATGGCAGACACGTGGCAGTCGAGTCGAGCCACTTCCCAATTTTCCCGACGGCGCTGCCACGGACGGCTCGCTGCTCTCGTGCCCAGATGCGAGTCATTCACTCCGATCTGTATCCGCCTGCCCATACAGCCACGCTTCATTAGACACCTTTCGGCCTGGTCCAGCTTGTGTCGCATGCATTATTATCAATGAGCAATGCAGTCCTGCTGCAGCTTTGCCTGCCAAACTGCTGGAGCTCAAGCTCGTCCGCCACCCTCCTTTCCTGGAAGCGAAGCAGAAGCACCAAGGCCTGCTCCTACCGCGAGCCAGTTCAACTACTTCGCTTGTCCGCTGCAGAAGACTGCATCGTAATGTGCTGAAGCTGCAGTCCCGTCGTTCGCCCGCTGTCGCTCGCTCTGGTCATTCGACAAAACGGCCACACAACGACAAGGCTACCTCGGCATCCGACCAATTGCCATGGCCGTGATGCAAGGTGCTCGGTCTGAGCAGGTCGGAATGACATGGCCCCTGCCTACGGAGTCGAAAATGCTCTCCGAAAAACCATCGACCGTGGGAATCAGGCAGTCTGCGGGCTTGACATGCAGCCTCGAGCCCTGCATAGCAATACCAGCACGCACGTCGCGGTTTGGGGTCGACGACTTTGCCGCCCGTCTCGCCGGAACTCACATCTGGGAACCTGGCACGAGAAGATCTCCAAGACTACAAATGAAGAGCCATCAACCGTTTATATTCCATAGTCGCCGACTCCCAGCTTGTGTGGCAAAGTCAGATCACCGATCTCTATAGAGGCTAACGACTCGCAACCGTCCTCCGTCACTCGCCAGGGTCTTGTCCATCGGCAACGGCGTTGGTGAATGAATGCCTATCCGTATCTGCGACAGGTCATTCAATGGTCAGCATCGAGTAGCGGACGTTGCATCTCTGCAACCATGGAAGAAAACAAAGATCGGTTGTACTTGCCCTAGAGGCGGAAGATGCCGTCCAGTCGGACACTATCGCTGGCCTGGGGCGGACCTCTAGCTTCAAGGCGCGGTCCCTATGGAGTCTGTTCGCCAACGCGCTCTCGACATTACTTTGATCGACAACTGGAAACGGCCTTTTAAATCCTGGGCTTCAGCACGAAGTCGTTCCCATTTATCTGAAATTACGGCAGAAGGTCAACCAAAATCAACCAAGTCATGACGTTGAGGGTGCAATCCGCGCCGATGACGCTCGTGGGTAGAACCACTGCTCGCACACACACGACATCGGAAACGTGCAGGTTACCGGACTGTGATGCCCTTGGCGGATCTGTCTCATGTGACCGCACTCATGTCGCTCGAGAAAGGCTCGTAGCCCAACAGCGTGCTACCATCGTGAAGCTCCTGCTTTTTGCAACACTGTCAAGAGGGTGACTGCCAGAGGCGGCGCTCGAAACCTTCACAGGTCTTATCTCTGCAGTCTGGGCTCCCAAGGTCTCCACGATTTAGGCGCTGCGGCCCTAGTCATCATCCGGGGCCATTCGCCTCCACTCGTATGCACAAGAAAAAAATTGTGCAGCAAAGTACCTCACATGTACTGTACCACAGTTTCTCGTCCCTTGTCCCGTCGTCCTAGCTCGGAAGACGAGACCAAGTGGGCGAGGTAAAGTGCAGGCTGGTCTATCGTGTCTCTTCTTCCATTTTGCCGTCTCTGCATCTCGTAGCGCACAATGTTCCGGAACCCGATTATAGCGAGCCTGGCTTTCAGCCACTTCCCAGTTACGACTATTGGAGCAGAGTGGATGAACTTTTGGCTGGAGTGATCATCTCTGGCTGCCCACCACCTCCATCTGCACCTCCAGGTGCAATGGAACCAAACAGGCGTAATCCACAGGCGGGAGACAAGGGACGGGGAATGCGCGATGGCATATCCGTCATGGAATTATGTAGCAACGCGTTGAAGCGAACCTCCACTCTGGTAAGGATCAAAATCCACACAGGAAATTTGTCCGGGGTGCGTAGCGGTTCAATCTATTCTGGCGTCCCCTTACAACCTTCCCAATTCTTCAACCGACCGAGCGACGACCTACCTTCCACCATTGGGAAGTTTTCATACGAATGTCGAAGCTCTGGAAGGATGGAGAATGGCAGGTCGCGTCATCTCTGGGCGCACACGGCTCATTTGCCTGCCGTTCAATGTTGATTATGATCAACGATACTCCAGTCATTCAAGGACACGCCTGACGTCTTTGGTCGGTGCCTTCACAAGAAATATGTGGCTTCGTACCATGACAGGAGCCAAAATAACCTCCGCCTGAGATCATCACTCACGCAGGGACGGAAGAATTTGGCCGTTGAGCTGAGTAACGTGGGATTCAATAGTATCCACACAGGCAAACAGTCTTACTCGGACAGTCTTACTGTACAGGGCGTGTATTCCGGAGCGTCCATACGTCTCAGCGACTCAATGTTAGAATGTACTGCTTACCACGTCCCACTCGCGAGCAGGACTTGAAGAGCCATACCATCTTGGCCATTACGCTTCTTCCACATCCGGGACTCTCCCCGCGAAGGCATTGGCCTCAGCACTTGCGAAGATCTCACGTCATTCGCTCTCCTACGAGACCAGATTTGTTACTTTCCCGCGAGATATGTCCCTTCAAGTCTCTAGGTCGAAGCGCCCTGTTTGGGAAGGCAGAGCTGCCTGCACCTCGAGCCCCGGACGCAACCCATCTCCAGGCATACATCACAAGCGCATTAGGCCCGAAGACGCAACGAAGATCTCTGCATGATCTACTGCACCTCAATTTCTCAGCTCGTTCTCAGATTAAGCACCGTCGTGACACGGGACCAGGTGCGACAGGAAGGGGCGAGAGCACCTGACGCGCTCGGTAGTCAGAGCTCCGTCCTGGTCATGACCAGTCGTGCAGGTCATGACGACGTCCGCGTCGTTCCTAGGGTGCTGGAACCCTGGGTGCCATTCAAATACGGCAATATCTCTGTAACTCCCCGAGCTCAGCTTCCCGTTGTCCCTAAGGGATCTTCTTCCACTTCTGAGAGTGCTCTCCATCTCAAACGGCTTCGGACGCCACGGCTCGATCACCATGCCTACTCCGTCACGCGGATCGTCCCTCTGCAGGAGTACATTGACATTCCGGACCCTTGGCCCAGAGAAACCAATATCTCCAACGCATGCAGACTGGGCATGCGGCTCGCACGCGTTTCCGGCGTTGACTGGACCGCATATCCGTCCCAGATACATGCGGAGACTCGCAGGCCCGGGAATGTCGTCACTGGCTCGAGTAGCTGCTGCCTGCTTTACCATGTGACCTCCAAACTGGCTAATATCCCAAGCATCTTCGCAGATCACAAGAGTGCCTGCCCTGGCAGTAACACCACGAAAGAGGCATTGACAAGGCTGGGTGCCGTAGCTCTCTGGTCGCGAACGTCGAGCAACAACTGCAGTGCCCACCTCTGGTCAACACTGTTCAACATGAGAACCCGACTGCTCTCCATGAGGCGACTGCGGAATAGTACCGAGCACGGCAGACTGTTGCCACGCTCACCAGACTGGGGGGGGGGGATTGGTACGCGACGAAGGGGGGCTGCGGCATGGGCCAGTTCAACTTTGGTGGTCCATTGCCACTGCCAGACCTCGGAGCTACCGGCGGCGATTGTGATATCGTGGATTCAGCACTAAACAAGATATTGACTGGTCATGTTCCCTTGGCCAGCCCGAAATTCGCTTCTTTCGTCGCCACCCCGACACGAGTTGAGCTCGTTGCCATCCCAATGGGCTCTGGGTCGGAGGCGAGGGGCGCACGACCGGATGATTGATACGGTACGCCATGAGTACTGTCAGGGTTCTGACGATATGGCTCTATTTATTCCATCCACGTCCAACGGTGGGAGAAGGAGAAGTCCTCACCCCACTGTCCTACACATGAGAAGCTCCCAGACCTCTCTTGGGCTGTTGGTCCCGGAGAGATGTTGTCTTGGGCTCCCAGAGAAGGATCGAAAGGGGCAAAGGGGTTGACATGTAGCTGAAAGTATCAGCTACATTGCCACGTATACTGGGGAATTTTGATTTCCCAAAGTTTTTCTCATGTTGTCCCGCCGCCATCGCAGGAGCCACGCGCTCCGAGCGCGCTTGTCGCCAGCTTCGGCTCTGGCAGGACTTTCAAAAAACAAGGAAATGACCCGCGGCTCACGTTTAGTAGCATGCCATCGGTTGGTTCGATCCACGCACAAGAACTTCTTGTGTGGCCAGGTCTCCAGAGACGACAAACGGGCCTGATCGTTGAAGGCACCTTGAACCGCCCATTCTGTTGAAATAGGGGGGGGGGGTTCATGACAACGCGCATGTTCGCTATATGCAGAGCATCTTGACAGACAGACATATTCCCAGAGATGCGAGGTGATATCCTCCAGGAGTCCAATTCCGCCGTCGAGGTAACTGTTCCACACGCCCTATACTTAAGACGCAGCTATCCCCTGGGCCATGCTGGGGCTTCCAGTGACTGTCATGGACGCGCGAAGAGATCATCATGCACAACGCTTCGCAGGCAAGAGAGCAATCGACCTGGCACAGACCCGCTCGCGGCTGAGCCGAGTTGATGTCAGCCTGATTGTTTCACTGAGAATACATTCAAATGAAGTTGTACGGCTCGCAACGCACCACGCTGCTCGCAGAACTTTCAAGTGGGTCTTTTTTCATATCAATCTCGCCCAAGCCCCTGAGCGCTGGCATCAAAATGATCTTTACTGACAGACTTCGGTCAAGCAGGCCCCCTATCGAATAGATTGCTCGTGCGTTTGTTTGTCTGAGGCTGCAGACCGCTCTTCCAGCCGGTCCGGGGTTGCAAATCAAGACGCCCCTGCCCTCTACAGTCTCGTCGTAAAGTGAAGAAGTAGCAGGCCTGAATGTTACCTCTGCAGACATTTGGAGCACATACTCGACGATCGCCTCCGGTCGGTGTCCATGGCACCGTCAACGCGTCGCTGTGAGTTTTGGCCGACTTGGAGAGCGTCCGGGACCTTGATCCAGCGGCAGAGTGATCATTGGTCCCGAGCCCGGGACTCGAGCCGACAGACTGCCAACGAAGTCGTGGACGAGGGGACACCCAGGGTCGCTAGGCATGGATGAAACAGCGCGAGGCTGCCACTCGCAGGTGACAAATGCTGGCAGGTTTCTCATCCCATGAGGGGGTACAAGGATACTACTTTGCGTGCACCAGCTGTCTACTTCAATGATAGAGCCCAGTATATAGCTCCCAGCGAAAGGATAATCCCACAGGAGGAGCCAGGGCTCTTTGATATAGCCCAGGGCCATCACGTGCGTGGGCATCGCACATTGGCTGCTTTGGCCCTCTCCCGGCTCGAACTGCCTGGTTTTATGTTTTGAGTTGCGGCACGACATGCGATGCTCTCGGGTATCGCTCGCGCAATCGCACCATCAACGCACCCTCGGTAACCGCCAGAGGTGACTGAGCGCTTGATTAGACTTTCCGGGAACGGATGGCTCCCAGAGGGGAACCACCACACACACACACACACACACACGCAGGGCGGGAGACGCCCACCCTCCCCCCAACTCTCAATAAGACGAGAGTTCAAACTCTGATCTCCAAGGAACCCGACTCTGCCGCCGGGCGCATCTCATACTCTCGCTAGCAAGAAAAAGAAGATCCGCCTGAGCCGCATGCGCGAGAGAAAAAAAAAGGTTGGTTCGGGATTCCTGTTTTCGCCGATCGCCCAACAAGAAGCTGGATATGTTGTCGGTCGGGGGGAGACGTGGACGTCTCGAAGTGGGAGGCGCACCTTGGCTCGAAGAGCAGAGCATACAATATGCCGACAGACGACGTGCAGGGAACGTCCAAGGGCTTGCCGCCGTCGTGCCGTCGTGCCGTCTGGGTCCACGTCTTGCCGTCCGCCACACATCCCCATGTGTGTTCCTCGATAATTTGGTGATGGGTATACGCGCGGACTGGTTGTGGCTTTGCGACCCCGGTGGTGTTGCAGGTTGACGTTCTGCTTCGCGAGTCGGCCGCACAAATTTCGGGTGAATGGGCAGAGCAAGCATCACACATGTTACGGTCAAGGTTGTTCACAACCAGAGCTACGTGCTACTGCAGACGATCTTGTGCTACCCTGTTCCATGATGCACTAGGCTGTCGTGCTCGGCAGCAGAGGAGCATTCCAGGTACTATCCTGGCCTCCCGATGACCAGGGAGTCTACGAGGCTCGGGATCAGCGCTTGCGGGACGCGGGGAAGAGATGAGAATGGTGATACGATGCTACCACGGTTCGCCAAGTCCTGTACTCTGGCAGCACCGTTGCGGGCCTCGTAGCCTTTGTCGTGACTTGTGTGCGTGTGTTGTGTCTTAGAAAGACAGACATACAGATAAACAGAGAGTTCGCCCTCGCTGGGGCGAACCAACAGCGCGAGCAAGAGCCCTAAGCGAGAGCCGAGTCGCCCGCTGAGTTATATTATTGACAGGTGATCCCCAGGTATGGATACCAAGTCTCTGCGGCGGCCCCGGCGAAGTTTTGACATGTCGGATAAGGACAGCCGAGTGAACTAGATGCGCTATCTTTGTGGCGCTGCGGAGGAGGCGGGGAGAGGGGTAATGCTGAGAGGGAGCTGCTCGCAACTTGTCACACAATAGATCCGGGCCGATTCACAAGCGTGAAAGCATAACAGTGTCGTGAGTCTTGGGACCCAGGCGGGAACCATCACCCCAGGTCGGACCCAGCTTCGTCTCACCGGAGCTCTGAGTGGCCGGCAGCGTTACTGTGGCAGCTATCACAAGCCACCGGCAGGTCTGAAGGGAGGGGGGCGAGGCGAGGGGGAAAGATTGTGATAGAACACGCGGCCCAGTGCACGGCGTGGCTTTCTCCCCGCCCCGCCTGTTTCTTGTGTATGTGTGTGTGTGGGTGGGTGTATGTGTGTGCGCGCGAGCAGGGCCAAGCACAGCCTGCCTCGCACTGCTGGGAGGGACAGGCTCGTCATAAGACAGTGATAAACAGGAAAACAAACAAACAAATGAAACAGCCAGGCAATACCAGCCGGTGCTGAAAGATCGAGCGGCCGGCCAGCCGGCCAGGCTCCCAGGGCAGGGCAGGGCAGGGCACCGAGCTGACATGATGCTCCCCTCCGTGAGGGGAATTCGTCGCGAATACATTGGCACAATCCGTCCAGCCGGCAAGAGGGGCCGGGGGCACCGGCACCACCGCGCAGGGCAGGTGGGCACATGGGCAAGGAAAGATTCCGAGCTCTAGTCCTGCCTATGTGGTGCGAAAGCCCGAGTTGAGTTCAGCAGGTCTCGCAGTTGCTGCGCCTGGCACTTTTGTCCCGTGATGCAGGAGTGGTAAGCCGGAGGCGAAAAAATAAAGGACCTGCGCCGAGGAGAGCCGACAGTGAGCAGTCAAAGCCAAGATAGGACCGGGCAGGGTAAGGCATGGCAGACATCATATTATGGTAGAAGGATGTTGGCAGATGCGTCGTCTCCGCCTATACAGACTAGACTACTAGATAGTCTGCCAGATAGAACCCCTCCAAGGCTAGGCGCCCTCCGCTCGGGTTTAGTCAGATGGGCAGTCGGGCTCAAAGGGCAAGTACTTTCTTTGCACTACGTGTGGGAGGGAGGCAAGGGAGGCAAAGCTTCTATCAGCTGGGCAGGCTGTGTCGGTTGTGTCGGTTGGTTTCTTCTGCAAGGCTGGGTCGATCCCGAGGTCTTGGTAGCGATTGTCAGCGAGGTTCCATCCCGTCGGTGGAATGACAAAGCCTCGGATTTCCGCGAGGGAGGCAGGAGGAGAGGCATTTTTTCTCAGTCTCGCCCGTGCTTGGCTTCCCCAGAGTTCCGGTGGTTCCAGTGCCAGGATGGATCCCAGATGGGAAAAGGAAAAGGCGCGGGCCCACACGGGCCCCCGAGTCTTTGGGGCGGACGCTTGTCAGGACTGGAACTGACCTGACTTGAACTGAGGGCTTTTTGTTGCTCGCTCCAGGGCAGGCTAGCGCAGGTGAGACGAGACGAGGGAGGGCGATGGATGAGATGGGGACAACGGCTCAATCCCAAGTGGTTGCGCCTCCAATCAAGCCACTTTCGTCTCTCCCCACGCATGGCAGGGCTCTGTTGAAGACAGTACTGTAATTACCATCGATTTCCACCTCGCCAAGCGGTCAAGAAACAGACTGACAGAGACCGCCCTGAGTGGAGAGTGGGCTGTGGATGGGGTTGGTCGAAAAAAAGAAGTGGGGCTCCCTGTCCAGTCGCTTGGGTGCGGAATGAGGCTGATGGGCTCGCCGCCGCCCGGGAAGCTCCAGGGAGCCGGGCTAGTGTGTACTATACCACACTAGATTACTCCGTAGACTGGAGAGACCTGACAGGCGTGCAGCGAGGGTCAACACCGCCTTTCGAGAAGAGCTGGAGAAATGTTCTGTGATCTGCATGCCTCAGGGGGGAAACCAACCCAGGAGCCAGGGGAGAGAGGGGAGAGACCAGATGGGGACGTGATCATGAGGAGGGGAGAGGAGGAGCCCTCGTCTCGCTTGAGGGCTCGCCTAGGTTTCCGCGTCCTTCTCTGGATGCTTCGAGATGTAGCGCCGGGAGGGGCTGGCGCGCATTGTAGTGTTTGAGGCCATGTTGTCGATGGTCACGGAGATGATGAGCATGACATGCTACTAGTAGCTGCTGTAGGGTTGTTGCTAGTCGGGGTCTGGGCTGCGGTGCGGTGCGGTGCGTTGCTTATATTAGTCTAGTGGTTGCGTGTTGTGCTGTGCTGTGCTGTGAGGTGCTGAGAGCTTGTCGGTGCTTGGGTGCTTGGGTGCTTGGGTGCTTGGGTGCTTGGGTGCTTGGTGCTGGGTGCTGGGTGCTGTGCTTTGCCTTGTGCTACTACTGTACCTAGGTACACCTGTAGGTAGTTAGACCAGATCCCCCCTCCCACACACCGACTGGCCGTCGACCCCATGCGGGCAGCCCGTAAGCCTCCCACCCGGGCAAAAACAGATAGACTAGGTAGCGCGATAGTCCAGATGTATGAGGCCCGGGGAAATGCGTGCTGCATTTCCATTCCTACCATCAAGACCGACTTACCTTAGCACCTACCTACCTACTCCGTACCCATACCCAACCCACGCCGCCAATCCTTTCCTTCCCCCTCCCGCAATCCGCATCCGCATCCATCCTAGTCTTACATTATTAACCCACGCTACTCTGCCTACTTTACTTGCTTGCACTTACTCCGTCTGCTCTCCCCTCTGATTATCTATTACCTGCCTGCACGCCTGCCTGCCTTCCTGCTTGCTTGCCTGCTTGCTTGCTTACTTACTCCTCTTGCAATACCTGTTTCTCTTCCACCCTGCACAACTCACCGTGACCGATTGATTGATTGATTGATTGATTGATTGATTGATTGAATGACTGGTTAACTGGGTTAATTGGTTTTGAGGGCCTGGTTTGACCTGAGTAGGAGACACATGACGTGTAATTGCCGCTCATTTCAACATCCCATCTAATCAAATCATCACTGTGACGAGACGGCCCAGCAACCCTCGAACTGCCGGCAACATCTCTCTCATTATGCCCCATTCCAGCCTCGCCCTCCTCCTCTGACATACCTGCTGGCTGGCGGGTGCTACCGCCCACGAATCACGCCTCCTCCTCCCTCCCCTCGTTTCCCCTTCGTGGCCCCTGACTGTCTGTCTCGCTGTCTTGTGTGTCTGTCTGTCCGCCTGCCTGACTGCCTATCTGTGTTGTCTGTCCTAGCATCTCTTGTTGGGACTGGCTGGCACTGGGACTGGCACTGGGACTGGCACTGGGAGGACTCATGGTGCAGGCAATAACAGCCAACATGGCGCCTCTTGTTGCCGGAGTGCCGGGATATCACCACTCCAACAAGATCACCAAGCCACGATCCAAGATGGTCAAGCCAATACTTAAAAAGGTCATTGTGAACTCGCCCAAGAACTCGCTCGACCTGGACAGGGGCTGGGACGACCACATCAGCGTGTACGATCCGCCTGCGCGCACAAGCATGTCGCGCTCCGTCCGGGACGCCAGCCTGCCAGGCTCAACATGGGAGCCCTCGACCTTTCCCAACACATCGTCAGGCCCGGGCCCGGGCTCGGCCCATGCCTCAGGAACGGCGACGCCTGTTGCCGGGCTCGAGTCGAGGAGGAAGCAGCACACCCGCACCACCTCTGGCACCGGCTCAATAGCCTCCAACGGGAGTGGTCACCGGCCAGGCGGGAGCTTCGTCCACCCCTTCCAGCAGTACCAGACGCCGCGCACCAATACCCCGCCATTGACCTACGCAAACTCCTTCACCTCGCTTGAGCGCGGCAACACACCCAGGGACTACTCGCCCACCATCATCACCGAGAACGACGACGACGAGCTCGACTTCCCCAGCTCGACCCCGCTCTCCACCTCGCTGTCATCCCACCTCCACCGGCCGCAGCCCAGCAACAGCCACTCCACCACCAGCCTGAGGCGGCCCTCGCTCGCAAGTCAGCGCACGCCCTCTCTGACAGACTTCAACAGCAACGTCAACAACAACCTCCCGCTCCGCGTCAACACGACGCCCTTCTCCCGCTCTCACCCCTCAGCACCGCCCTCCAGGCTCGCCCATGGATCCCTCAACACCTCGTACTCGCACTCGGACCTGCAAGTCAACGGCGCCAGCCCCACCGACTCTCCCCGCCCGTCTTTGACGCTCGGGAGCCCCAGCACGTCCAATGCCCCCATGTCGCCCCTGCGCACCAGCCTGGAGGGCGCCTTCCGCATCCGCTCCCGCAGCGAGGTCGACACCGGCACCAGCCGTGAGGACATCCGGGAGGCGAGGCGCAAGTTCGAGGAGAACGAGAGGCTGAAGCAGGAGAAGTACGAGTCGGAACAGCGCAAGAAGAGGGAGCGCAAGGACAGCAAGATGGAGAAGGCCGCCTCGCGCAGGGCCACCGGCGGGAACGACATGTCCAGCAGCATCGGGAGGCCGTCCTTCTCGCGGAAACGGACCCCACCACCACTGAGCCCCACCGTGAGCAGCCGTCACCACAACCGGCCCGCAGAGTCACCGAGGCAGGCAACCATCAACGAGAAGGTCCAGAGGCCCGGGTCCGCGTTTATGAGCAGCAACTATGAGGGCACCGAGCACCCGTCGACGCCGGGCTCCGGGGCGGGCATCAACGATGTCCGCTTCGGGACGCCCAAGCGTGCCACCACGGCCAAGAGGAGGACGCAGAGCTACTGGACCTCATTCATGCTATGGCTTCGGACTCGGCTGTTGAAGCTGGGGAGACGATAACTAGCGAGCGGCTGCCGACTGGAGACGTCAAAGTAACAAGGGGCACAACACAACACCACCCCACCAAACTGGCATCTCACCACCCATGATCAGTTTCCCGCAGGAATATCTGCCCCACCAACAACTACATCAACACCTTTGGTGACGGCAGCCCGTGCCATATCATTCATCACAGCACACAACACGACACATGGAATTACCATACGTTACAACGAGACCCAGCGTTTATTGCATTGCGATCCTTTTGACAGCATACATCTATCACTCATCGCCCCAGGTGGTTTCGAACTCGGGCTTACTCGCAAGGCGTTTGGCGACATACCCAGAGTTATTTTTTACTCGAGGAAAGAGAAATTCGCGACCTATCATTTATCACATTTTTTTGGGGGCATGCATGGTTTCGGAGCTAGGCCCGGCCTTCGTGACAGGCGAAAAAACAAAAAAGCAGGAGAGACAGGGGCTTCGAGTGGGGGGGGGGGAGGAGGAGGTCGGGATGGACCAAACCGTAGCTGGGGCAACACTGCACAAGCCAGCTCGAGGGGCGGAGAGGAACAATCCCGGACTGGACCGCCCGGAAGGGGAGGGCATCATCGGGAGGGAATGGGGAAAGGGCGTTTGTGGCTTGGTCATTTCACCGTCATGAGTGTGCGAGGGACTCAGCTCAGCTCCCTTGTCACACTACGGTTGAGCCAGGAGTAGTCTTTGGGGTTCTTGGGTCGGGTCATAGGAAACCGTTTTTTGTATTCCTTTTTGTTGTATGTTTTGTTTGCTGCCGACGGGCAGTCATCATCCGGGAGACGTCTGAGCTATAGATGAGAGAGACAGAGAGAGCCATGGCCTTGGATGGCGCGCCCAGAGAGGGAGGCAATACCAATACCGACTCTTTACGGAAATCTGCTGGCCGACGACTGTTTGTGACGGTGATGCTCGTTGACCATTCGGTTTGAATTGTGAGCTGCTGTGACTTGACTTCTCATACCCACCCCACTTGTTGCGAGTGCAGACATCGAATGGTAGGGAGGCGGTGCAAGACCGAGCCTTGAATGATGATGGTTGTCCTGGGGGTCCTGGGAATAACATTCCTGGACTGGGATGTCATCGTAGCGACGATACTACTTTGTAGTCCAGGAGCTCTCTCGCATGTGAGATCGTCTCATGGGGATCTCCAATGATAAACAAAGAGCCCCATGGCCCAATGCACCTTGTCCTGCAGGGGCGATCATCCAATGTAATCCGAGCCGAGGCAAATGCTCGTGCGGCGCAGGAGCGGACGGGAAGGGGGGGGGGAAGTGGTAAAATACGTTACGCTACGACGATTCTGCATTCCCACAACATGGCACGTGCGTAGGTGCGCCCCCCCCCCAAAACTACGTACGATAGCTCTGCCGTGTCGAGGCATAGATAGTCTAGCTACACACAGACACCTGCCCTAAAGCAAGCTCTCGACCTAGCTTATCTCTAATATACAGACCTCCTCCGCTTGCTCGCAGCCGCACCTTATATAAGTGCGGCCGTAAGTAAGCCGAGGAGATCTATAATTAAAACGCAAACTATATAAGAATAAAGGTACGCCTATCCCTTACCTACCCCTCCTAAATAAGCCGGCCGCCTTTAAACTTTAATTTTTTTAAATTTTTTTTTTTAACTTATATAAATACCTTTTTAAAATTTAAAATATAAAACTAATTATTTCCCTATAAATTATATTCTCTTTTTTAAAAAGCTATAAGAGATAAGTTTTTATACCCTTATTTTATTTTTTAATTAGGTATATTATATTCTTTTAAATAAAGAAACTTTAAAATTTAAAAAAGATATTAAAAATTATTTATTATTTCTCTCTTTTAATATATTTTTTCTATTAAAATTATTTATTAGGAAGGTGTTATATTAAAGGTTAATCGAATAAGGGTTATTTTTTTATTATAAGCGTTTATACCCTTATTCTAGATTTTCTGCGTTTTAGTTTTAGATATCCTTTATACGCGTTTAATCTGGCTTAGTAATTACTCTAGCTTAGCCAATTGAACGCGTGTGAAGGGACATCTGAACGTTTGAGATAAGACCTAGCAGTGCTTTGAGCTCGCAGGCCCGCGTGCTGTAGCTTCGCCCGTCGACCCGAAACCAAATAGGGTGCGAGCGACGACCGTTCCTGGAGTTCGTCCCCGCGGCCTTGGGCCATCAATTGATTCAACTAAAGTGTGTGCTATTGACCGGACGGGACGGCAGACATCTCTGCCCCTCGGAAAGAAAAGAAAAGAGGAACCAAACTTATCTCGTGGCTCCAAGGGAGTCTGCTGCTGCTGCTGCTGCTTGCCTTGCTGAGTGATCGAGCGAGCCGGCGGGCCTTGTTTGACGACACCAGATCGCTTCACCGTCCCAACTTGTTGCTTCTTCTTCACAAACTCTTGGGCCCAGATTGATTGATTGATCGCGTGCTCCCACCCCTTCTCTACTTTAATTTTCTTTTTCTTTTTCTTTCTCTTTCCCCGCGAGTAACTTTGCTTCTTAATCGTATTTACAAGCCCGCCCAGACGAACTGCCAGAATGACGCCCCCTCGACGTTACGCCGACTACCCACGGGCCCAGGAGGCGTCCTTCATCAGCTACAAGGTCGAGGAGGACAAGAACCCCGCCCTGCGCGGCCTCCCCCTGGCCATCGGGGCTGCAATGTGAGTGCCCGCCTGCTTCTTGGCTGACCGGCTGCTTGCGCAATTGATGAGCCCGAGCCGAGCAAAAGAAAAGAGATCAACAGATGAATATATTAGGCTGACACACTCATGCCCGCCCCGCAAAAAGCGTCACGAGGAGCACGGCCATCCAGAGGTTCCTGTACGGCAATGCCGGCTTCAGTAAGCTGGCCAGCGTCGACGGGCTGAGCACGCACAGGTGGAGGTTTGATGTATGATTGATCACCATTCACCCGCCCTTCCCTTGAGCCCACGGCCGGGCTCTGGAAAGCAAGAAGCATGCATGCATGAGAACTGGCACGGAAGAAGTGGCCTGTCGCACACACCGACGTGAGATTCAGATGAGGACGTGCTGACGAAGACTTGGGGCGCCCAGCCGACCGTCATCCCCCTGGCCGATGACCCCAACAAGCCGCCAGCGGCGCCGACGTTCGAGGAGGAGCTGCTCCGGCCGCAGCCGGCGGGGGGCCCGGGCCAGTGGGCGTCCTTTGCCGACTACCACGCGCTGTACCAGTCGGGCAAGGTGACGCCGCTGCAGGTGGTCGAGGCGCTGCTGCCGCTCATCGACCGGCGGGCGGCCAGCCCGACCGAGTACTCCAAGGCGTGGCTGGACATCCACACCGACGAGGTGCTGGCGGCGGCACGGGCGTCGGCGGAGCGGTGGGCTCAGGGGAAACCGCTGGGCGTGCTGGACGGGGTGCCGTTCGGGGTCAAGGCCGACTGCGAGGTCAAGGGGTACGTCAATACGATGGGCATGACGGTAAGGACCGACTACGACTACTTCAACAAGCCCGCACAAGAGTCCATCTGGCCGGTGCGCAAGCTCGAGGAGGCGGGCGCCATCATGGTCGGCAAGATGAACCAGCACGAGATCGGCATGGACACGACGGGCTGCAACCCCTGCACTGGCACCCCGACCAACTGGTACAACAAGGCCTACTACCCGGGCGGCTCGTCGTCGGGGGCCGGGTCCTCGCTCGGCGCCGGGCTCGTCCCGCTGTGCATCGGCACCGACGCCGGCGGGTCCATCCGCATCCCGCCCGCCATCGCGGGCCAGGTCTCGCTCAAGACGTCCCACAGCCGCACCACCGCCATGAACAGCTCCATGTGCATCGTCGGGCCCATGGCCTCCAACGTCGCCGACCTGACCATCGCCTACCGCACCATCGCCCAGCCCGACCCGTCCGACCCCGTCACGGGGCTCTTCGCGCCCTCGGTGCCGCCGCCCCGGGGGGACGAGGACAAGAAGAAGAAGCTCCTCGGCCTCTGCCACCCGTGGATCGCCCGCGCCACCCCGGCCGTCCGCGAGCACTTCGACCGCGCCGTCGCGCACTTCACCAGGACCCTGGGCTACGAGACGGTCGACATCGACCTCCCCCTGCTGCGCGAGGGCCAGGTGGCGCACGGCGCGACGTGCCTGGCCGAGGCGGCCGACCACGCGCGCGACCGCGTGCCCCCCGGCAACGCCAAGGGCCAGCACTGGGCCGACCTGCTCAGCCCGGCCAACCAGGTCATGACGGCCGTGGGCTCGCAGACGACGGCCAACGACTACATGAAGTTCGCGCAGGTGCGCGCGACCATCATGTCGCACCTGGCGTTCCTGTTTGAGCGCCACGGGCCCGGCCTGCTGGTCGCCAGCCCCATGATGCCCGACGTCGGCTACGCCGTGACGCCCGGCGACGAGCGCTACGGGTTCACCGACGGCAACCGCGCCCTGCGCAGCATGTCGTACGCGTGGCTCGCAAACACGAGCGGCTGCCCCGCCGCCACCGTGCCCGTCGGGTACGCCGAGGCCGACAGGGGCACCGGGAAACTGCCCGTCGGCATGCTCGCCATGGGCATGTGGGGCGAGGAGGAGAGGCTGCTCGCGTGGGCCGCCGACGGCGAGAGGTACATCCGCGACGTGTACCCGGGGGGCCGGCTCAAGCCCGAGGGGTGGGTCGATGTCATCGGCCTCGCGCGGGACGGGAAGACGGAGGAGGGGGTTACGATCCCGAGCTGAGCGGGATGGATGGCTGCATTCCTGCGGACGGGGTTGGGGGAGGGGACCAGTACCTACTTGAGAAGTTCTTGCTTGGTTTGGTCCTATAGGGGTCTTTGCCTGTCTGGGATTACAATCTCGGAGTCTTTCGAGCTTTTTGTGGTCTTCGTGTATGGGAAGGGAAGGGAAGTGTCGAGTCAATTAGTATTATCCTATTCTGTGCTATATTATTGTCCTTGGGATCAAGATATTTCCACAACTTTTCGGGTCATTGCCTTCGAATCTTGTTGCCATCCGCCTACACCCGAGATCACTCCCAATCCTACCTGTACCGGCTTTTGCAGGAGGGCCAGAAATGATATATTACCCGGATTCCTCAAAAAAAACCAAAAAAAAGGGGGGGGGGCCAATGGACACGATTCGGGTGACAGACAATGCGTGATGTTCGTCCCATCGACGCGGACAAGGATAGCTGTTGTTTCTGACATTGACGGTCCCGCCTTGTGATAATTGTCAGGAGCGACAAAACGACGGCAGACGGCAAATATCCAGACTTATATTCTCGTCCCCAATAACACTGAATGTATGCCAGAAGAGGGAGTGAAAAAGGATAATGAGTGATTGACATATGAATTAGTCCGCACGCAGGCCATAGGTAACTCCTGTATGCTCCCGATGATGTGCCCCGATTATATACAAAAAAAGACTCGAAAGAGTCACCGTGGTGGTATCTGTGTCCAAAACAATAAAGGAATGAAACATGCTGCTAATGGTAAATGGCATCAGTTAAAACAACAAATTATCCTGAAAACGATTGAAAAGATCCCCGCTTTCGCTCGGTTCTGTTGTTTTGTATGTTCCCGGGAGTCAACCGTCATTATCGTGCCAGGTGCGTATGCTGATGATGCTCTCTCGTTCCAGTCTCTGGGCCTGTCCTGCACATCATGGCTCTTTCTTCCCATGACCCGCAGTTTTTTTGTTTGCTAAGACCTTTTCACGACCATCTCCGCTCCTCCTGTTGGTCGTCCCTGGGCACCGCGCTTGATGGCTCGACAACGATCTGGGGTAATCTATTCAGCCTCAGGCTCGGCAGCTGCGGCACCCCGCCAACGCCTCTCGAGCTCGTTCGGGAGTGGCCTTGGCCTTGGCCTTCTGCCCGCTGTTGCTCGGCCAGGTCAGCCATGTGTGCGCTCAGCCTATTCTGCCGGGCTTGGGTCGGCCCCTCAGGCTCATGATTTCGGCCGGGATAGTCGGGCGGGGGCTCGTTATAAGGACTGCTCCTCCCGGATGGATTGGCTGATGGGCCTGACTGATGCGAGTGTGCGGGTGTGAGTTCGTCTAGAGAGACGTCGTCGTATCCGGGAGGTGAGTGAAGCGGCATCTCGCTGCCACCGATGTCTGCCTCTGCCGCGTCGATCAGCTCGGGACTGGATCCCGCCCGCTGAGAGAAAGCGGACCCAGTACGAGGTAGCTCCTCGCCTAGCTGGCTTCTAGAACCTGTCCTGCTGTGTCCCCCGAGTCCAGGCGAGCCGGACCGTGATGCAGAGCTCATCGGAGTGCTGCGGAAGGTATCGATGCTTAGTACGCTTTGTGAGCTCGGTTGCCTTCTGTGTTGTAGGGTGTGGCTGTCATGTGTGCTGAGCGCGATGCTCCCAGCGTCACTGAGCAGACCGACGCGCTCACTCTCGGTGCTGTTTGCCCGCAGCCTCGTTCCATCTGCTCGCACAACGCCCACGTCGGCATAGCTCACGCTGCTGACGGCTCGCTGCCGGCTCAGCTTGATCTGCTCATGAGCGTCACGCAGATCCTCGACCTGGGTCGTCGCCTGCTGAGATGCAACGCGGGCTCGATCCCGAATGTCAGTGAGGGCGTGGTGGTCGTGTCGCTCTCGGGCCTCTCGGCGCTCCTGCCTGCGCTGTTCTCTTTCAGCGATCTGCTGTCGCCGGGCGAGCCGAATCTGGTACAGCGCGTTCATCTCATCTTCCCGCATGGCCTCGTCTTCTTCGGCGGTGGGCATCTCGACGACGGTGTCGATGCCGTCGCGTTCGCCCTCCCGGCCGAGTACCTGTTCTGTATCTATTGCCTTTGGCCGGTATGCAGGCAGAGTCATGACCGAGCGGACCGATGCGTTCCTATTGACTCCGTCTTGGCCATTGTTTGTGCCCTGGCCTCTCGCTGCTGTTCGTTGGACATTCACGTCTTGCAGTGCATCCTCGAGATTGTCCTGGGCTTCGCGCATGCGAACTTCTCGGTTGAAGCGGTGATCATCTGTGTCGCCGGTCCGCTTGTATTTGGTTTTTGAGCCGGGCGCAGAGCCTCTCAACTTGTTCCATATTTTCTTTAGGGGCCCCGGCTGGGATTTTGACCTGGGGTTCAAGCGCTTGCGCAGTGATCGTATTAGGACGAAGAGGCAGACGAGGAGGATCACGCCAAGTAACACGCCTGTGACAATCTGTACTTTATGTGAGCGAAAACCGCCCCAATGTTCGGCTCGTTCATCAAGAGAATTAATTGGGCTGGGTTCGGACGTACCATGGCCGTGGCACTTGTATTCCCACCACCACTCCCACCTCCACCAGTCGAGCTGGTGTCACTGATGGAGTTGCTTTCAAGATCTGGACCGTTCTGATTGTCCTGGCCGTTGTTGGCGGCTTGTTGGTCGGGACCTTGCCGCTGCCACAGGCTGGACGAGGCGTGCAGGACGGTAGACCCGGTCGAGGGGTCGACCGGTATGCCGATCCGAAATGGGCGAGGCATGCTGGATGTTTGGTTTGGGGCCAGCAACTCCTGATCATGAATTCCTTGTGCGCGCAGAGGTCGTGGGAGCTATGGCGAGGAATCAATTGGCGGCATGTTAACGAGCAGGTGGACTGCCGGAGCGCGATGCGATGCGATGCGAAGCGAAGCGAGGCAATGTTCAGCTGAGATCGGGAGCACGAGGCACGAGACGGAGGCGAAGTGGTAGAAGAGCAACAGAAGAAGGCTTCTTCAGACTGGAACACTTGGCCACCAGCAGCAGCGTTTCGTAAGCCAGGCTGTACAAAGAGTGTGTGTAGTCTACATGTAGGTGTGCTGGCTCTGCCACTGTAGACCCTGGGTATGGTGCTCCGGTTCGGGTGGATGTCGTCCCCAAGATGGCAGGATGGGCAGACGTGGTACGGGACCAGGGATCCGAGGGCAGAGTTCGTGAGTTGCGTGCGGAGTAGGTGATGGACCCTTGGCGCCAATGCTGCGGCGAGGAGGAAACAGAAAAGCAAACACAAAGATCAGGAGAAACGAAGGTAGAGCGTGGTAGAGAGTCAAAGCTGTGGTACAAGTAACCGTACGAGACGAGCACAAGAGGGATCGATCAGTTGAGAGGGAGGCGTGCCGGGAATAGTCCTAGGTACGCAACACGCAGAGAACAGAGACTGGAGAATACAGACCAAAGCTAGAGAATAGAGGGTGGTGGGGATGAGGGACTCGGATGGCGGGTTCAGGCGTGCTCAGTCGCCCCCGTCCGTCCTGACCAGAAATCTAGACCCTTGTAGGCCCCAGGTGCTGTCGTACACCAGCTCATCAAGGTTTGGCAGATGTTCGCCCCTCGATCCCTGTGTCGATGTGCTCACTCACATTGCTTCCCCGATGTGCCCTTCTGACGTCGAGGCCGCCCAGACTTCCAAGATTGAATCTGTATCTACTGCAGCCTGACAGCACATCACAGCACCGTCGATACTTGTCGCCCATGATGCGGGCCGGACACGTTGGACCTTGGTAGTCAACCAGACAACCTGACAACCTGAAACCGCGTGGCCGATCGACAGGCCGACAGGCCGACAGGCCGACAGGCCGACCGACAGATTATTCTATTCTCTGGAGACGAACCAGAATCCTCTCCTTCTCCCTGAGCCTGAGCCTGAGCCTGAGCCTGAGCCTGAACCTGGGCCTCTCGATCCGACCTGGACCGATGGTCTACTTGAGCCACTCATCACATCAATCACATCACATCGCATCACCTAGTATGGCCCTTCCCGAGCAGCAGCAGCAGCAGCAGCAGCAGCAGCGACGAGGTTGACCTCGTATCGTCATGTGCTATCGCCCACAACGCATATGCAGCTCACCGTCTAAGCTGCAGGGCCGATGAGACACGACCGCTTCAGCTCGAACATGACCAATGGATACGACTGGGCCCGAGACACCGCCCCGAGCCGCCAATCCAACCTCACAGCCTTACGCATTATTACCGTACCGTACCGCACCAGAACCAGCCTGCCGCCCATTCCACAATGGAGGCCCTGGTCCCTGGTCCTGGTCCCTCGTCCTCTAGCCCCCTGTCCCCTGTGGCTGGGTCCTGTGCTGGGCAGCATCTCGGCGGCTGTGCCTTTTGCTTCTTTTCTTATTAGGCTTGGGAACTTCAATCAGTGTGGAGCTGACCGTGAGGCGCAGCAAGCTGTGCCTGTTCCCTGTGTGTATTTCTCACCGACGCATTAAAAATTGAACAACAACCGAGCGACTGGAGCAATATCATGTCCAAAATCAACACAATCCCACGGCTTCGATCACCACTGCTCGGAATAGGCATTTAATCTGACCTGTGCCTGCATGAGAAAACAACCACAGACACACGGACCGGCTATGCAGTGAATGCAAGCAATAAAAATGCATGCAATGAATGCAGCCATCTCTGCAAATAATACCGCCAAGAGTGGTGATTCCCCGCTGCTGATCACCAAAGTAGATATCATGGCCCACGTCCGGGAGGAGGATGAGCAATGGGGGATGGTAAGCACTCGCTCACACAAAACTTGTGCAAATCCTCCCAGGCCACGAGCTATTTTAACAGAGAACGCTGCATGCTCTGAAGCGTGAGCTGAGAGTCCACGGTGCCTACTGTGAGCATTTAGCGCTGACGGTGCGCCCTTCTTCTCCCCCGGATATCCGCCTTGCTTCCCACCAACGGGCCTCACGTGAAGGTAGGTGATCCTATCCTCGAGGGGCCCGGTCTCGCCTTGTATGTGGCATGGCAGGTCCTGGGAAAACAACGGCGATGCCTCACATAAAGAATATTGCAGTGCTCGTCCGCCGGCGGCCGGTCCTGGCCGAGGGGTTTCATCTCATTGTCAGCCTTATGCAGTTGCGTCTGATGTATATCCAGCACATGGCACAGTCCGGTCCAGGCGGCCAACTGTCGGCCGCCGTTCTCTGGCCGCCCTGACAACTACAGCCAAGAGGCACGTACATTTACACAGCAGAGCACGCTGGATTCACCTCGTCGACTGCTCTTATGTGCCTCATTAGACCATCTACTGAAACACAATGATTGAAGGCATTCAGACAATAGCGTAAGGTAATGGGCTTGATCGACCTCTGTGTTAGAATAGGAATGCGTCCAGTTGTTACGAGCACTACATGTGCCATTTGGGACTCGACAAATCTACAGCAACAGATTCTTGAGGACAAACTCCATGAACAAGCCAGTCACTCTGCGCATCAACTGCCTATCCGCAATCAAGTTGAGGATGCACAAGTCGCTCGAGATAGATTCCAGTGACCTCTTGATCATATTGATTCCTTGATACAAACCCATGATCACTGTCCCCGGCACCTGTTCTCCTGATCCGACTACACCGGCCGGAAGTCTTCAAGATCTTTACACTTTAACCCTGTGTCTTGAGCTGTATCCACAGCAACAACTTTCCTTCCCGAGGGAGGATTCGAGGACTACGCTGCCACCTGCTGATTTGTACAACTTTCTCACCACTCGGCCACCTCGCCCGCCTTCGGCTTCTGCATCCGCACGACCTTGTCACAGTTCAATAAACACAGAGGGTCGAATGCCTGCTTCATCTATTTCGTTCGGTTGCATCAGTATGGTGTTAGAATGACCAAAAGAAAATCTAAGGTCGTGCGAGAAAGCCGAGGTGGGGGGGGGGGAATCTCGTACCTTTCGCATAGCGTCCACTGTGGTCACACCCAGCTCGTGAGGGAGATAATCGCGCTTCCCTAGACCGACACCGTGCTCGCCCTGTAATGCAGCATCATTAGCAAAAGACTGCGAAAAAAAAAAGAGCTGGAAAAATAAGTAACAGTAGTAATGGTGGTAGTATCTTACCGTGACCGTGCCCTCCATCTCGACCGCCCTCTTGACCATCCGGTGCACAACCTCCTCGGCGATGTGCCTCTCGGCGTCGTTGTACAACAGTATGGTGTGGAAGTTGCCGTCGCCGACGTGGCCGACAATGGTGCCGTACAGGCCGCTGCCCTTGATGTCGGCCTTGGTCTGCTCGATGATGTCGGGCAGGCGCGAGATGGGCACGGCCACGTCGCCGGTCCAGACGCTGTCGCCGTCGCGCTTGACGGCCTGCGTGCTCCACAGGGCCTCCTTGCGCGCCGACCACAGGTCGTGCTGCTCGTCGAGGCTGCGCGCGAAGTCGAAGCCCGTGCTGCCGGCGCGCCTCGCCATCTGCCGCACCAGGTCCACCTGCTCCTTGACGCCCTTGTCGGTCCCCGCGAACTTGAAGAAGAGCGTCGGCGTCTCCTGCCACGTGCGCGCCGTCGACCCGGCCTTGTTGATGCAGCTCATCATCTCGTCGTCGAGGATCTCCACCGCCGCCACCGGCACGCCGGACCCCACCACGTCGGCGACGCAGTCGGCCGCCTGCCGCACCGTTTTGAAGCTGCACACGGCCACGCTGGTCGTCGCCGGCCTGACCGTCACCTTGAGTGTGGCCTCGGTGACGAGGCCCAGCGTGCCCTCGCTGCCGATGAACAGCTTGGTCAGGTCGTAGCCGGCGGAGCTCTTGCGCGGGCGCTGGCGCGTGCGGATGACGGTGCCGTCGGCCAGCACGACCGTCAGGCTGAGCACCCACTCGCGCATGGTGCCGTAGCGGTACGAGTTGGTGCCGCTGCAGCCCGTGCCGATCATGCCGCCGATCATGGCCCCCGGGCCCGGGTCGGGCGGGAAGAAGAGGCCCTCGCCGGCGAGCTGCTCGTTGAGCCGCTCCCACCCGACGGCCGGCTGCACCACGACGTCGAGGTCCTCCTTGTGCAGCGCCAGCACGCCGTCCATGCGCGCAAAGTCGACGCAGATGCCGCCCCGCGTCGCCGCGAAGTGGCCCTCGAGGCTCGTCCCGCCCGAGTACCCCGTCACGGGGATGCGCCGCGCGTGGCACACCTTCATGATCGCGGACACCTCCTCCGTCGACGAGGGGAACACCACGCAGAACGGCCGCTCCTCCGGCAGGTGCTTGTGCGTCGACCAGTCCGACGTCGCGTGCGACGTGATCACGTCGTCAAGCGTCGACACGTGCTCCTTGCCCACGATGGCCACAAAGTCGGCCCACGCCGCCTCGAGCTCCTTGGGCGACACGTTGTGCCGGGGCGGCTTGGCGATCTTGCCGAGGGGTAGCGTCGACGAGGGGTCGGGTTCGCGCGGGTAGTTGAGACCGCAGTAGAAGGCGATGATGCTTGCGCCGAGGACGACTGTTGTCGTATGGGAGCGTTAGTGGTTGTGCGGTTCACCCCTGCGACCAGCAGCGCGACCCAGCCAGCCCGTCGCCAGCGGACGAGCGAGGAAGGGGAGGGGAGGAAGTATGATGATGACACCTACAGATGGTCACAGGGAAAGCACCACGCCTATTCCGCTCCAGGGCGGCTCTCCTCAGGTCCTCCTTCTGCCTGGCTATGCGATCCGTAATGCTCTCAAGCATCTGGCCCTTGAAGTTGGGCTCGTTGCCCCGCGGGCCCTTGTCCGAGGCCATCCATCTTGCCTGGGAGGCGGCAGCACACGGAATCCGCCTCGCAGCCCTGGCGGTAGCTGATGTGGCCGCGGGTGTCGCCGGAGCACCCAGGCTCCTCTGCAGAGCTCTCCGGCTGAGCTGCGACATGGTTGGTCTGGAGTGGTTGGCAGGCGTCAGGTTGTGTGCGAGGCGAGTTTGGCTGCCGTCTGTCTGTCTTTTCCTGTCTGGGCTGCACGAGGTGGGAGAGATGCGATGCAGCTGTCGCGCCACCTAGGCCGTCATCGGCAGCTTGGGGCGGTAGATATATCTCTGACTATCACGGACAGGGCAATGTGAGGCCGTTTCGTCCCATAGTGATCACTGATCGTCCTGCACCGAAGGCGCAAATTGATGACCAAAAAGCTGCAGCTAGCACGACAACCGGCAGGGAATGACGAAGGCCCCACCCGTCCCGCAGGCGGGGGGACAGCCGCAGGGATCCCCTCTTCCGGGCCCCACCCAGTCGCCCGGCACGTTCGGAAGAGTACAGGAGAGGAGCCTCGGGCGTAATCACGACAACTACTTCAAGTGCCCAGCATCATTTGGGCAGATTACACCGTTCTTTCTTTCTGAAGAAAGAGAGAGGTGCATACAGTTACAGCACTCGCTCGCTCCATTAGACAGATTCAATTGAGCCCATTTGGGATCTAGGGACTGCATTGATATGGTACATGCTGCCGCAACCACTCTAGAGGAGTAGATGCGCATGCTATAACTGGACAAAACAGATGGAATTGATATGTTTCCGACTTCTCGCCAGAAAGCTGGTTTTTTCCCCCAGAGGAATACCAAGGGATCAAGGGAGGCATACAAAGCATCAGGCTCAATCCACTGTTTCTGGTTCACTTCTATAATGGTTATCTCTTACACAGGACTGGAGGCCCTAAACACTCGCCCAGATAAACACGTCTGCATATGCCAATGTACAGCTGGCTGGTGGGGGACTTCATCTCGGGGCAAGCTTCCGCCTTTTAAACCGGTAAGACCTTGGTCTACTCGACCTTCAAGCTCTGTAGCCTGGCCTCCGTTTGGATGACCTGTAGTAGAAGTGCCAGTCAGTATGTTGTTCATGCGGAGTGACGCCGCAGTCGCATTTTCAAATGGTGGACTTACCTCCAGAGCCTGCCTCACTTCCAGCACCTTCCTCACCTCGCCCAGCCAGTCCCGGCTCAGCGTCTTTGCCCAGCCCGTCAGCCCGTTCATCTCCCGCGCGGCATTGTCCAGGTCTCCCTCCTCAAGGAACGTCTGCGTGCGGGTGAGCACGCTCTCGACGTCGTCACCGGCGGCCAGGCCCTGCTTCTTGAACATCACCTTGCTCAGCAGCAGGCTGGAGGCGTGGCTGGCGACGCCGGCGTCCTCGGGCAGGAGCGAGGCCTTCCGCACCTCGTTCGCCACACGTCGGAATCTGTCGGTGAGGTCCTGCGGCGAGAAGATGCCGCGCTGGTAGGCCGCCGGGTTGATGGAAGCGATGGCAGCATTGACGACCGCGTCCTCCGCTGCGATCTCTCGCAACGCGACAAGCTCCTTGATAAAGGGTCTCGGGTGCGCCGAGTCCTGCAGGCTGGAGCGGACAGCCTCGACAGCCACGTGGAGCTGCTGTGTCCGCAGGTTCGTGTCGATGACCTCGTTCCACCCGGCGGCCAGCTTCTCGAGGTCCTTGACAGACTTGGACAGCTCCTCCAGCTTGCCTAGCCTGCCGTCCCGCTCCTCCTCGACTCGCTGCTGGACCTCCTTCGTAAACAAGCGCTTGAGCTCGATGGCCTGCTCCAGGAGCTTGTTGTTGAGTCGCTCCTCGTTCACTTGCCGTTCCCGGTCAGTCATCGTCTTGATGCGTCGGTCCTGTACCTCCTTGATCCTCTTGATTTCCTCGTCGAATTCGCGCTGCCAACCAGCTTCCTGTGAAGCCATGGCAGACTCGAGGCGGGTCACGAGGTCATTTGCGGCCTTGTCGAAGTCTTCAGATTTCGCCCTGACTCTGGCAGCAGCATCCTTTTCAATCGCAGTCTTGATCTTGTCGATCTCCGAGGTAACCTTCTTCAGCTCACCCTTGGCCTTCTCAATACTGGAACCGTATTTGCTGTGGGCACCGTCGGCGTTGATCACGGCAATGATGTCGTTCAACATATGCGCCAGATCCTGGACCACGGGCTCGTTCACGTTGGGGAAGTAAATGGGCTCGAGAGGAGCAGCCGGAGGGAACCGGGAAGGCTCGTTGACCTCTGGAGGCTTAAAGTCAGAGGTGACTGCAACAGGAGCAGCAACCACGGGTGCAGCCTTCTTGGGCTCCTCGGGCTTGGGCCTGGGGGCTTCCTCCTTTGCCTTTGCCTCCTTCTTCGCCGCGGTCATCTTGGGAACGGCGCTGGATTGTCTACCAGCTGGCTCACCGCTGTCGGCTACCCTCCACGACATGCCGCTTGCAGCTGGGATCCGCACTGCCTCGCCTGTATCCCGTTGTCGCGTCCCGGTGCCACGGTTTGAGATGTTGGGGAAGCGCTTTCGGAACTCTGCCTCTTCCAGGTACAACACGGCCTGCTCGCCGTAGGGAATATACTCTGTGAAGAAGTCGTGGAAGCTGTCGTTGATGCGAGAGTACCAAACGCCACCGCCGAAGGCGACGGCACCGAGTATTACCAGAGTTAGGACATAGTTCCGCAGGCTTCTGAAGAAACCCTTGCCAGCTGGAGGCGCCGGAGACGGGGGCGGTGTGGCCTTCTCTTCCTTTGTGACTGCACCTAGATCTTCAGGAGCAGGAGGTGTCAAGGGCACGTTCTCGGCGGGTATGCTTCTGGCGTCGATGTCGTTCTCAAGCGGCGGAGGGGGTGTCTGGCTTGAGGGCGACGTGTTTGTCTCCGAGGCCGGAGGTTTAGGGACTTGGGAGGCTGGAGTCTTCTCATCGGCGAAGTATCTCTGTGCATAGAACCCACACGTTAGATAGGAATCCGTAGGGCAGCAGCTCTCGTGCCCACATGCCATGGGCAGGACCTACCCGAGCGACGAGCCCAGCAGGCCGGCCAGCCGCCGCTGCTTGCCATTGACGGCCAGAAGAGGCAGCGACAGACCTGCTGCTCAGGCCCCTCACGGATCGAAGCGATGTCCGCAACATGAGGGAAATCAAATGGCCGGTGAATGGGGTTGGGTGTGTCAGGGCGGTAGTAGCAACCTCCAGTAGGTGGAAGCAGACAGCTGCGGGAAAATTCGCGACCTGCCCAGGTTTTGCCGAAGCTCTTCTGGCGGCCGGCAGGGGTGTCTGGGCTGGCGTCAAAATCAAGGCACACCAACGTCACCTCCAAGGGCGTTTATTATTTGTTAGACAGCAACGGCCCAACTAGCGTGTTCTAGGCCGATAATTGTCGAGACAAAGAAAAAGAAGACGACATTTCAGTAACCCTCATTTTAGCACCCCCCATGAGACCGCTAGTCTAGTGATAAAGTCGTAACAGTGACAGGACCCGGGCAACGTTGTGTAAGCTGCGCCCTCAACTGAACCCGTCTGAGGCGACGGAGCGTTTGACAATGCTGTCTGTGGTCTACAATAATGGTCCTCATACGGATTGAGTTTCTTAGGACAGAATATCTCGTTCCTTGGGCGTCGTCTATGTTCGCGTAGTGTACAGCTCCGCATGATGTTCATACCGCCCTCACTGCGGCCTCGCAAAGACGTTTCCCCCATACTATAAGACTCGTGGAGCCTGAACAATCTCATCACATCAACATCATCCTTAGACGCCAACCGTCGCCTCTTCCCTGGACCATGCCAACGATCGTTCATGAAAAATGCCGAAACACCACCGAGGAGCAGCGCATCAAGAAAGAAAGAAAAAAGGTATTAAAGGGTTACCATCCTAGCCAAACAAAAAGTGCCGACATCGCTGGTATCAATTCCTGTCCAGGGAAGAGCCAGCAATCCTCCGATCTATAACCCAGGCTCGCGGCCTGCTATCCCGCAGGATCTCTTCTCTTACCTCACATAGCCTCATCTTCAAACGGGCCTGGCTGCATGTTGTACTATGCAGAGCTCTCGGCTGGAAGTAGACCGCCAACATGCGTTGCATTTAGCACGCGCATGGCCCGGCGCTGTTTGTGTCCGACCTTTCCGGTGCCCCAAGGCTGACGCCTGGCCGCTGTCCTACCCGGGAGTGTCGTGGTCCGGCCTGGTCGAGGGGCAGCTTCTTCGCGATGGCCGTGAACAGTTCCCTCACGTTCTCGGCAGTCTTGGCAGATGTCTCAAAGAACAGAAGCCCGGCCTCGCGGGCGTACGCTTCGGCCTCGGATGCGGGGATGGCCCGCTTGTCGGGCTGCTCGGTGACGAGATCTAGCTTGTTTCCGGCTAGGGCGATGATGATGTTCTCGTTGGCCTGGCGTTGGAGCTCCTTGACCCATGCCTTTGCCTTGTCCAGGGACGACTACGACCGAGATGTCAGCAAAGCCTGCATCTTTGCTCGAAGGGGGAGATACAACGTACAGCTTGTGTGATATCGTAGACTACCACGGCGCAGTTCGCATTTCTGTAGTACATGGGTGCCAGTGACTTGTACCGCTCCTGCCCGGCCGTGTCCCAAATCTCGAATTTGACTGTTGTGTTCTCGTCGAGGGAGATGGTCTGTGTGAGGAAGGCGGCGCCAATGGTAGATTCTCTGTAGGAGTCGAATTGGTCCTGGCGGTCTGTCAGCGGGTGAACGATAAGGCTCGGCTGGCAGCGCATCAAGCCATGCGTACCTTTACAAATCGCAAGACTATTGAGCTCTGAAATAGCGTGTTAGTGACGAGTATCGTGCGTGGTGCTCGATGGCAACGGAACAGACAATACCTTTCCGACGGCAGACTCTCCTACGGCGTTGTTAGCACAGGCACCAGTCTTCGTCGTTGCGGTTGAGCAAGCGGCAACATACCAAGCAGGACCAACTTGAACTGTGCAAATCGGTTGCCCATACCTCGGGCGCCAGGGGGACCTCGGGTAGACATGTTGAGGGATTTGGTGGACTAGAAGGGAGATGCTTCTCGCAAAAGAGAGGTGCGGTTCCTAGGTGGTCCGCCGCTGGGTTGAAAGGCTAGGATTTCGTGATCCACCTGTTCAGGTTGACAGTCTGTGCTCGGAAACAGAGTGCACGTCGCAAAGGCTTGAAGGGAGTGAAGCGTCTGGTTTGGGTGGCCGAGGGAATGACTGCCTAGAGGATGACGAGGTCAGGCCGGTGAATAGGGTTGGGTGTGTGGCTGTCGGGGTCGAGGTGATGGAGGTGTGGATGGTGCCACGGGTGAAAGAAGCTTGGGCGGAGGGCGATGATGAATTGGCTGGGCTAGGCTGGCAGACGGACAGAGAGAGAGACCACTGTGGGCTGGCTGCACACGTCAGGCGCTGCATCGGTGTCTTGGGCAGCCTGCACCTGAACTGCACTGCCCTGTCCAAACCTTGGAATAGCCGGGTCTCCCGCTGCCCTTCCACTCCGTCCTAACCGGCTTCAGTTGATCGCCAGGGCTCAATGGGGCCTAGACACTCCTTATGTAATATGGGGGTCCGGGCCTTCTCTGAATGAAACAATGGAGGGGACGGGGGCGGATCCTCATTCACAAGCCATTCTGCTGCTGTCCTACCACCGTACCACCGTAACATGACGACACCCCGGCCGAAATTAGAAGCTGCTCAGTTGGGGTCAGGTAGAATATGCTGTAAGCTAAATAGGTACAAGTACCTACCTAGGTAGCTTACCCCTACAGCAATGTGGTGTAGATACCACCATCGCGACATTCCCCCCTCGACCTCCCTCCCCTTGCAACACCTGGCTTGTCACGCTGCTGCTCTCTGCACAAGAAAGGAACACCAGACAAGAACTTGATGATAGCCTGATTCGTCGCACATCCAGCCTCTACTAGTGCCTAAAACCACAAAGAGGCCCGTCGCGAGCTGCAAGCTTCGAGCTGTCTGTCTGCTCCGCTGCCCCTGTTGCCCAGCATGGCCCTGCCATTCAGGGATATAAACGTCCAGGTCGCCTCCGACTCCTACATCTTCACATCACCTTCCTCTCCTAATGCGCCAGCTCTTACAATCGACCGCCCGAGCGGCGACATTCGGCTGAGCGACGGCGCCCTGGTGGCTGGGAAAAGGGTCTCGAGAGTGACGAGTATTGCTGGCATCTTGGGAATCATCCAGCTACGACTCGGTACTGCAGCTCCACGGCCCTGTTCTCTTGCCCACATATCACAGTAGAATTGGCCTCGCTAACAGCTGACGACCAACAGACAAATATGTCATCGTCATCACCAAGGCCCAGCCCGTCGGGCGACTCAGGGGCCACATGGTGTACAAGATCGTCTCGACCGATATCCTCCCGATGCGAGAGCGACAGGTTCACGACCCAGACGAGGACAAGTTCCTCTTGATACTCAAATCCTTCATCAAGTCTGGTCCCATGTACTTCTCCTACTCTATCGATCTCACCAACAGCTTCCAGCGACAATCACAACATGACAACTCCAGGCCGCTGTGGCAGAGGGCAGATGATCGATTCTTCTGGAACAAATTTGTGCAGTCAGACTTGATTGGTTTCCGCACCTCAGGCGCAAGAGGCCACCTAGGGCCACAACCGGGCGTTGACCCGTATATACTACCGGTCATCTTTGGCATGCTCGAGATCCACCCAACCACCTTCAAGGGCACCCCCTTGACCATCATCCTCATCACCAGAAGGGGCCGGCACAGAGGTGGCACCAGGTATTTCTCGCGAGGAATAGACGAGCAGGGCCATGTGTCCAATTATAATGAAACGGAGCAAGTTGTGATATTGAACGACAGTGGGAGCGGCATGAGCGGCTTTGCGGGGTCCGGCGATGTGCAGACACGCAAAGCGGACGGCCAAGAGACCCAGATCTTGTCTTACGTCCAGACTCGAGGTAGTGTTCCGGTGAACTGGGCTGAGATCAACACTTTGTCATATACGCCAAAGCTGCAGATCCGGGGAATCGACTCTGCCGTGAATGCGGCGTCGGCGCACTTCAACGAACAGATCCGCATCTATGGCGACAACTACCTGGTCAATCTCGTCAACCAAAAAGGCCGAGAGAAGCGTGTGAAGGATGCGTATGAGCAAATTGTCGAAAAGCTGCAGTCTTCGCCAAAGGCATCCGTCACGGGCGATCAAATCACCGACGAGAAGTTCCACGTCATCGAGTCCGGACCCTCCAAGCGGGCGTTTGACCGCGTACACTACATCTACTTCGATTTCCATTCGGAGACAAAGGGCATGCAGCTGCACAGAGCACAGCTCCTACTGGACCGTATGCAGGATGCCCTCATAGCTCAGCAGTACTTCCGCGCCGTGGACATGCCGGCTGGCATCGACGGGCGTCTCGAGGCTAGAAACTTCCAGACATCCGTCGTGCGGACCAACTGCATGGACTGCCTGGACCGCACGAACGTGGTGCAGAGCATGCTCGCGCGATGGACCCTCGACCGCATGTTCATCGACCTCGGCCTGATGCAGCGCGGCACGACCTTCAAGGACGAGGACCCGGCATTTGAGTTCATGTACCGCAATCTCTGGGCCGACAACGCCGACGTGGTCAGCAAGAGCTACTCGGGCACGGGCGCCATGAAGACGGACATGACCCGCCTTGGTAAGCGCACCAAGGCAGGTGCCATGCGGGACGGCGAGATCGCCGTGACGCGATACGTCAAGAACAACTTCCTCGACGGGCCCAGGCAGGACGCCTTCGACCTCTTCCTGGGCACCTACGACCCCGGCGCGGTCGCCGTCGGGCCCAGCCAGATCTTCGCGGACCGCCGCCCCATCCTCATCCAGGCCGTCCCATATGTCCTCGCATTCAGCGTCTTCTTCGTGCTGGTTGGCTTGGTTACGAGACGGCTCCCTGACTCGGCCGTCTTGCCGATGCGTCTGTTCATCATCTTCTGGACCCTCGTGGGCGCCTGGGCTGCACGTTTCATCCTGAAGAACGGGATGCTCTATGTAAGTCTCATCCACGTCATCCACGCCATCTACTACCAGGTTGTCGGCGCACACTTGACTAACAGGGGACCCCCAGGTGAACTGGCCCAAGCTCAACCCTCGTCCGTACGTGGCGGAGGGCTACCAGGAGACGATCAGCAAGGTCAGGAAAGACCCGCTGCTCGGCCCACTCGTGGCCAGGCACGAGCGTGGCCTGAGTGCGGCGAGATACTCAAACGCGGAGGAGGGCAAGAAGAGGATCGAATAGAGGTTTTCGTGGCGTGCTGTAATAATAGACTTGATTCCTTTGTCCCTGGCTGGAGTACCGGCTGCCTTCATCTTGGTTGGTATCTGTGTATCTTTTCCTTGGGGGGGGCTTAATCTGAGGCTCACCAAGGCAGGCCAGTCTTCTTTCCGGGCTTTCTCTTCCATTTTGTCCATTCCTTACCTGGGCTCTCACTAATTTTCCGCGCTGTTGGCATTGTATGGCCCACAGGCTTTTATCGAGGTAATAAGCTCATCACTAATTCGATTCTCTAGAGTGTGCTCTACTACGAATGGAAGCCCTCCATCTTACCCTCCTGTGACATGTATATCTTTTACATCTGTTGAAACAAACGTCATCAACTACAAGCCTCACGGAATGGCCACGATACTGACTGCTGTTGATGATCTTTATGAGTATTCATCTAAGGTATTGCCAGAACAAAATCTGACTGTCTAGCCACAGCCACGAGGTGGAATATCCAATGAGCCCCGCCTGCACGCCTAATGCCGTTGCGCGCCTGAGTGAGGGAGGTTTTCCAAGGCATTTATCGATGGCAGCCACCAGCAGTATTTTTCACGCTTGCTTTTCCCTTGGATCAGTGCAGACCTTATGAATGAGTCGGAAGAAAGCCAGGGGATTCCAAGTAATATGGTTTGCATTTGCGGATATCCCATATGCGCCCCTTGCGAAAGCCATTTTGCCAGATCAATCCACGTCCTTCATTTGCCTCGTACCTCTAGAGATTGGCTCATGTCCAAAGCTCAGGTTCGCGGCCGCAGCTAGGACTACTTCAGCATCGTGTCCAGCCCCCATTCGATCGTATCAATCTGTATCGAACCATCCAAACAAGCCCACGAGCGTCTTGTATTGCAACTGGATCCTTCAAATCACCGCCTCTTAAAGAGGGGGAAAAGAAGGGGGAAAAAAGAAACACGTATCTGCATCTTCACACCAAGATCAGACCAACACCTGCTTCTTGCCCCCTCCCCCCAATCCACCCATCCAGAGGGGCAGAGCAGCTTTTCACACCAGAAACTCCACCGTCGTGCCATGCGTGGCAGACACCCAGGCGCACGCCTCGCCGCACCAGCGGAACCAGTCGTCAAAAACCCACGACCACGCCCAGCCCTTGCGGTCCTGGGGCGGGAGGACGCGCGCGGCGCGGGCGTCACGCTCGATGGCGTCGAGCACGGGGATTATGACCTTGGTCGACTTGGTGCCGAGCTCGATGCCGAGCAGCCGCTCGCGCACGCCCTCGGCGCGCTGCAGCGCCTCGGCGCCCAGCCCCTGGCCCAGCCCCTGCCCTTGCCCGGCACCGCCGCCGCCGCCGCCCTGGCGCGGGAGGAAGGGCGTCAGCGCCCGCTCTAGCCTGTCCAGCCTGGCGTCGAGGTTTCGGATCGATGGGGCTCGTGCCAGCGTCGAGGGGATCTTGTCCTAGCGGAGGAGGGTGCGAGCCGTGTCAGTACAGTAGTCGCGATGGGGGGCTGGGTGGTTGGGTGGGGAAAGGGCGGGCGGCGGCTGCTGACCTGCTCCAGGGTGCCTGCCCAGCCGACGACCGAGTACTTGAGGGCCAGGCGGCAGTGGTTGATCTGGAGCTTGAACCCGACGGCTTGCTCCCGGCGCAGAGCCTGCGCCTGGAGTTGTTCCTGGGCTGTTAGGGGAAAAGGCCCACCGTCCTCATCGTTATTAGTCTCGCCGTTGGTCTCGTCGTTGGCGGACTTGATGTCGGCGTTGTCGGTGGGAGCGGGAGTGGCCATTTTGATGAAGGGATTTTGGTGAAGCAAACGTGCCGTCAGCGGGACGGTCTTTGGTCACTAGCTTTGACGGTTGCAAAGTGCAATGGTTTGAGGGGCTAGCCCCCCCAAAAAGGACTTGGTATCGAGAGCGAGAGATCCCGAGCTCTAGAGAGGTAGCCAGGCAAACTCCGGCCAAGGGGAAGGTGGGCACGTTCCGACCGTCAACTTGGGTGGTGAGAGGTCACTCGGCGTCGATGCCGCAGTTGACGAGGGGTCGATTACTCGGTGTCGATGCTCAGAGTCGATTCATGCCATCTTGTTCAAGCACCACCGAGGCATTGTGTCATGTCGATACCGCCTGTGTGAGAAAGAAGCCGTAGAGTGACTGGACTGGTCTGCGGCAGGCGTGATTCACCCTGAGGACAAATCGTGGGATATCATCAGTAACACCGGCATTGGGAGCCTATATGATTCAAGGGGGCACAGGAAACATCTAGGAGGTGTCGCCTACCAACAGCGCTCTTGAGGGAGTAGGCAGGACGGCTTCTGCTAGACTAGAAGGCAGAGGATATGAGAGAGAAGAGCCTGTTCTACCAAGGTCTGTGTATTACCGCAGGGCGTACCTATGGATAAGACAATACAGACTCAAGACCAAGACAGCCATTTGACTTTCCGCAAGGGTAACATGTGCTCTGTTGCTACTCGTGGCGCGGCCCCCGAGCGCAGAAGCCTGGCAACCGCAGAACCATCGACAAGCGAGCCGTCGGTCACTGCTATTACCGTGGAGGGCTTTCGTAATTCGGGCCACTCTAATCATAAAATCGTCATTGTCTACACCAATACGATGATCACACGGGGCCAAAACATCATCCGAGGGAGAAATATTGTATGTGCGTGTATGGTGTAAGTATAGACAAAATAACAAAGCGATGACCTCAAGAGGTCTCGCTCCTCCGTGTGGCCTTTCGCACTTTCCCAGGAACCCTTGTTCAAACCCCTTATGAAATGCCAAGAACTCGCTTCTGAGAAAGCAATGTCCAGAGTAGGAGACCCCCATTTCCTTGTCCCAGCCCCCAATAGCCCCAATGTGTATACAAAGAAAAGACAGTATTACTAGATTAAGCCAAAGAGTGTAGACAAGAGAACCAACTTCAGCATGGGTATGGTATCAAGGCGCAGTTTGTCCCACGACCTTCCTTCCTCCTCTTATCCAATAACGACAAACAGGGGAACACGAATCTGCTATGCTTTCGACGGGAGGAAATCAAAACGACCCGACAAACTCCGTAGGCTATGCCACATATTAAAAAGGAATCACAGAAAGGGAAGATGACAGGTGGTGGCTGCGGCTGTGGAGGTGAAGGTGGTGCTCGTGGTGGATTCGCGACACGCACTACAGCCACAGCAGCCACCTCACGCCCCGGACGAAGCCCTTGCCGACGCCGAGGAACACCCTCGCGATCATGACCACGAGCCACACGTACCACATGAACCCGACCAGCGCCCACTCAAGCGCCAGCCAGCCCGCGCGCCGCGCCCAGCGGAACCGCCGCCGCCGCCGCCGCGACATCTTGTCGATGACGTCCACGACCGCCTTGACCTTGCGCCGCTGCCCGTCCACCAGGTCCCCGCTGACCTCGTCCGCCTCCTCCGCCGCCGCCCGCGTCATCGCGCTCAGGTCTAGCTGCAGCCAGGTGCGCAAATGCTCAATCTGCCCGTTGACGTCGCCGCGCGTCCGCTGCCTGAACGACTCCGCCGCCGTTTCCCACCGCTGCCTGGACGTCTGGATCGCCGTGCCCAGCACCCGTGCCGTCACGGGGAAGAGGTTCGCCTCTGAGATGGGCTCGCTGAGGAGCTTCTGCCGCTGCTCCTCGGGCGCGAGCTGGGTGATCTCGGGCCAGGACACTCTGTTTCCGAGGGCCGAGAGAACGCCGCGGCTGTCGTTGACTGTCTTGGCATCGAGCATCTGTGCGTGATGGGCGCGACGAGATATATTCATGGCCATGACGCCAGAACTCAGCATCAGTGCTTTGACACGAGCGACCTCTCGCCTGGTCAAGGGCGCACGTTCGGGCGCCGAAGCCTGATCTGATATGGAGAAATGGCGGCTGTCCCTGTCAAACGCCGCGGAGAATCGGCGGGTCTTGGGCGACTGCACGGACAAAGACGCACTTGGACGTCTACCGGCAAATGTCGGCTCCTCGTGGATATTGCTCATGCGTGATTCGTTGTCTGGGACTTCCACGCCTTGACCCTTCTGCGTGTCGGTAGAGGAGTCTGCGACCGAGATATCTATCCTTGGAGGCTTCAAGAGCTCAAACCGGGTCGATCGACGGCTAGCCGGCCTCGAAAGCGACACACCCAAAGATGCGTGGCGGCCGCCACTGTCCCTGTTGTCCGATGTAGACACAAAAGGTGGCATGACGTCGAGGAAATGCTTCGACTCTTGTTTGACGTGCCCCGGTCGGCCTCTGATCGAGGCACTGGGAGACAGCGATTTGCCTTGCTTACGTCTGCCACGGTCCTCCACATCAGTGCCGTCGGAAGATGAAGTCGAAGAGTCGGAGTCCTCAGCTTCAGACTCTTTCTTCCACAACAACTCGCTGACTTTGGAAACGCCCGATTTGAGGACGCTGTCAATTCGTGGGCCTTTGAATAGGCTTCGCAAGCCAGCACTGGGGTCACCCAAACGCATGCTGTTTGTCTTGCGGTGTGACTTTTGGCTGTCTCCGGTAGGCCGTGATGTGATTTTCGGGGCAGGGCCGACAGAGCCATTTCTCGAGCGCGATCGACCTCGTTTATCTACCAGCTCGGGGGTGCTAGATAGCCTCTCTGCTGTTGCAGAGAGGACCTCAATGCCGTCCATCTTCTCACTTGATTGCATTTCATGCTGGCGCTCCAACGGTCGCTCTCGGCTGCGATCGCGGAGCATCTGCTTAACTTTGGAGAAGGGGTTCCTTGACGGCGATCCAGTCCTACTGGAAGACGGCGACAAGTCCGCGCCAATACCAGGAATGAAGTAGTTATCGCGGCGTGAGTTGCGAGATTCGGGTGAGTGTGGTGGAGAAGACTGGTATTCCACAGACGGTCTTCCCCATAAGGGAGGAACTTCTAGGCTTTCCCGGCTTTGGCGCTGTGATGAGGTGATCTTCGGTCGGTCGGCGTGGTCTTTGTCGTCAACACTGCTGACGTTGACAAGCGACTCTCTGCGGCTGTGTTGGCGACTGGCTCCAGTTGAGTCCGAGTGCTCCAAATGGTCTGGGCCGATCAAATTGGATGGTAGAGACTTGAGTTCTTTCACCTCTGGCTCCTGTGACAACTTTGTCTCGTTCTCTTGAGCTTCCCGGGCTATCATTTCCATCATTTGCTTCTCAAGAATGTCCTTGTCGATATCAATTGTATTCTTCCTGCTGCGTTTCTTCTGGCTGTCTGAGTCAGATGAGCTCGAGGACGATGAGTCCCGTCGACGAAGAAGATTGTGCGAATGGCCGTGTGATGCTGAGTTGGTATGGCGGTGGAAGCTCCTAAGCTCCTGTAGCTTCTGGCGAGCTCTTTCACGTGTTCCGCCCGAGGCATGGTCATGCTCGGCTTTGGCTGCTTTGGCCTCCGCAGATGATTTGCCTGGCCCGTCTTCTGCCCCTGAGAGCTGGAGCTGCGCAGTCTTGGACGCAAACGCAGGCGAAGCATCGTTCGTGGCTTGTGAAAGCGGTCGATACAGCCCTGAATCTTGTGGGAAAACGCGGCGCCAATTCCGGTCCTCAACAAAACGCTTATGGTCATCCTGTTCCAGCCAGTAGATGTCCGCCACAAGGTCTGCCGGCTCGATGGTCCAGTCGTACCTAGGTCGCTTCGGTTTCGCGATGGCGTTCGAGGGACGGGACACATGGGAGGGCGGGGACGTCTCGACCGAGAACACGTCTGCGCCAGCAAACGGTGGTAGAGCAGAGCTGCCTGGAGTCCGCATCTGACGAGTTGCGACCCACTTCGCGACATCATCAACCCAGTCGGTGACCCTGCTCACGTCGCCGAAGCCTTGGCTCTCGCCATCAATGGTCTTCCTTTCCCTTGCTCTGACCTTTCGATTCCTGATATACTGTAGAGGGTCGTATGACCGGCCAATCTGACCGGCAGCGTCGAGATTGAGAAGATTCGCTGATGAAGTGCCCGAGAGCGGGTGATCACTTGAGGTTGAGGTCTTGGATAGTGTGCTCGGTTTCAAGGGTGGTAACAGCTCGAGTGCCCGGCGATATTGAGTGAGAAGTTCCATGTAGTCCTTTGCCTTCTGAGCCCTCGCCATTGTTGAGCTAGAAAAGTGGTAGCTGTAGCCGCTGCTGTCGTTTATAGGGTCGAATGCAGGTTGTAGGGAGCCGATCTTCCCGCTGGATCCTAATCTCGACACGGCTCCACGTTCTGGCTTTGGAGACATTGTACGTGAGACCCGCCTCTGCTGTTGCAGCTGCTGTCTAAGGTTTCCTGCCACGGCATTATCTGTGGCCAGCGGTACTAGTCTTGGGGGCAGTGGCTGCGACACGTTCCTTCTCTGGGCCATGCGTCTCGACTCGCTCAAATTCAAAGCCATGTTGACGATTTGTGTTGATTCCATGTCCAAAGATGAGGTAGACGAGCGTGGTGAGGGTGCTCTCGGGCTCGCCTGCAAGTGGTTTTGCCTGGTATCGCCACCCAAAGCCCCAGGGGAAGTGCCTGGCGGTCTTTCTGCAGAATCATTTCCTATCATACCCAGGCGGGGTGATAGACCAAGTCCAAGGGCCGAATGCCTGCCATCTTGTATCTGCTCATCACTGTGTCTTGTTGATGTGCGCTGGCATTTGCCCTTGCCTTTTTCGACGATGCGCCTCGAGCGGTGCTTGTGGGCCCGAGTGTCGTCCACGACGGCCTCATCAAAGTGGTCGGAGAGGAGGAATGCGCCGCTGGACCGTGGTTTGTGCGGCTTGGAGTGGCGAGACTGCCTCTTATATTCTCGCGCAACATCAGTGCCCCTGTGCAGTTCGCCCGCTTGACCATTCACCGCGTCGTCGTCGTGGGAAGGTCGCTGTGCCAGGGTGGCATCGATGGCCCAGGTGCTGCTGTTCATGATGCTGCCGGAGGTACTCGACTCGCCCGTCTCTGGGCCAGAAGGGGCAGCATGGCGGTCCCGCGAGGTCGTTCGGTGGCCGTGAGGCCGTGGGAGGAGATGCTGCTGCTGCTGGGGGCTCGCATACTGTTCCGTCATCTCGAGCTCTTGTTCACATGCCACAGGCCGAGGAGCTGAGCAGGCCGGGTTGCAAATCCAATCCTTCAGTGACGGTGGACTGCAGGAGGGCAAGGCATCTTGTTGCACGTGGACGTTGACGAGGAGGCAAAGATTCGGTCGGAGTTGGATTTGGATGGACGACGATGGGCGGACATGGGTAGGTTGGGTTGAAAGGCAGTCTACCAGGCCAGAGTCAGCGCCTCTGCTTGATTTGTCGGCCGGCGCAAGTCTTCGCGGATCGTGGATGGCATGTGCTCGTGTTGCTACTGGTTGGCTGGGGCGTGAGTATGTGTGGGCGTCCCTGTTTGCGCATGTGCCTACCGCACTTCGGACATGGATGGACAGACAGGTTGTATTGAGAGGGAGGGTTGGCGTAACGTCGGAGTCGATTCGGACGGCCCAGGCAAAGACGCAGGGTGACTGACTGACTGACCCCTAATGTACCAAGTACAGGTAGACTACCGTGCCTAGCACCCGCAGTAAATTGGCAAGCTTGGTCTGCTGCCCCACCTTGCCCACTGAGCTGCAGCACCCCAAGATTCATTCCCACGTTGTGGTCCCTTTTAGAGCTTTCGGTACATATGTAGTGGCGGCATGGCGCCCCACTTTGGACTACGGTGCCTGGGACCACTCTGGACCACTTCGAACCACACTTTGGGCACAGATCTCCAGGGCCCAAATGCCCTGGCGAAACGTCACCGTCTCGTTGCCGAACGCGCTTAATTAATGCTGTCACAGCACTGTATTACATAGCCCATCAGCTTGTTAACAAACTTCTGAAACTTGATCCCTCGCGGCTAGCTACTTCAACTGAATGATGACAAAAATTGTGAGCATTCCTCACTCGTTCTTTCTTTCATTTCAATACGAGAGTCATGGACTACACGTTGTCCGTGAAGGCTCTCAACTTCCATAATGATTTGGGCCGCAGGGTTTGTTTCAAAAGGAGGGGCCCTTGATCACGATGACGATACCTCACCTACTTTGGGTTCTTTTTGGCAGCTCTTGGTAGCCTTTAAAGGACTGTCATCGATGTGGGGCAGCCCCAGTACGCTACACTTTTAAGGTTGATCTAGCAAGTCCCAAGCAATGCAGCCGCTTAAACTCTATGGGATTGCGCGGCTTTTTATGCACTTTTTGGAATACCATGTGTGTGATTGCCCAGAAATCTAGCAGTATCCACATTGTCGCACCAGTAGGCTGGAAAGTGGCGGCTATGCTCTATGTTCAAAAGGTAGACCCCGATCTTCACCAGGGATATGTTGGCGTCCCTTCAATGTTCGGGATCTGAGGATCCAATGAGATTCAAATATATTCCTCACTTTGCCGCCACCATGACTTTCGTATTGGACGTGATAAACAGCGCCAAGAGCAACCACTCGCTTTCAAAGCCGAAGGCTTCTTGCTTATGGGTCTGACTAAACGAACCAATGTCGTTCGAATTTGTGTGCATATCGGATGCAATACTGCCAATATTTGAGCCAATCCATTTTGCAGTACTCAGACCAACCAAACAACTATGCTATACTGTGACACACTACCACATGAAAGGTTCTTAAAGTCTGTGGTAATATTCCTAGTTTATCATAATGGATATGTTATCTGCCCCTCACAGGGTTTTGTTGCATAACACACAATCGGAAACTCCCACTTATATGAGCGCTGGCCTGGCAATTATTCTTTCTCTGACATTCCGAGCGTATCAAGTCTTGTGTATCACCCCAGAGAGAATTTGTCAGGCCTGCCTTGAATATGCAATAGTCCGATGTCACAAACAATTGCACTCTGTTATGAAGGCCGCATGCTCAGAGTCAACAAAAGAATTATGTTTTCCCAAGTGTTGGCAGTCAAGTCTCGTCAAGCAAACTTCTGTCATAGACGAGAATGAATCATGAATATTCACTGTGGTAGTCACCAAGACGACTCCAGAGCAACATCGTACACCGCAGTGGAGGTTCACCCTTACCAACTTCGCAAATGATTGCTGTGAGCTCTTGTCTCATGTTCTGCTCAAACGCCCCTCCTTTTGAGGGTGACATCTTTACCTAGGTAGTCATGGCCGCTTACTTTGGATCCCCAAGGACGGTCATTCTTTTGACTGACTGCGCTGTTGCGTATCAGAGGTTAGTCACGGTTCCGAAGCCCAGTTCTCCTCATCTAGCGCCAGGCGGCAGAGCCTGATGGATTATTCCGATCCGGAGTGGTGTGTGTGCATACGGCTACTCACTTACGGCCAAAACAATTTGAAGCGTTTTCCGGCGTCTTTGCGCGCAGAACTCTGGAAATTAGGTATGCTGCCAGGTCCGGATGATATCTTGCCAGGCCCTGAGCTATGCAGTCATCGTGTGAGTCCGTTAGAATTGAATTTCTGTAATCTCATTGGCTGTGAGTTTATTCGGACCAATGTGGTTGCGAACAATATTCGAAAATACAAACACAGTATTCCTATGCGTCTCGAGCCTTTCTGGGGCAGGACACTCTTCCTGGGTTGCGTCATCTGATCCTGGGAGAGCTTTCCCCCCCTCTTCTTTTCTCTTCCATCTTTTAAGAGGCTATGGGCTGTGCAACAGCTTAAGCAGGCTTCAACCCATCAGATGGAAGCCAACCGCGTGGGTTGCGAGAGCCCAGCATAAAAAGCGGTCCTGTCGGGTTGCGGGGTCGACAGACGCACTGTAATTCTCAGAATCTGTACCACCGTCCTCGGCACGCGACGCGGACGACGACTCCTCATCTCGTGAGAGAAAGGTGCTAGCCGAGCCAATGGAAGATACGTCCCAGCGGAGCGGCTTCGCCCGCTCGAACTCCCCTCGATCTGCTCGATCATGCGGGTGTCATTGTAGCGGGTGCTCTCGCAGTCCCGACGCGCCTTCAAACCGGCTTCCGACTATTGCTCCTGAGCTGGGTCGTCCGTCGTATGGCCGGCACAACATGCCCAACAGGTTGAGCGACAGGTGGCGGTGGCCATCTGTCGTTCCCGGTGGGAAACTCAGGTAGTCGTCACCGTGAGAGGCGCCGTCCCAGTGCGCCGTCCCGGCTGCTCTCGCAGCGGTCGGTTCTTGGTGTACGGTGTCGTGGTCGCCGTCCATTTCACTGTCCATAACAGCATCTTCGTTGACGGTCGTGGGCTGGTCTTGGAGCAGAACTTCGTAGATGTTCTTCAGCTGCAAATGAAACCGAGCGGCGACGCGGTCGGCTGTCCCACAAAAGGCGAGAATCTAGATGCATATTTCGGCATATTCCAAAGTGGTCTTCCATTGACCCCCGCCAGGGTGATGCAATTTCTGTCGCGCAGCGGCGTGCAAGATGATGACGCTGGAAATGAAAGATTGGTGTCTGTATTTGTGAGAAGGCACCTGGGACGGTTCAGACGAGGCGGGAACAATGCCGACTCACATGACCAACCAGCAGCGCTTAAAAATCCCACCCTCATCGAGAGCGAGCTTGAGAATTCTCGCGGAGCTGATTGCTGCTAGCAGACCCCGCTCGCCGTGTTCAGCCACGACTTCGGTATCAAGATTGAATAAACTGTTACGGGAGGTCCCTGCTTCTTGCGACTGCAAGTTTTGGGCTGCGATTCTGCGATACAAAAGCATGATAGCCCCAAGGTAGAGTAGGTGAACGTGGTAAAGAGATCTTCGGGCCTCGAGGGGTAGCTCGACGTCTCCCATATGTTCTATGCGAAGTTCTTCTGGCAGGTTGTCGTACCACCGCTGCAGATCTTGGACGACAGACTGTGTTGTCAAGAGTGTCATGTCCTTGAACGACAAGTGTATAGTCAGAATCTGTGCTTTCAGAATTGCAATCTTGCTCAGCTCGGCTTGTATTACTAGCAGACAATATTAGTAAAGGACAGCAAAAGCAGTGGGATCTGGTTTCTGTGTCGTGGCCGCACACATACTCTCAGATATGTCTCGAACATCCGAGACTTCCATGTCCAGAGACTAATATTTCGATGTTAGTAGCAATTGCGGATCTGCGAGCGGAAAAGCTGGTACCGAAGCGTTCATATAGGGATTATGATTGCCGCACAAGTAGCCCAATGTGGATGAGAGCCATCTGCAGTGAATCATTAGTGCTCGAGGGCGAGGGGACTGGATTGGATGGAACGAACGTAGAGAAGAAAACGAGGGTCCTCCAGGTCTTTCGGTAATCGATCCATGTGGCCCTGTTCAGATTCTGCTGTTTACATTGTCTAGAATCCAGACCAAATCTCCGCGACATGCCGAGGCCAATGTCTATCGCGCGCCACGTCGATGTCAGCGCTCGTACAAGTAGTAGCATGGTAGCTACTCGAGGAAACGCTGGCAAGTCATACCAATGTAAGCCAGTGCTACCATAGACTTGCCAAAAATGTTGAACATGGCCAGCAACGCGGAAACCTTGACAGCATTAAGGGGTTGATTCTCGACGACATAGTCGAAATAGCGTTTGGCAGCCTCGTAGTACGTGTCTTCTTGGGGCTTGTGGTTCTCCCGGCAATTGACGTACTGCGCACCGACGGCGGCTATCGCCATGACACAGCAGACATCAGCTTGAAAGGCCTCGTAAGTGCTGCCTTGGTGTTGACTGATGTTCGAAAACGCCTGTTCCGCCTGTTGTTTGCTGAAGATGTGGAACAACCTGCCACTGCAGCTGTAAAAACTATCGATGGCAGCTCGGGTGGTGTTGACATCGATGAGGGGCATCCCGTGCGAGGCTGACAGCGGAAGGACGACAGGGTGGTTGGCCGTGGCATCATTGACCCTCACCGGCCTGTCCTCATAACTGCATGATCGGTTCTTGATCGTGCAATTGTGGCATAGCGGCTTCTGCCCGTCGCACTAGAACAGAGCTACGTAGTCAGGCGCTATGCTGACTGAGGGAACGGGTAGTGCGACCATGTACCTTGATCTTGAGCCTCCGGCAAACCTGGGGAACGCGCTCGAGTCAGATTTCGGACACGACAGCTCGTTGACTAAATGTTAGAAGAGAACGGCTTCCATACCACGCATGCCTGTGAGGTCTGTTTGCGTTTGAGAGGTGGGCTTCTGGCGATCCCAGTGGCCGCGGAGCTATCTGCGGGCTGCTCAGCAGCAGCAGGCAGCAGGGGCCGGAGGCCGCGGTAGGGCTGCATCGTGAACCTGGTCGTGCACGACGAGTGTCGATGGGAGTCTCTTAGGGGTCGAATGCCAATGTAAGTCGAGCAGGGTGTCCTTTCTGGCCTTTCTGGTGCTGTCTGTCTGCGCAGTTGTCCCTAAAAGGCTTCGTTGTCTGGGTGGATGGAGGAGACAACTTTCCAGCTAACGGAACGGGGTCGTACGATCTCGTGCTGGATTTTGCGGTGCTGGGTGGCGAATCGATTGATGACTTGCAGTTGCTTGGCGACGTAAAAAGGACATCTGGACCCTGGCGCCATTCGACGTTTGATCCGAGACCCCGCGCAAAGCTCTGCGGAAGGCTTTTCCTCCATGTATAGGTACTCAAACGAGGACTTTTCCCGAGCAACAAGGGATGAAATGTGGGTGATGCTCTGTTAAGGTTTCTGTCAGTGGAACGAGACAGGTGGGGGGCAAGGGGAGCGAGAAGAGGGGGGGAAGGAGGAGGGGGAGTGGCTCCTCTACTTTGGAATGTGCCTAGCAGTCAGGCAAGTCTGGCAGTCTGGCAGTCTGGCCTAGAAGTCGAGGGATGAGAGTTCCCCGATCAGAGAACAGAATACCAGCGTGGTGGCAGAGACGTGATTAAGTTCCTCCGTGCTCTGGGCTCAGCAGCGAGTCTTGTTCTGTTGCATTAATCTGACATTAACGTTCGTTGAAGCAGATGAGACAATAAAGCGGGCCGCGGAGACGCCTGTGATTGATGGTTGCACAATTGTTTTTCATTCTGCTTCTTGTGCTACCGTTGCGTGCTGATCATGTGCGGAACTCACCGTCTCGCCGCAATTCCAACAAGGTTGTGCTGAATACTCGAGGACCCCGGGGCCTACTCCGTACTCAAGTAGGTTTTCTTTTGAACATCAAGCTCAAATCTAAATACTAGTTGCACAAGATTGAGATCGACAGATGAGGCTATCGCTTGCGTTAAAAGAGATATTCAATCTCATGAGCGATAAAAGACGGGTGGGTATCCTTGTATTCTGATCTCTCGCAATTCGAGCTTGGAACAAAGTATTTCGAGGGGTGTGTGTGGTGTCTCCCGGCACCACCTGTACCATGCGGCTCTTCAGAGGTATGCAGCTATTTCTGAATCCAGTCCTGTTATCACTGCTACAGGCTAAGTGGGAACACTGGGAAAGGGTAATCCAAAATATACACGCAACTTGGTCTCAGAAAATCTACCAGAAAAAGGTAGGGATGCAGAAAACAGCGACCTACAAAAAGGACATAGGAAAAACAAGGTCTGGTACCCTAGACAAGAATAACAGCAGAGTAAAGCAGAAATAAATCTGAGAAAAGGCAGCCTATACTTGGGCAGGGAAGATTGAGTTGCGGGCTTGGAGACCTTACGCACCATGATGACCCGCTTCTCATCGTCATCATGTACAATGATTGGAAGACAAAGACTGAATTAAAGTTGATGACTGCAAAAGAAGGCACAACAAAGCTCACCGACCAGAGCCCCATCCCCCATTTAACAGCAAGTTACCACCTGATCTCCCAGCCCAGTAGCCTGATTGTCCAGGCGGCACGAACTAAACGACCGAAGTCACAGGACCATGTGTTTTGAGCCCCACTACGGGGTTGAAAAGATTATGTATTTCCTGGCTGGAGTTTTGCCTCTAGCTAGTGTGGTTGAGTTGAGCGAGAGAACGTCGCAAGGGTGCTGTGGAACATTGAGCACTACAGAGAGCCGCGTACGACTGACACAAACTGTCAAGGGCAAGCGTTGTGCATATATATGAGTGTTGGCAGGGAGAGAGAGTTCAGGCTGCATATCCAGTGCAGTAAGTCATCTCCCTCTGCTGTGTCTCCTTGGCAATGAGATTCTGGGTTTCCTTTTTCATTAAGCGCTCGATTCTGTATACTTGCCTCCTCCTCCTTTGATCCTACCTAGGTATGTTGCATACACTCATGGACATCTTTGAACATTTGGGGGAGATCATTAATTACCTTGGATAATGTGTAGTATCTACATGGTATCAGGTGTGGAGAATGACGCCTCAAAACATAGCAATCGACTATCGAGACTTGCTCAACAAGTCATCCACCTGTGCAGTGATGCTCACAATAGGGAACGCGCTCCTGTTCCCAGCATTAGTCCCCTCCACAATAGGATCCGTGAACCATTCCTCCAAAGTAAACAAAGCGTCCGGCCCGATCTGTACGACGGCTGGGACCTGACCACCCTGTGCATCAGGGACGTTGTTCGAGACGACACCCAGCGTCTCGGCGCTCTGCCAGCTCCCGTCCCGCGACCTGATGACCCACGTTCCCACCAGGTCCTCGGTGACCAGCAGCACCGTGTTGTTGTACTTGGCCGGCAGCAGTATGGCGTCCGTGAAGCCGAGCGGCGCCGACGGCTGTGTGCCGTTGGGCCCCGTGCGCGGGATGAGCACGGGCGTGCCCGTCTCGCTCCCGCTGACATTGTCGAAGCGGTAGATCTGGCCGTCGGCGTTGTTGTTGGTCAGCAGCACGTCCTTCTCGCGAATCGACGCCAGGCCGCCGAACCCGGCCTCCGTGGTGTTGGCAAGCTTGTCCGCCGGCGGCAGGAACCAGGGCTTCAGCCCGTTGCCGTCTTTGTCCACGCGCAGCACCGTCCCCGGGTATGTGCCCACGATGTAGACGTTCTGGTCCCTGTCGTGCTCCACGTCCTGGAACCCGCCCCAGAGCCCCTGGGTGACCATCTCGGTGATGTTGCGCTGCCAGATGACCTCTCGCTTGTCGAAGTTGTACTTGATGATGATGTTGGCGCCCGAGACGTCCTTTCCGGCGGTATTGAAGGCGGCCCCGGCGTCGACGAGAATGCTCAGGTGGCCTTGCGCGTCAGGCAGGGCCGGACCAAGGTGAAGGGCTGGGTCGCCAGAGATTCCGGGCAAGGTTATGGTCTCCATATCTTTGGTGTATGGGTTGAAGACGCCGACCGAGGCGTTGAAGAGGACGCTGTGTATTTGAGTTAGGCACATAGAAGCAATCAAAGGATGTGAGGTAGTTCAAAGGGATCGTACCCAAAGTAGACCAAGCAGCGACTCTGGTCGAATTTCCCGTTCTCCGGATACAGCTGAAACTCATCGATAACGAATGTGCTGCTGTTGAAAGACGGGCAGTTACTGATGCCTTTCGGATGGTGTTGACTAGAGGGAACCGCCCGCGCCAGACCGGCCAGGCTGACGAGCCCGGCGAGGGCGACAGATCCTATTTTCGGGACCATGTTCGACTTTCCGACAGTACCGTTCTGAACAAATTCTTGTCTATTGTGACATGAGAACGAAAGTTGAAATCCGCTTGACGAAGCTCAACAATGAATGAACAGTTCGGCGATTCTTCAGCCCAAAGATCCCCCCTTGAGCCTCATGTTTCAATGGGAACTATGAGCAATACACAGGACGGGCCGGGAACACTTAAAAAGGTCTAATGGAAAGGAGTGAGCACATGGAAAAGTAGTCCTAGTTGGCAGCCACGCATATCGGCATTTGAACCGTGTCGTCTTCGGCAGGGTCCCATCGCAAATTATTAGCTCGGATGGCTTGGAATACATAGGATTGATTGACACGACCTCACAAGTCGGGCACGGAAGAACCCCAGTCTGTGATACGAGAGCGAACTTTTTACCATACCTATACACGTAGTACAGCACGAGACCAACCGCTTGGGGTTCGGGGCCAGACCGCAGAGAGGCCTCGACTCCTGTGGGGCCTGGACAATATTTTGACTCGCATAGATAATGAGCAGGCGGAGATCAAATCTAGGGGAGAGGGGCAGACCGGTGGGAAAATGTTATATGCGGTGAGCAGTGGCCGATAAGTCGGCGGCCAGTACAAAGGCGGCAGCGAGCATTTGAGAGCCAGACTTATAAGCCTTCAAGGTTTCAACAAGCTTGTTCGGACGATCTGCAGTTCTCCACACAGGGTGCGACCCTCGCTCGGCCTCGAACGGCGTCCATCCTTGAGCCAAACCCTGCGAGGCGCGCGCTCCATGACTATGTGTCTTATCCACCTGCGTTTTTACTACGATTTTCCGCTGCCAATATTTGGTTTTGTTTGACCTGGGGTGGACATCTGGATACGGGCCAAGACTGAAGCTTCCATCGCCAACCCCGACAAAACAGGGGCTCGCCTTTGCGCATAATCACAAAGCAATCAATCTCCGTTGGAATTTGTCAAGTCCTCAAGTGCCATTGATAGGTCCAGTGTCGGTCGGATTCTCGCTGAACCTTGCCTCGAGCGCAAGGTGTTGCAAGGGAAAACTTAAACCCAAAATCTCCGTCCAGAAACAGTACCGGTAAGTGGCGACAAAACTAGCGAGTGCAGCTTGTGAAGTCGTCGGGGACCCTCTTCATGGACTCCAGATCTGGGAGCCGACATTGAGTATGTGGCACAGTGGCATCACTGCCGGTCAGGAATCTGGAGGTGGACTAAGCTTTCTGACCTGCAGACACCATGCTTCTGCCGTTATGGTCGGTCAATGCACGGGAGAAAAGGTACGGGTTTCACCGTCCGTCGTCATAAGCCCGACGACTATAAGATCATCGACTGCACTATATCATGCTACCATAATATATATCAGTGATGACCACGCAGACTCGCGATCATCCAATTGCGTGCCCTCAATCCATGAAAAGCGTCCTCTTTAATCCATCAAGATTTTCAGCACGTTAGACATCTGTAGATCACGGCTGCGCAATGGAAGACGAGATGTTTCGGGAAGCCGTCTCAGAGCCGTGAGCGGGCATCGGACGAAGGCTGAATGTCGCGCTGGCTACCTACAATGTACCTATAAAGTAGTTGTGTTGAGTCGGCATTCGACTGGCTCCGACCTGCAGTACAAGCGCGCACCTTTTAAATTGGATTGTTCGACAAGCCCTCGCATAATCTGTGTAGTCGCTTCAATGGTCATAAGAGGTAAACAGTGTGATCAAGAGGTATCAGATTCGTTCAAAGCGAGATTGATGACTTTCGAAAGCTTGCTTAGAAACAAGAACTATTTAATAAAACCATCATGTTTCCGTCGCTCTCATGTCCACGGGTATTCCCCCCCTGCTCCTGGACCCTGGCAGGGTACTACTAATTAATAACTATACCCATGTACCTTAATCTAACTCCCAGAGTTAATCAGACTCATATCTAGATCGCCTCCCTCAAGACCTCGCCATTCCTAAAGCTCGAATTCGTCCACGGTCTTCGGGGTGTCTAGTCGACCTTTCGATGTCTTTAGCAATTGTCTGAGCGTCCGTATTTCACTTCTATTCAACTCACAATTTACTCGCAAGTAGACTTGCCGACACAAGAATCTTTCGCGCCGCGCCTGCGTTGAAGATTATTTCCAATAGATGTAGGGTTGTGGCTACCAGCAAGGCCACTTCTTAAGCAATACCCCAGGCTTGGTTCATTAAGACAGCGCTTGTCTGTAGTCACATGTAGGCTTCCATTTGTCTATGTATCATCCATTTCCTTCTGCCTTATCCTGCCCCTATACACAGGCCCGATGGGCTCGAAGCTAGCAGATAGCTTTTCAACACCAGTGATAATTTTTACAAGCGAGCGTGCCCGCGACATCAAGACTCATCGCGTCAAAACGCGCTGAAAAACGAAAGCAAAGCTGACACGAGAACTCCATATTCCCAGATGGTGCCAAACTGCCTCCCATCCTTCATCAATGGATCCCCTCAAAAGACAACCGACCGCCTTCTTTCCTTTGAACTCCACCGCGATGCCACGAAGCAGAGACTGGAAGCCAGACCCTGCGGCAAGGAACTGACGACCAAAAGATTGGTAAAATATTCCTGATCATCGGTACATCCCGACATAGGAAATGCTGCGAAGCTGCCCATCTTTTTCAACAAAAATAAAGAGTAATGTACACTTCCACCAAGTAAATGGAAAGTAGCCAATTGAGTATCTCAATTGCCGACCTTGAGTCGTTTGGGCTCATTGCTGGGCTCAACGGGGTCCGAAGGCGGCCCGTTGCTGCTGATCTCGGGGCTTTTCCTTTTACCGGTTGTGGAAAGTTCCTCTCTCAAGAAGCTGGGGCCTGATCCAGCGACAGGAGTTGCGAAGTTGAGCGGGCTAGGAAGTGTGTTGCTTTCATGGCCTCGTGCGTACAAGTCCGGGAAGAACTGGCTTGGGCTGGGCAAGAACTCGTTGGTCATGTACCGAGAAGGCAGTGCTGAGGCAGGAGTATCGATGTTCATATGATTCTGGTTGTTGGGATTTGGCGGCCGTGCGAAGGGATTTGGTGGCCCAGTGGCACCGGCCGAGAGCAATGTGGTGGTTGCGGATGGTGAGGGCGGTGGGAGCACGATCCCTGACGAGTGCGAGTCACCAGGTCGTGTTGTTTGCGATGTCGCATCGGTGGAGTGCCCAGGACCAGCAGAGCTGGACTCTCCAGTGTTGCTACCAGCATCGGACGGCTCGTCGGGGATTTGCACCTTGAGACGGGGCCGGCTCGCGCCGCCTGTACGCAGACTGTTTGTGCGCGAAGGTGGAGTGAAGCCTGCCTCTGGTATCGAAGACACGGAAACTTGACGCTTCGGTGGAACAGGGCCCGTCTCCGCTCTGTGGGGTGGCTGTGGTGGAGAGGCGGTCTTACGCAAACCCGATGGTATGTCCATCGATTGTGATCGATTGCCATTGGGGTCCACTTTGCCGCTGTGCTCCGCAAAAGCGGCCAGATGCTGGGACAGAACGGAACGGTTCTCGTCTATGGGCGTGAAGATGCTGTGTTGTTTTCGTTGAGGCATCTTCTTGATGGCTGAGGCCGTGTCCAGTAGAGGCGCCTGTGGCATAAGTCTGTCGTGGGCTTCAGTCTTGAGTTGCACGGGCACAGGCGTTGTTTCTTGACTCTGAGGTTGGGTCTGAGGCGGCGGCGGCGGCGGCGGGCTGTTGTGAATCTCGGAGTGCGGAGGCTGCGGCGATGGTTGTGGGACAGCCTGCACTGGGAGGCTGTGATTCTGCTGCGGCGGTGAGAGCGAGTGTCTGACGGGCGGCGGTGGATGTTGAGGTTGCTGAGCCTGTGGGGGGAAGTTCGGGGGCACTGAGGATTGTCTGTGGTGGTTGTCCATATATTGCTGCATGTGCGGCGGGGGAGGGGGATAAGGATACTGATGGCCGGACTGAGCCATGTTTGGGTTCTGAGGATTGTAGATGGCTGGTTGAGGAATGTATGCATAGCCATTCACTTGAGGGCCCTGAGGAGGCCCATGGGGGCCTACCTGTTGAGGGACCATATGAGGAGGCATGCGTCGCATGTCGTTTCGCGAGCCAGGTCGCGATCCCATTTGTGGTGGCTGCGGGGTATGGACCCTCTGGATTCCCTGTGCAGCATGCTGGGCAAAGGCCACGCCGTTTGGCATGGGCGGAGATGCTGAGGGAGTATGATGCCTGATGTGCGGAAAGGGTGGCTGTCCTTGGAAGTGCTGGGGCATCATGGAGGGAGTTCCCATGCGCTCTCCCCCGTGAGGAGGAGTGGCATCGCACTCGTCGTCCTCGTCGTCATCCCCGCCACCGTTGAAGTCCGAAGGGCCTTTGTGCTCGTTTGGCCCGCCATGATACGTATATCTTGTGATGAGCTCGCGCATGTCGCCAGACGAGTACTCGTACAGCTTCTTGTTCTGGCCAAAGATGAAGACGGCGACATCAACAGAGCAGAGCACTGAGAGCTCATGTGCCTTCTTGAACAGACCGCCCTTGCGCTTCAGGAAGGTACTGGAGTAGGGCATATCGTCAGTCGGCCGTTCCAATGGTGAATCACGTTCGGACTGGCTCGTGGGGAGTGGAGTCTTACACCGAGCGGTTTCTATCATCTTTGATAGCCTTGATTTCAATCTTTCTGCGACCCATGTTGGCGGGTTTGCGACTAGGCGTCTAGAGCAGCGATGTAACAGATGTTGGTGATGACTATAGACAGGACTCTATTTCCAGTGGGTGCGGCCTTGCGGCGCTGGCCGTGCAAAGCCAGCTTAGGGTCAAGTCGAAACCAGGCCTGGAGTATATGCTGAGAGTTGGTTGACAAGACTAATGAGGGAAGGAGCAGGAAAAATATGCGAAAAAGTGGAGGATGAGGATAAAGATAGCTATCGACGGCCGGGTCGAGGGCAGACCGGTAGCTATATTTGCTGCTTTGTAGAGCAGACGGGGACGGGCCGCTGAGTGCCTGACCTGGTGCCGAGGAAGGTCGAGGGAAGGAGAACAAGTCTAGCTGCAGGTCAAGACCATCAGTGGAAAGCCGCGATGAATCGCAAGAGCAGTGGGCAAGAGGCAGGGTGAATCTCGAAACACAGGGACGATGACGGGCGGCGCAGATGGGCCTTTTTGAGTGTCTTGACCGGATGCAGCCACAGCGACGACAAGCGAAGGAACAAGGTAGAGATTGGCGGGGAATGTGGGCAGGAGATACTTGCAGGTCAGTTGTATGGCAGCCGAGTACTAGTATTGGCATGGACTCGATCTCATGTGTGTTGTGATGCGATGCGATGGCGTGCAGGTTGATGGGGCTGAACGATTTAGATGGTGATGCTAATAATAGAAAGGAGAGAGAGAGAGGTATGGGTGCAGCGCACGAGAGTTGCAGGCGGGCCAGGTTTTAGTCTGGAATTTTGGGGGATGGAGACGACTGGGTACCGCAGTAATAAGGCTCTGCTGGCTCTCTGAAGAGGGCAGGTGCGCAGCGGGTGGGCGAGCGAGCGAGCGAGCGGGCGGGCAGGGGTGGAGGGGGAGCAGGGACGGAACCGTTTTCGGGAAGATGTGGGAGGTGGGAGGTGGGAGGGGGAGGGGGAGGGGGAGGGAGGAGCAGCACGGTAGCGTAGTGCCCTGGCAGGATTGCACTTGCACCTGCACACCTGCACCTGCTTGCACTTTGGATTGGGGACTTGTACATGCAATCTCTTGTCTGATACGTGCACGGCGCAGTACTGGCCATGTAGATGGACATGACCCAATCTCACCTCACCTCACCTCGCCCCGCTTCGCGTAACCTAGCCTGGCCTCGCCTCCACTGCACCCGGCAGGAGAAGGGAAGGAAGGACAGACGGACGGACAGGACAGGACAGGACAGGACTCGACTGACCTGAACTGACCTCGATCGAGTCGGGGCGAGTCGCCCCGACACGACTCTGGTGTCGATTCCCAGAGAGGCACAGCAAACCCGGGTCAGCCAGCTCTTGGTTAGGTACCTGACCCTGACCCTCGCCCGCTCGGCTGCACGCTAAATTGTTCTTTCAACGTTCTTGCCTCGTGCTTCCTGGAATCAAAGACAGGACCAGTCCGAGCCCTTGCCGTATCCGGAACAAGCCCTGCCACTCCAAGATCTCACCCTCCCTCACCCAGACTGGTTAGGACCGGCAGTCGTTTCTGGAGACCATCCCAGCAACTGCGTGCGTCCTCTGCTAACCATCTCATCCCGTCCGTATATTCCAATGCAATGCTGCCAGCATTGCATCTGGCATTGCAACGGCCAGACAGCCATCGGACAACCACGCGGCGCCGTCAGTGTGGGCAACGTCCGACTGGCCAACCACATTGAGCCACACCAAGTCAGTCGAAACACCCCAGAAGGGGTGATCAGAAAAATAAACCCACATCCTGGGCCACGGGTCGTCTCCAGGGGTCGTCTGGTGGGCTCCTCAAGCTTCAAGGGGGTCCCCTGATACAAAAAGACGACACCACAGCTACACTAAACCCATGCACAGGAAGTAGCCCGGCCGTTTCTTAGCCTCCCGAGTACCGAGCACTGTAATCTGTTGTAACCTGTAGCATGTGTCTACACCATCTGTTTGTCTGTCTGTTTGTCTGTCTGTTTGTCTGTCTGTTTGATAGCCGCTGCAACCACATCATTTGTGATCACGTAGTAACTTCACGTCCTATCTCATTTTATCTTTGTTTTTTATATCACAGCTCCCCTATGTTTGACAGATTGTCCATCTCACTGGCGACTGGGGTACGGCAACCCCGCCCACTGCCAATTGGGACGGCAGCCCCATCCGGATCCGTGACACTCCCGGTTGCAAGGCTCTTGGCATATCGAAACTCTGATCGTCAGAGGCCCGCCTCGACAATGCAGTGCACGGGGCCAGCAGCAGCAATTACACTGCTACGCCCTGCCAGCGCCTGCACCCGCACACGCGCTCGCGTCTGCGTCTGCGTCTGCGTCTGCGTCTGCGTCTGCGCCCGCGCCCGCGCCCCTGCCAGCCAGCCCTACAAGCCCGACAACATCTGCCGTGACACGAACCCCAAGATGCGCCGCTGGCCAGGAGCCGGCGAGATTGCTAAGCGGTACTTTGCCCATTATCCTAGCCTTGCTGAAGACGCCCCACAGATTTACAACGGCCGTCAATGCATCGTACGTGCTCCAAGCGCGCAACGACTCGTTTCCCAGTCATGAGACTCACCCTGAGCTGATCTGACCTGGCCTGCGCTGAGGTGCACTGTATGGCCGGCCACATTGCAGCACTTGACGACGGGCTCCCCATTGGCAACCCAGGAAATCAACACGAGATTTATTATAGACTACGCTATCTTACTTCGATTGTCTGGTACCGTATCCTCTCCCCTCTGCACGATCTAACCTATAATGGACGTCTTCAACAGTCCCCTTCGCTCTTCGCCGACGTTAAATGCAACACAAAAGCATGGTATGTGCAGGAACCATGTCTTATTGGCGACTCTGGACGACATCCAACCTTCTCTGAGTGACCGTGTGACCTTGGCAGGGGTAGGTCATGGAGCTTGTTGTTGCGGTCCTCGTGGATGGGTTGAACATACAGGGCAGCCTCGCCTTACGGCATATGGCACACACCCCAATTCCGAGTAGTCTGCAAGCTTGGCACAAATAGTCGATGGTGTCTGACTCTCTGCAGCTCCCCACCCGCACGCACACCTGAGCATCTGCACAAGGGGCAAGCAATGCAGAGTGATCCAAAATTGGGGCTGTGAGTGCTGCCCTGAATCTCGTCAGATTTGCGATATCTAAGCGGGCCACCAAGATTTTCCCCGGGGTAGATTAAGCCTTGGCTGATGGGCTTTCGTGCCGTGCTCGCGGTGCCATTGTTGCGTCCACCTCCTGCACCGTGCTAGGTATCACTCCCGGCCCGAAATAACCCAGTTGTTTGTCACATGGTCTAGCGCGACATTTGAAAGCTTTGAGGCTCTTTTTCTAAGTCTCGCGTCTCGCTTGGTAATGACGGGTACGGAGTTTCTTGAGAGCCGCCGAGGAGCTAGGGGAAGCTCGAGAAGGTTTCACCCTTGAACGTCGAAGCCGTCGGAGCCGTCGTCGAGTCAGACCTCAAACCAGCATCCCGGCCCCGTCGAGCCCAACAGCTTCTTGGAACAGGGTACCCGAGTCGTCGCTGTGATGCAACGATGCGAATATTTCACGGCTCGACCGAACATGTGTCTTGCGACGAATAGCGATGCGTTGTCCGCCGAACGCACCGACGAATGCGTCAGGATATCAACATCGATACGAATGCGATTCACTGATGGCCCACGGCACACCCACGGCACACCCACGGCACGATGGGCGATCCTGCGGAACCACCAAGCTCGGACCTATCAAACCCCCACCGACCCCTTCCTTACCCCTGCCTCTTGGCTTTTCAAAATCTTGCGTGCATCCTGCACGCCAGTGGGGTCACCAGCTAAGCGCCCGGCGGCTATCAGTTAAAAATAGATATTTTTAGAAGTCCACCTTCAACCTCCTTCTGCCATGACTGGCCCGTTTCGCCAGCCACTCGACACATCATGCAGAGGGCATCAGGAGATCAGAAAACTCCCGAGATTGACGCTTCTGGCGTGATGACAGGAAAACATCTCGGAAGATTTGCCTAATCGTGACGGTTGACCATGTTTTGGTGGACTTCTCGGGACCGATGTTTGGGGCCTGGAGACTCGTCCGTCCTACCCCACTGGCTTACTGCTCTAATCCCATCCGTTCCTCCGAGTCCTCATCCACTCACAGTGCTATCTTGTCACCACGATGTGTCGCACTTGTCGAATTGAGGGGTGCGATCCTTCGCCGAGAAGGATCAAATTGGACTCGAACATGGTGGGCGACACCATCAATACCGACGACCTAGGGGTCTCACCTAGGGACGGTCCTCGAACGGGACAGCGGCGGCATCGAGTCCGCTAGCTTTCTAAGTGCCAGGATGGATGTCTTGGCTTTACGATGTCCTCAAGATGATGTTCGGCAAAACAACATTGATGATTACATGCAGACTGACAGGAGAAAACCGGCAGAGAGATGACCTCCAACCTCAAGTGCTGACCTGTTTCAGCCGAATCTGGCTTTCGAGACCTGATTGTAGCCTGCATCAATAGCCTGCCAATGTCGGTGACAGCGTTTCCCCTGGGCTATCTGCAACCCTGCAGCCCTACAAGCCATCAGTCTGTGCGACGAACGTTCAGCTGATATTCCAGGTCTTGGGGCGTGGCTGTCTCTCTATGTGCATTGCTGTCTAGCCTCTATTGGTGACATATGAAGCGAGTCAGTTGACAAAATCAGATCAGCGCGCGATGATCGGAACGGCTATGCAAAACCAGCCAAGCCATTCTGTCCACAGGGGGGAAAAACATCAGATGGATAATTCTGGGTGCACGACGTGCAATAGGCGAGCATTCTTATTAGTCTCCACCATCCTCGCGTAGCCTCGTGGGCCCTTGGCCGTAAGCGGATGAATACGCAGTCCCCCAGACGTACGGTAACATCTATAGTATGTCTTCTGTATCATATTGGGTTTGAAACCAGCATGTGCACAGGCAGGAAGCGGGCTGAGGTACAGCCTCGTCGGACTGCATCTCTTCCCTCCGCACCACGTGCACCACCCCCCATCTCCAATCCCCCCCCTTCCGGCCGGGCGAGTAGTACAGTAGCTGTTCCTCCGCTCCCCCAACCACTGCGCGTGTGTGCCTCGTCGCGCGCACCACCACCGCCCGCCCGCCCGCCCGCCGATGTTTCGAAACAAACCAGTAGGGCTGAGCCGCAACCCCATCCCCCATCCCCCATCCATCCATCCTTCCTTCCCTCTCAGATTTGAGCCGGCCCATTCCCTGGGCCGCCCGGCACGCGGAAACACAACAGCCGTTTAGGTGTGGTAGTGGTGGTTCGCGGATGCGTATACAGAGATTGATGATGATGGGACAACAGAAAGCGTAAGAATCCCCCCCCTTCTTGCCAGGGCCCGTCTTACATCCGTCATAGGTATCCGTCTCCCTCTCTTCTGTCGCTGCTGCTTGCGCGGACGAGGCAAAACCCACCGATCACTCACGTAATCTGTCGCGCCACATGGAGAGGGGACACACACACACACACACACCACCACCACACACACCCCCAGAACGTGCATGCGCGCGCCTGTTTCGGTGACCCCCTCTTCCTTTCTCTTAGTGGTGCGTCTTCTTATCGCGGCCGCCTCGAGCAACAGGATCGAGTGACGGGGCGAGTATACATATGAATTTTACAGCTTGATGGAGCTTTCAGCAAATGTTACATACTCAGGGGGATATAGGAAAGGGGCCAAGAAAAAGATGACAGGACACGGGTGGTTTCTCTTGTGGTGCTACCTCGTAGGCCTTTCCCCGCGGTAGGTAATGGGTTATCCCGTAGGAGGCTACTACATGGAGGTGTAATGATCAAGCAGGTCACACGCCCACATTTGGGATCCCGGTGAACCATAAGCACGCACGTTTGCGGATGTGGTCTGGTCCGTCTTTCCCGTCGACACCACCCCAGGTGCCACCCATCCCCGTCGCGTCAGCTTGGCGAGTCGTTATTATGATCACCACCATAAAGGAGCTTCTCACGCACTGGATATAACAGGTTCCCCCTTTTACAGATAAGGGAAAAGAGGTGAGGGTAAGTATAGCATTAATCTCAAACTGGATGTAACACCCCTTTCCCACACGCCGCATGCCAACTCCCATAGGCGCATGTTTCTAAACATAAAGACACACACCCACACACACCCACGCGTGCGCCCACGTGTAGCGGCAACCGAAGGATCTGTCTTTAGCCGTTCTAGGTTTCACCATACGTCCCGGTCGTGTCATCCCCGCCAACCTTGTTCGCCATAGTGCCATTGAGCATAGGACAGAGCTTCTTGTTGGTCTTGATATGCCCAACTTGACCGCAATTCGCACACTTTCGTGTGGTGCCGCTCTTCTCGATCGATGGTTCTGGTGATAGGCCTGACCCGCCGCCGCCGCCTGTGGCTCCGCTTGCGCCTGAGAGGCTTGCACGGGCGCCACCCTTCTGCTTCTCTCGCTGCTGGCGGCGCTCTCGGTTCTTCTTGAGGCGCAGTTCCTCCTGCTCAAGCTTGCTCCTAATGACTCGGTCTCTCTCTTCGTTGCCGGTCCACTGGATGTTGTATACATCGATGTCGGCCTCTTCAAGTTCCCTCCTGGCCCTCGTGTACTGTGCGATGACACCAGCGTCCTCAATGATCTCCTCAACCTGCTGTTCCGTGCCGTCTGCACCCTTGACTGTCCTGACGATCCTCATCTTCCGCTTCGCATTGCGGGCACTAATGGCGCTGCGACTAACCTGGCTTACGCCTTCGTCGAAGCGGGGAGTAGCAGCGACTTGCGGCTGGGCGAAGCGGTCATCCTCGTCCTCCTGGGGTTGCACGTCCGCGTCGTCATGGACATTCGCCTCGCTCAACGTCTCCTTCTGCTTTCCCCAAATGTCTGCTATTACTTCGGCGTACGCATCATTCTGTTTCTTGACGTTGTATGAATGTCCGCCGTTGGCTTTGCGCTCTCGCTCGAGCGCATCTGCCGATGTAGACTGTGGGCCCTGCTCGTGATAAACATTGAGGAAGCCACCTTTCATGGAAGTCCTGATGAAGCTGAATCCAAGACCGCGGCCGGTCGGATCACCCTCACCGCGAAGTTTCAGCATTGCCTTTCCGGTCGTAGCATCAATGAAAGCCTTTGATGTGTTCCATGGTGTCAAGTGGACGGCTATGCTCTCTCCTTCGCCCGCTTCCTTGTCAGGATTCAGCGCATCAACGGCGAACCCGGACTTCTCAACTTCGTATGTTCCGACTTGCATCGCGTCCATGAGGCATACATCCTCGGGCTGCACCATCGAGTTGATCGTCTCCGGGTCCATCAGTCTTTCTCCATCTTTCAAAGTCCAGTGCCTGGCTTCTTTGTTAAAGGCCAGGAACTCCTTCAACTTTTGCCGATTCTGCGCATCATTCGAGTCCTTTACGTGAGTTGTAATGTCATTCAGAGCTACATGGCCCTTCTTCATGATCAAACGGTATGACAGCATTTTGAGACGATTCTTGCTTGTGTTGGTGACCTTCCGACTATGAGGGCCTGGAACCTCGACAGATGGGAAGTTCTGCCCCACAACGTACAGATGATCTATTCTGCGCATGTAGTATTGGCTGCCCTCCCTCGAATTTGTGATACGACCAATCAGAAAGTCGGTCTTTCTGGGCTGGTGCTTGAAGATGGGCGCTCGGTACATCTGGTTCTGCAATGTGGGCACTGTCTCGCCCTTATTGACGTCTCCAAAATTGGCGAATGGAGACCGATCTTCGGGCAGAAGGACCTTGGTTTCGCCTATAGGAGGCTTATCGGCAGGCTTCTCCTCGGCATCATGATTGACGCGAAAGTAGTTGACCACTTTGCTGCCCATACCAAAATTCGACAGCACAGTCGGAACCTCTTCACAGTATTCGAAGAGAACAGCTGTCGAGTTGTCATTGAGACTCAGGTCTCTCGATTCCTTGTATATGTCACCCACCCTTTGGCTCTTGAACTCTCTCCGCTTAAACCACCTAGGCTTGATCCAGCCCAGTGACCTGCCGACTTGTTTGAGCACTCTAAATGGAGGTCGGTGATAGCTAAATGCACTGGCATCGTGCAGCTTGACTTGATAGTATGGCCATAACAGTTTGCGTGCCGGGGTGCTGTGCTCGACTTGGATTCCACCCAGTGTCGCCCTGACCTTGTCTCGCACGTTTTCCTTGAGAGCCTCATACGCGTCGTCGTTCGACACGTTGAATCGCTGGGTAATATCTTGGGCCATCTTGCCGTCGGCCATTCGCTTCATCTTCTGGTTCGTCTTGGGCCGCTTTGCAGGCCGCTCTGCCTCCATGTCATCGATCAGAAGATAAGGATCGTTCATATCTAGGCGTACGCGCTTAGCGCTCCTTGCCGTCGCATCCTGGAAATTGTCGAATGACGGAGCTATGAATCGCGAGATCTCGGGCAGACCCTGGACATGGGAGACTTTGCGTCGCTTAGGAGCAGGCCGGTCAATACCCATCTCCAGGAACCAGTCATCGTCTTCTTCAGCAACAGCAGGTCCAGGCGAGTCGTGGCGGAACCGCGAAGCAGGAGGGTCAATGATGTCGTCCCAATCCTCGCAGACTGTCTCGATATCACGCAGAGTGAAGCCACCTACAAGCTCCATCTCAGAGTCGGGATCATCTGCAGTGAAAATTTCAAGCTCGTTGGGGTCGACGGGCTCTGGAACAAGCAAGGAAACCAAGCCGTTTCTCTCGGCCGTCTGTATCTTTTGAAGAGTTGTCTGCGAGGCGGGCCCGGGGATCCTGAACTGCTTCTCCTGATCGATGTCGAGGTCTAAACTGAGCTTTGTAGGTATGAGAGGCTTTGGGTTCCTTGGGGGCTTCTTGTCGACCCAGTTAGCCTTCCTCGGGGGAAAGAGTTCGTTGAAGTTTAGAATCTTTCCCCTCTCGAAGTCTGGGAATGTTTGCTTCAAGAGGTCGAGCACATTCTCGGGTGCGGCGGGGATAGAAGGGTCCTGGTTGGCCATGGGAAAGCTAGGCTCCGGGTCGAAGTTGAGAGCCCGCAGGTCGGCCAGATCGTCGCCGCCGTTCATCTCAATGTCCTGCTGGTCGGCGTCTGCAATCGCAGCTCCTGGTGACATGGCGGGTTCGCCGACCAAGGGCGAGGATTCCCGGCCATCGCCGAACAGGTCGTCGTCGTTATCGTTGCTAGTACCGCCATCGCTCGTCAGAGCAGGAGGTTGCTCGGATCCGCCGTTGACGGCCTCCTCCTCGTCGGGCAGATCATCATCGCTGATGTCCTCGAAGTCGAACGCATCATCGGCTTTGTTGGACTGATCGATAGGGCCTTCGAGGGAGAGGTCGGGTTGATTGGCAGGATCGGTGGCGAATAGATTCCTGATCGCGGTCTCATCATCCTTCTCCTGAGTCGCCCAGTCCACCCCGTCTGGTGGCGCAGGCGAGGCAGACTCGCGCTTGACCTCGTGGTCGGTGGCCATGGTGTGGAGTGGTCGCCAGGTCGAAGCGATCAAGCCGGGGGTAGGGGCGAGCGTGAGGTGCTATGGTAAGTTGCCGTTGCGACCTCCTCCAACGACACCTCGCAACGTCGCGTCGCGCGTCGCGGCAGAGACTCAGGTCATTCCAGTGAGTGAAAGCGATGAAGTCGCCGGCGAGAGAGCTGACCGGTGTTGCGCGCAGCGAATGAGCGAATGTCGCGGTCGCGGTCGGGTCGAATTTGGGTTTCGATTCGGACGTCGTATCGAGGGGAAGGAGACAGCGACCGTGTGCAACTCGACAAGAAAGCAGGACAGCTGGTTTGCAGTTCGTCGTATATCGCCCGCTGGTGAAGTCGTGTCGTGTTGTGTTGTGGAAAGAGCGTCGCAAGGTTGCCTGAACTCCCGTTCGGTCGCGGCCAGAGGGGAAACTTTGGGAAGTTGAGGTCGGCCCAGCGTGACTTTGCGAGGCAGCTGCCACCGTCGGGTGCTAGAGCCGCATTTGATTGAGGAGAGCGAAAGTTAAAATGAGCGGGTACGTACCGAGAAGGGTGGGGCGACGTGGAGGTGCACGGGCCTTCCCCGCCCAAAAGGGCCGTCAGCACCTCAAATTCGAGGTCGTTTTTCCTCAGATCCAATCTGAACACGCCGAAAGCAAACAAGGCAATCTTCACTAACGCTGCAAAGGGAGCTGCGCCGCTCTGTCTGCATAACATGAAACAGATAATCAAGAATCTTTGATCAAGAACCTTGGCTTGGAAACCCATCTTCCGTGATTGCGACCAGGCCCTTGAATGATGGTAGCAAGAAAATACACGCATCAGGCGTTGTGTTTGCCGGTAGCAGATCATGCACTCCCACCCGCCCGTGCAGCACTCCTTTCACTGCGCTCAAGGATACGACTATTGTGAGAATTGATTTTCTTTCTCCGGGAATGACGGTGTCTGTGCTTCATGACAGTCGATGGCAAATGGCTTCAGTCACAAGCAAGCCACCGACTACCACAGTACAGAGACGGGGCATGCTCTCGAGTGCTGCAAGTGGCTTAATCTGTGCCTCGACCACTTGTTCTATATTTTTCTGATACTTGTCATGAAGCATGGTGCCTCAAGTAGAACTGCTATTTACATTGTTGGCTGTTGTTGGCAACACGAGGGCCTAAATGCCTCAAGGATCGGGATGTGTGGTTCGCCTTGGCCGGTGACCTGAAAAGGCGGCAGAGGATCATCAACATCTTGCTCATTCGTGACCAGCTTTCATGTTGGTTGACCTATGACTCTTGAACCAGCATGGGGAAAAAGTAGGCCAGGCCCATCATAGTCTACTTGCTCCTGTCATCATGCGCCTGCTGACATGGCTGCCGCCGGACAAATACAAGTCCGGAGTTACCGAAACTGACCTCACCTAGGATGGCTCGGTATGATGATCATCATTCTATAGCACCACACGTGAAGGGCTGGATCCTCGCCCTGGGTTGAATAGCTTCGAACAAGGGTGGTTCATAGGTGCGGCTAGCTGCAAAGTCGACAACTGCAATACGTAAATTTTTGAGTACTTGCCGCGCTCATACACAACATCAAAGCTGCTGGCCTTCTGGGTCCTGGAGAAATGTATCATGTTCGCCTGTCTTAAACACCAAGATTTTGTGACGTGATGCGGAATAGTCATTGCCCGTCTGTTGCCTGCGCCTTTGCGTTAGGCTAATGACTCTTATCATGTGGAGATCACTCCCGAGGCCGATATCGTCCTGAGACTGACTTACAAAAGACCTTCCGGCATCGAATGGCAGTTCATGGTTGGAAACAAATCTTCACTCGCGCGCCGCCAATACTACAATATCGTCAGGCCACCACATCCAGAGCCAACTGCCTGATCCGTGGGAGCAAGAGCATCTTGCCGAAGCCTCGAGTTGCACAGCCTGAGTGAGCCTAGCTAAGATGACCATGCCAACCTCCATCCGGCAGGATACGATGCTAATTGGATTCATCAGAACGCCAGTCCCTAGTGACAACATCACACAATGTCGGCGACAGCGTCCAAAGCCGCTCTTCAAGAGCGCTTTGTAGGGAAGACACTTCACGAGGTTCCGACCCCCAGTATCATCTTGGACCTCGCCAAGCTCGAAGTCAACTGCCAGCGGATGATCGATGCCGCCGACAAGAATGGCATTGGATGGCGAGCTCATATCAAGACTCACAAGGTCAGTCCCCTTTGGCCCTCCCCCTCGAGGTTGGGGGTAGCCGCATGAACCTTCCACCAGGCCAGCTAACCGCTTCTTGCGCAGACTCAGGAGCTTACGAGGCTTCAAGTTGGCGAGAACTCCGAGACTCCAGCCAACATTATCGTCTCGACAGTTCTCGAGGCAGAGGAAATCGCTCCCGTACTGAAGGATTTCCAGAGCAAGGGGCGCAAAGTGAACGTGAGAGTCCATCAAAAGGCCCCCCTTTTGAGTGTGAACTCGCAGGCCTAACTTTTAGAAGGTCCTCTATGCATTCCCCCTCTACCCATCCGCGGTCTGCCGTCTCGCCGCCATCTCCAAGGACCTGGGGCCCGATTCGGTCTCTGTCATGATCGATCATCCGGACCAGGTCTCGCTCCTGGCTGCTCTCAAGTCCCAGTCCGGGAGCAACAAGCCACTCGCCTTCCTCAAGATCGACGTCAACTACCACCGCGCAGGCGCCATTCCAGGCACCCCAACCTACCAGTCTCTGCTCAAGGCCATCCTAGCATCCGAGGCAGAAGGCGCCTGCGTCCTCCACGGGCTATACGCGCACGCAGGGCAGTCGTACTACACGCGCAAGGACTGGGACGCCCTGATGTACCTGACGGACGAGTTTGTCACCCTGAGCAACGTAGCAAAGGAGATCCGCGACCAGAGCCCCGGCCACCAGCTCGTGCTGTCCGTGGGCGCGACGCCGACGGCCACAGCGCTGCAGCACCCGGACTTTACGGCCGGCGCGCCGGCAGCAGAAGCACCGTCACCGTCCGCTGAGGATGCGGGCGCGCGCGTCGCCAGCCTGTCCGCCCTGATCAAGGAGCTCAAGCAGGCCGGCCTCGGCCTCGAGGTCCACGCCGGCGTCTACCCCACACTCGACCTGCAGCAGCTCGCGACCCACGCCCGCGACGGCTCGCTGCTGGGCAGCGGCGACATCGCCATCACGGTCGTGGCCGAGGTGGCTTCCCGGTACGAGGGCCGCGGCGAGGGCGGCTCCTCGGAGGCGCTGGTCAACGCCGGGTCGCTGGCCCTGGGGCGTGAGCCGTGCAAGGAGGACGGCCCGGCCCACTATGCCGGCTGGGGCGTCGTGGCCCCCTGGGGGGATGCGGGCCTCGAGAAGTCGGACCCGGCCCCGCGGGACTTCCCCGCGGTGCACGGGGGCTGGCAGGTCGGCAAGATCAGCCAGGAGCATGGTGTCCTCGTGTGGAAAGGGCCGAAGGACGGGGAGGTGCCGCTGAGGTTTGGGCAGAGGGTGAGGATATGGCCTAATCATGCGTGTATCGCCGGTGCTGGGTACGACCATTACCTCGTGGTTGACAGCAGGAGAACGGGGAAGGAGGACGAGGTGGTAGACGTATGGCAGAGGTGGAATGGGTGGTGAAGAAGGCTGCATCTCATCAACAGCGTGAACCTGGCTAGCAGAATCAACGCGAAACCAACGTAAAGCTTGCACGCAAGGTACCACGAGACAGCACGTTGATCGAGATTAATATTCCATTTTTTCTTGTACAAACAGCTAGCTTTCCGAAAAGCTGCCCCATTCAGCTTTTGATCCTGCCACCGGCTAGCAGACCATCTGCCAACTCCAGACGCCATCCATTCTGGACTGCCGCGCATTCCCAAAAACGCAACAAAATCCACACCCCTTCCGCTTTTTCGTCACGTAACGCTACTGCTCTACTTGCATCGCTTTTCAACCACGCCAGGCCCATTCTCCTCGAACTCCTTGCGCGAGATCCACATTTGGTGGAAACTTCCCAGGCTGCCCAGGATGCTGCCGCCGACCCAGGCACCGAAACGGCGCTCGCTCGTCAGACCTGCCGCGTGCAGCTTGATCTTCATGCCGGGGTACATCTGGTTGAGCTCGTTGTTGAGTCTGTCGTTGAACCCGTTTAGCAGACTCGTGGCTCCAGTGACAACAATGTTGCCTAGGAGGTGAGGCCTCAAGTCCACGTCCACAAGGTCCAGACTCTGCTTGATCAGTCCAGGTATCGTCTGGTTCTTGGCAAAGCGGTATTGCTCGTCTGTGACCGGGTACGCTGCCGTATCGTCCCACATGCCCTCAGCGCACTTGAACCGCTGCTCGCGCCACATCTGATTGTATCCGTCGGGCATCTCAAACACACGGCCCGGTTGTGACTTGATGAAATCCTCGTTGCCGGGGTTCGCGTAGCGTCCAGGGCCTTTCCACACCTCGACCACTGACTCTTTGAACTCGGTCAACAGGCGCTCCTCCTCGTACCGGCGGAAGGAATCGTGGATCGGGAAGGGAAAGTTCTTGAGTCTGGCGTTCGGCGGCTGTTGGGCATCCACCTGGGTCTTGTTCTCGATCATGAATGTAGGATCAATGCTGATCTTCGGCTCGTTGGACTCCCACATGGCACGGATCTGCTGCGACAACCACAAGCCACCTGCAGACGACTGAACAGCCGACTTTTTCAGTGTCATACCATCATGCACTGCTGTCACGGAGGTGTTTGCGCCACCGACTTCAATCACCAGAGCCGTCGCCTTTCCTGCAGCGAATGCTGAGAGAACCGGTGTCCTGCTGAGCCAGAAGGCTGGTGTCCCCCAGTTCTCGAAGATAACCTCGATAGCCTTCTCCCGCTTCTTCGAAGGGTTGGTCGCCGGTTCCGTCAGCAGGATCGGGTTTTCGTACAGTGATTTCTCCTGTAGTTCCTGGTTCTCTGCTTCCTCCATCGCCACATCGCCTTCGCCATCCTTGTTGCCGTCGTTCAGGCCATTTTTCGAAGGCGGCGTTTGCTGAGTGGGATTCAGTCGCTGGACGAGCATGTTCTCCCAGATCTTGACAGCGACGTCCCAGTCCTCCACTTCGGACTTGGTGTTAACGTAGTTGCGCAGCTCCAGGTTCTCGCGCGGTCGAATGCACTCGTCGCCGAACGCGTCGCGCCCGCCGATGTGGCTGTAGAAGGAGGGCAGGACGCATTTAGGGACGTCTTCGCCTGCAAAGCCGGCTCGTGTGTGGCAGTAGCCGGGGTCGAGAACGAGGGCAGAGATCTCATCTGTAACGAAACGATGTTAGGCGATTGGACTGGGGAAGAGAGGGATTGCGCCATGCGCAAAGGTCACTCACCACCGCCGTAGACGTCAGCCGGCTGCTGCGACGAGGAGAGTGGCTGTTGAGAAGCCATTGTAACTCGCGCAGATTGTGCGCGTCGAGCTAAGCACTTTCTCCTTGTTTGACTGGAGTCAATGCGATCGGGATCAGACACGTCGCGTCGTTGAGTGTTTCGCCGCTCGTGTTTGCACTTCGTTGATGGTTGGAAATGGTTGGAAGCTCCAGCCTCCGTCAAAAAAGCTCCACTGCGCAAGCTCCTGCAGGTGGTGAGGCGCGGGTCGAGGGCGGCACCCTAACCCGGAAAGCACAGCCCCTGAAGGGGGGTCTGCCAGCAAGCCCGAAATCCTGTAGTGAGACTCGTAATGATTATCTCCCAGACATGCACAATTCCATCAAGACTCCCGATACCTGTCAACAATCGACAACGGCAGACGGCCCACGATTACCATTCTTGATTTCTGTGGCTCTCAAATATAAGCTCTCATACTCAGAACTCACATTTGGTGTCCCTTCAGGTAAACGTTCAAATTAGATGAGGTGCCGTCAAGAGCGGGTACAGTACTTTTGCTATGGTAAACTCTGAGATATCGTACTTAAGCATTTTCCGATGGCTGTCTTTCCAGTCTGACTCGAATCGGATATCTTCAATTCAAAATCCAAAAGTCGATCAGAATGTCCGAGAAATCGACCCTGGTACAATATGTACCCAGGTCCCAGAAGACAACTGGAAATGAGGACCTCTAGATCGGAAAGGAAACACCGTCTCACTTTACCTATGAGTCTTCATACCACTGCCACAGGCGCCTCGGGTTGTCCACAAACAGGCGCTGGATCTGAGCGTCGCTCCCAGCCCAGTCCTTCGTTATATCGACCAGAGCAGCATCGTCGATATCTCTAAAGTCCTGCTCGTTGAGGCGACCACCCACCGCGTCATTGCCCTCCTTGCTGTTGGTGTGCGGCCAGTCACTTCCGTAGACAACCATATCCGGACCAGCATTGATAATAGTCTCAGCCACAACGCGCATGCCCTCATAGACGGGGCCCTGCTTGGAGTTGCGGTAAGGTCCTGAGATCTTGACGAACATGACTTTCTTTTGGACGAGTTCAATCAACTCTCGAAAGCCTGGCGACCGGTACGGATCGTAAGTGTTCATGCTCACGTTCGTCATGGACCCGACCAACGTGTGGCCAAAGTGGTCGAAGGCGAAAGTGACGCCGGAGTCAACAATGTAGTCGTGTAGGTACACCAAGGAGGAGAGCGGAGTGTACAGCTGCAAGACCCAATTCATCTGTTTCGCCACTTCTGTATTCTTGCGAACGGCCTCGAGGACCTCTGCATTATTTTGACTATCGAGGAAGAATCGTAATACATTTTTTTTTATCAGGTGGAAAATTTTCTTGAAGTAATCGAAATGGACCACAGAATTTGCTGCATGTCTGGGTTTACATTTACCAGCATAGATGTGAACTCCAACGACGAGTGTAGGCAAAGGCAACTGGAGAAGAAAAGTCTACTTACAACCTCGAATGCCAGCCTCTTGAAACGAAGCAAGAGTCTTATTGGTAATATTATCTGGGTCAATGACGGCCACACCCCGGTATGATCCATTGAACTGGCACAGTGCATCGAGAAGGACCGAGTTGTTGGTGCGATATACACTGGGCAATACAATACACGCGTGGTCCGTACCAATGCTGGTCTCAAATTTTGTCGCATCCGCAACGGTTGCAGGCTTTGGGGTGTAGTCTTGAACCTCAATGGAGGAATCAGCGCCGTATTGGGGCAAGACCCTGAAGGGGCTTATGAATAGCCATGAAGGGCAGAGTTCGACCATACCTCTATCGGGGACCATTGAAAACCTCTCCGGGTCGATGATATGAATATGTGAGTCCCTGTCTCGTTTCATCAGTCACCGAGGGCTAATTCATATCTTTGCAGGGCTTAACGATACCAAGAACCAGTAGGCACCCTCCGCGATGTACCCAGAGTGCTGAGGAATACGCTGGCAACCAACGTTATTTTAAAAAGAGAGGTCATGATGGCAATCCCGCTGGTGATGGAATACAGCAATTTCCTGCACCAATTCAAGAAAATACCCAGGTATGTAATTTATGAAAGCATGTTCAAGATGGCAGCCGAGCTCGGATATAAGAAGTCAGTTAAACCCTGATCTAACTCAACTCTATGTTTGCCATTGCCCCGCTCAGTTTTTCCGAACCTCCACAATGATACTCTCTCACTTGGTAGAGATATACCACTCTGACAGATTGTCTTAGGCTTGTTGACAGAGCCTCATCAAACGTCACATTGGGAGACCTGCCTTTCTTCACTGTCACTGGAACCGTGCTATCCCATAGTGACCGAGAAAGAACGACAGTTCAATACTGAAAATTGCCAGGACAGAAGTTGAATGGTTGGTTCGCGATCCGGAAAAACCGACGTCAACTTCTGAGGTCTTCTGGGCTTGCACATGGGCGAATTGGACCAGAGGCGTTGTGTTCGAGTTTCCCGTCCTGCACTATTGAGCTTTGCCGAAGCAGCTGGGCCTTTGCTCATAATTTCGAAATTTCCCTGGGCTTCAACCGTCTGAGTGTCGCCAGAGTGCTCGAAGTCGCAAGAATCTGTCTCAAGAGCTCCTTGTAGTCCCAGCCCAGAGCCGAGGCGGCCATCATCGTGAGGCTGGCTTGATGGTCACGCCCAGGCCTACCAGGGCCGGTCATGTTCTGTCATTAAGAATAGTGTTAGTCTCGGAGACATGGCTGTGTATCTCACTCTCCCTAATGATGGTCACATACCGGTTTCATGTTTACATCAAAGAGGGCGAACTTCGAGTCGGGTGAGTCACTGTAACGTCTCACATCGATGCGGATCGGCGCAGTCACGCCGAGGAGCTCAGCTGCCCGCTCCGACTCTCTCATTACCCTGGCACATTGGTTTTTCAGCAAGCAAGATGAAGGAGTTCACTCAGCCTATTGAGATATTCCAGGGTGTGAGATTGATTACTTACTGGGCATAAATAGGGTCCTTTTCACCGTCAGAAACGACCCTGGAGTTGGCCGTAACAGCAACAACGCCATTGTACGGCGCAATGCCGTCATGATGATTGAAGCGCGAGACCACAGGCAGCGCCCAGTACCCCTTCTTCTCTGCCGTGGGCGGCATAACCGTGACCGTGCCCTCCTCGCCCTGCAGGAACTCTTCCAGCATCACGGCCGCGTCCTCGTCAGCGAGGGTCTTCGCATGCGCCGCCAGCTCTTCTGGGCTCCGGCACACCTTGACGCCGTGGCTTCCGCGGCCGCGGACTGGTTTCGCCACGACGGGGTACGGCAGGTCTCTCAGGGCATTGGCGCTTGGGATGGACCCGCTGGCGATGGCCCAGGAACGGGGCACGGTGAAACCGCCGGTTTTCCGCAGGAGGCTGTTCACCCAGTCCTTGTTGTCGTATCGGTCGACGCAGAGAGGGCTTTGGCCTATGACGCGGACGACCTCGGCATGCTGACCTATTGTTGCTGAGGTTTGCAGTGGATGCGAAGCAAACAAGCTCGTGTTGGCCCAGAGGTGGGTCGCTCCTCTGTTGATGGCATCAAGTATACCCTGCTCTGAATCCGGGAATGCCCAGCCGTCGTCCTTTGTGGGATTTGGATCGGTCGTTGGCGTGATGACACCGATGCTCTTTTGTTGACTCAGGTTGTATGCTATATCAGCTCCGGAGTCCTTGTAGCCTGCAACATCGGGATGCCGTCAGTCTGAATAAATTGGAAGGACGAAGCGTCCGGCATCAATGAAACGCTATGACTACGGCTTACGAACCGTTGGGCTTCTTTGGCTTCTTGATGCCGTCTATGACAGGTGGTTCAAGTGCTTGGTACAATACGGCAACTCTAGGATTGATGGTACCCTGAGTCGAATATCACGCCGCTTGTGTTGTTCTCCAGGAGCATCTAGCCTGAGCAATGAACTGACGGCGAACCACCGGGAGGCCTGGGCCGGCGCGGAATACAGACATGCTCCCCTTAGCCGGGTTAGAAGGTATTACTGTAATTTTCAACGTAGATGCAACCATTCCGGGGGTGCAAAATTCAGATTGGTCGAGGGAAAGTTCTGCAGCAGCGCAAGAGAGCTGTTGAGCAATGAGGAACAGTTACGACAACGTCGGCCATCGATGGCGGTTGCGAGCCGCGGTTCCCCTGGCCCCACCAACGGAGTAAAGCCGACGAGATGTGCCCCGAACCTGACACGCCGTACCCGAAAAGACTACGGAGTAGCCCGTGCGGAATGATCCGTGTGGAAGCACCCGTGTGGGAATGAACAGTTGAAATCGGCTGTGAGTAGCGAAATAACATTCACAACGAATTATTCCCGTGGGAGACGAAGCCAACGAGGACTTCACTGTTTCGTCTTGAATACCACGGATCTTGTCCAAGGACAGCTGGCACAAGTCGTCCGTAGAAACTGATTATATCTGTGTGCGCAAGCTCTGATGTCAGCGTAATGGTCCATTTTATTCAGGAAGTAAATGACTACAATCAAAACCCACTTCAAAGCGGTGGATATGAAGGATTGTTGTCATCAAAGTTGGACCCCTCTCCAATCCAGTCCAGGTCGAACCACGAGCTCATATCCCCCAGCTCAGTGAGGAAAAACTCGGGCTCGGCGAGGTTGAAGCCTCCCACATCGTCGAAGACGTCTGCTTGGTTCGCACCAGCAGCGGTATCCGCGACGGCGCCGTCCTGAGCCAGCGACACGAGGGAGGCGCCGACCGCGATCTCAGTGCGGCGCTCCGCCTGCGCCTCCTTCCACGAGTTCCATGACGACGAGGTCAGCGAGACCAGCCGGTCGAATTTCTCCACCGCGTCGGCGGCCACGCTCCACGCCTTGCCGAGGACCTTGAGCAGGGCCGAGCACGCCGAAGCGATGCGGTTGAACTCGTCCATCGAGGTCTTCTCCTTGATTGCGGCGTTGACCCAGAGGCAGTAGAGCAAGGTGATGCCGCTGACGAAGATGGTGTGGGCCGTCAGCCAGGTGTTGGGCATCTTGGAGAAGCGGTGCATGTCCGAGTGGATGAGGATCGTCTGCGACGCGCTGTTGAAGCACGTCTTCCACGACTCGGCGCGCGGCCTCGGTGTGGCGGGCGACGGCCTGTGCAGGAGCATCAGACACTGGTGGTATTTGAGCTCTAGTCTTTGCGCGATGCCGTCGGCGCTCCGGCGGCGGGACCGCCATTTCAGGTCATTGCTTAGGCTCTCAAACAGCTTGTCGCAGCGTTGGTGACACTCTACCTGCCACGCAGTGACGTCTGTTATCCATGGGAATACATCTGGCTTCCTCACAACACGATAAAGCATCAGCTTCATCTCTGCCGTGATCTGGTCAAACCGGAAGGAGTAATGTGCAGCCTTATATGGGGAGGTCTCGACTCTCATCCGCTTAGCCGAATAATAAGATGGTTCCAAGCCCGACATAGCTTCACCAGTCGTGACACTCTCGATCCCGGGAAATTGTACGTCGACTGCTTCATCACGTAATGTGAGTGGCCGGCCAAGAACAACCGCCAGGTTTCTCTCGATGGAATAGGCAGACCAGAATATTGCTCGTCTAAGATCTCTTCGGGTTTCATATTGGCCAAGGACCTCTGGTGATGCATTATGCGGAGGCGGCTCTTGCCATCGCCTTTGGAAGCCCAGGTCAAGACAGGTCGCAATGATATTCTGGCTCAGGAACCAGGCATTTGGTCCATGTTCGAAGCAAAACCCGGAAAGAGTCAGCAAAAGCATCGTCTGCAAGCCTTCAAGGCTATCATGCAACGCAAGCCGGTCTAGCCGGGACATTGCCGTCGCCAGATAGCGGGCCGAAGTAAACTCGGACGAGAGGCGAGCTTCAAGGATGCGTGCACCCAGCGCGACAACAAGAAACAGCTGGACAGCGTGGAATGGGGATAAAGCAGCCTCGATGTCACGCAGCTGAGGCATCTGCAGAGAGTGTGCAGTGAACAGAATATCAAGGCTCCCTACAATGTCGTCTTCATTTAGGAATGGATAAAGCGGCTGCCAGGTCTCGAAGTAGGCATCGACGAAGTGCTGCAGGTCAACTTCGGGGGTCCAATCCGGAGGCAACGGCAGAGCCGGCTTCAAAGAAGCCCTTGTCGAGCCATCAGACCCATGCCGTTGTGGCGAACTCCAGTATGTTGTGGGAAGCCCCTGGGACTGAGGAATGGCTGCAAAGATCAGGCGGGCAAATGATATGCCAGACGACGGTCCGAGATACTTTGGTTCGGTGGCATTAGCAAGTGAAAGCAAGCCGACCTCATGGGCAAGCGGCTCGCTTGGACCAATTTGTGTCGACGGACTGGCCGACGCAGCGGATCCAATGTTCTCACTTTGAGTTCGCGATAAGCTGTGGGAGTGGCCATGGCCCTGAACCGAGCCCTGCGTCACGTCTGGCGCTGCATTTGCGGGCTGGCACTGGGCATGTTGATGCGAAGAGAAGCCGGTTTCGCGTTGGCGAGAGTTTGAGAAGGATGGCTGTCTGAGCCACTCCTGCGAGAGCTCCGGCACGCTTCCGACCCGACATCTCTCCGTTACCTGAGGGGCCTTCTCCAGCTCCTCGGGTGCTATCCGACGAAGGGAGTCCTCGAGTGCACGGAGACGTGCCTCGGTCTGCGTGATGTAGCTGTTTCAGTGGTCAGTCACTGTATCTTGAGCGTAGTAACAGGCCACAGCGATCAGCATGAGAGTAACGACGACGACGAATCATATTGGGGTCCTGACGGAGACACCCCGAACCACGTAGGAGAGCGCCTGCCTACCTGACGGCATCTGGATTACTCCCAAGATTCGCTCGTATGCAGGGCTGCCCCGCCTTGGCACAACTCGAACACGACGGTATCTCGTCATCACATTTGATCTTCTGCGAGCGACACCGGGCGCAGGCTGTGCCCTTCCTCCGGCCAGCAACATGAGGCTTCTGTCGCGGCGCAGGTGCTGCGTCGGCAGTGAAGCCGGCGTCACCGTTCATCGCCCGGAAGTCTGCGCGCACGGTCGCCCGGGGCAGAGCACAATGGTTGTCCGTCTATGTCGGATCTTGGGGCGCAAAAGCCGTCCAAATGGCACGCAATCTTGAGTCAATTGTGGGTGGTCTGATAGGTGCTCGGGGGAAAAGCAGTAGGTTGTCCGGAGAAAACGTCGGCCGACCTCTCGGCTTTCTGCCGGCCAAAAATCGCACCACAAGCTGCGCACTACGCAAGTACTCTCGGCATATGCCGATTTTATCCTCGCCTCCACATCTACACCTTCCAACACATAACTCTCTAATCGTAGATACGACCGAGTGCCGACCAGTTGGACGGACCTAGTTTGTCACTTTGGTAGAGCTAAGCCGTATACCTAAAAAACGCCTCTCATAAATTTCTGCACTTGTCAGCATCAGCGGCAACTCTTTGAAGATCGTCTTGTCGATTCAATCTATCGACTTGGACTGGCTTCATCAACTACGTTGGCGGACGACTCTACAGCCTACAGCAATGGCCTCTGCAGGTCGCTACAGTATTTCCCTGAGCAGAGCGAAGCTGAGGCGTTTGCACGGTCACTACTGATCAAATCAGCCCTGGAGGTCTGCCAGACGACCATGCAGGGCTCATGGCAAGCTGTCTGGTGCAGGCTGACACTCGAGGGGTTGCAAGTAGCCCTTTATTTGGTCTGGTGGCCAGCTCCACATCTGCTGATTCTCTTCAAATGTTAACAGGACACACATGGCATGGAGCGGCTTCAACAGTATATCGAGCGCGTGAACAATGGCCTCGTCAAGGCAAAGCTAGAACTCAAATTTACGGAGAAGACACCAGTGGCAGCCCACCTGGATGGCGACAATCGATTTGGATTCACAGTCGCACCCAAGGGTATGGAAAATGCCATCAAACATGCCGAGACCTATGGTATCGGTATCGTGACTGCTAGCCACTCGAATCACTTCGGCATGGCTGCCACCTATATCCTCCAAGCTCTGGATGCGGGTATGATCTCCCTCGTCTTCACGAACTCGCCCAAACAAATGTCTTCATTCGGTGGGAAGGATACGCTTTTGGGTATCTCCCCATTTGCGGCTGGAGCGCCCAGCCAAGACGAAATTCCGCACATTTTGGTCATGGCTCCATCAGTGGTAGCCAAAGGCAAAATTAGAAAGGCGGCCAGGAGAGGCGAACAGATTCCGCTCGGCTGGGCCTATGATGAGAATGGAAAGCCCACTGAGGACGCCGAAGCTGCCCTCAACGGCTCCATGGCGCCTATTGGTGGACCCAAGGGGTCTGGCATCGCCATTCTGATGGACATTCTGTCTGGCGTGCTGTCTGGTGCTGAGTTCGGCGGTCAGGTTGGAGACCAGTACAAGGAGGTAAGGCCGCATAATGTGGGCCATTGTTGTATTGCCATCAAGCCTGATGTTTTCATTGGAGCAGAGGAATTCAAGTCGAGAATGGACACATTGATCCAGCGGGTACACGGCGTCGCACCAGCCGAGGGCTTCGAGGAGGTCCTGTTTCCAGGCGAGCCCGAGCATCGCCTTTCACTTAAGCGTTCAAAGCAGGGGCTCCCGTGTGCTGATGTCGAGAAGAAAATGTTTGACGAGCTGGCAGTCAAGTATGGAGTGCCGACGCTGGATCTGTCACCAACACCGCTCGGCTAAGCTGGATATCTTAGACCCTGGTCAAAAAGCTCACCTACGTGAAATAGCAATGTGCAAAATCTAACATAATATTTGACCAATTGATTTATCTCGATCCTTACCTTAAGTTCAGGCCTTTCCCGCCGAGTCAAACACATCTTTCATAACGCGTTTGATAGACTCCGTGTAGATTTCAACCGCACGCAGCTTGAGCACCGTCAATTCCAGCTTCCCAGCATTCTCGGCGACAAACTTCGTGTAGTCATCCCTGACCGTGCGGTTCACATTGACTTTCAAGACTCCATACTGTCTCGTCTTGCGGAACAATTCGTCGGAGACGCCATGTGTTCCATGGAGGACTATCGGAGTGTCTGGAACGATCCTGTGTATTTCTTCCAGCCTATTGAACGTCAGCGCCTGGTGAGAACCCCATGCATGTTGGACATGAGTCCTCATAACGGTGTCATGTCCGCACAGAGAAACTCACAGATCACATCGCCAAATCGCTTCTGGGCCACCTGGGCCGTATCCGCCGTGGATGTTTCCAAAAGCCGGCGCTAGAAAATGCACACCCGTCTCGTCGATAAACCTCTTTGCGTCTGCTGGCTGAGTAAGGACCGCGTCCAGGTCCACGCTCGGTAGTCCGTCCTCACCTCCCTCAATGCGCCCCATCTCGGCCTCGATGGCAATTCCTTTTGCGTTCGCAATCTGCGTGATCTTCTTCACCTGGAGCATATTTTCCCCGGCGTCATGGACGGATGCGTCGACCATGATGGAGTCAAACGGCAGGTTGAGGGCCTCCTCGATGTCTGCCTGCTCAATGCAGTGGTCCAGGTGTACCACGATGGGTACGCTGGCCGCGTGAACGGTTTCAACAACGTATCTTACAAAGTGAGGCCCCTGGAATTTGACGGTCCAGGGGAATAGCTGAATGATGGCCGGCGATCTGGTTGCCTCAGCTGCGCGAATCACCGCTATGACACCATCGTCGTTGTAGCTAGGTAAGAAGTTAGCCAGATTGCTCCCGAATCTGGTTTCTGCAGTCTTTCTGGATATTTTAAATACCAATTGTATGCGCCGACCGCGTACCCGCCTTTTGCGGCAGCGCCGAGGATCTGATAAGTAGCGGTTGTTTTGAGGGAACGACGCCATGACTGCTTGGTTCAACTCGATGGCGTAGAAAGTTTCTCAGATTCCACTGATTGAAGGCCAAATTCGTGTCTGACTCAATGTTTTTATTTCTCAGCGTACGCTGTATATGTAGTGTGTACGATGATAGGCATTCCCGCAACGCGGACTCGGGCTTGCCCGGACGGAGCCTCCGGGTCCCGGGCTGAAGCCGGACCGCCCCGGAAAATACATTCCTTGTCATTAGTATGACAGCCAAATTTGCGACCAACCGATAGAACTTCCCATCCAGCTTACAGACAGGAGCAAAAAATTTGGCTGGTCTCCATTAAGCAACTTTACAAGATTCTTCACCCTTCTACGCAACATTTCGGCAGCATTTTATACTCCTTCAGCCTGTGTACGGTCACACAAATGAGTGGTTGTCTCTCCCAGCGCACTCTTTTGCAGCGCATGTTTTCAGCCATGATCGGCTCCAGATGTCACCCAGCTCCGCCATTGCGCCCACCCAGTACAAGCTTTAGAGGCGATTTCTGCTAAGAAATCAATATACACCCTAACTAAGCAAGATTACCCCGCGGCCCCCTTTTAAGCACCTAATCGGCGCTTTAAGTAAAACCACTTAATGCGCTATATTTGCTTAAGGCACTAGATAGGCGGGAACCTACTAATTTAGTCGTACTGCTTAGGGTATTAGGTAGGCGGAAACCTATTAATTTGGTGGTGCTGCTTAAGGCACTGGGTGGGTGGAAAGCTCTTGGGTGGGCGGAAAGCTCTTGGGTGGGCGCAATGGCGGAGCTGGGTGAGCCGATCATGGCTGGAAAAGCTGGGTGAGCCGATCATGGCTGGAACAACCCCTCAGTGGAACAGTTTTATGCCAAATTTGGAGCCCCAGAGCGAGAATCTGTAGCCCGTCTCGATGGAAGACCAGTCTCTCCAGAAGCTGGTGTTTCCTTGTACGTCGTACCTCCTGTATGGCTCGGAATAGCAAGCATGAACATTGAAGTCGTCCTGAATGAGGCGGAGCTATTGCTTAGCGATTTCGGTGTCGCCTTTGCGTATCCGAGAAGTCTCGCTTTGAATCGTACACACCCCCCGTAATCAGTCCGCCAGAGGCATTCTTTGAGCCGATGATGCCTCTTTCCTTTGCGTCGGATATATGAAGTCTCGGGGCTGCATTATCTTCGAGTTGCTTGCCCACAGGTCATTTATCGACGGCATCCTTACGCCTCAGGTTGGAATTACGACGCAGCAGGTCCACCTAAAAGGTCCCATACCGTCCAAGGGATGGATTAAGTGGGAAAAACGGTCAGGATGATTCGATGAAGCGGGAACACCGCTCAGTGATGAATGCAACATATGGACATGGGATAGGTGGTTCGAGCAATGGATGCATGAGCCCTGACAGTCTTGTGGTATGGATGTTATCGTTGAAGAGGAGAAAACTGAACTATTTGAGCTATTACGTTGGATGCTCGCATGGAAGCCTAGAGATCGGCCAAACGCAGAGCCTCAGAGGAGGTCTTGCAAGTGACTTGGTTGAAACGGTGGGCTTTACAGCGTACAGAGAGAGTCGAAAGACCTGCCAATGGCATTTGTGACCTCTAATTACGGCATATATTACCACCTGCTGCAGAGAAAACTCAACTTTGTGAGCAGGCTGAATATGTGATAAACGGATGATTTGAAAACACACACCGAGTCTTCCCGGGCTTATGAAGCCACCGAGGTCACCTGCGTTCTCTACTGAGTCGGACAAAAGGATGATACCGACTTCCCGAGCTTCTGCGAGTTTCCTCCCTAATATAGTATTTAGACTTCAATGTTTCTCGATGCGTTTGCCCCCACGGCGGCCCGTTGAGATAGATCGCTCCGACCCGCCCATGAAATAGATCGATAATGCGGGGAGCTCTGGGGTAATAGACCATTCGTCTTTCCATTCCCTGGAATTTCCCATGGCTGGTTACACTTCCCAACGGGGCTCTCCATGAAAGGTTGCTCCGTGGAGGTGTCCGCGGAAGTACATCAATGCTTGCCGTCGATGCTGGGAAAGCCGGGAAAGAGGTGCAAAGAAGACAGCGATGGCCTCGAAGCCGCGTGTGCGTCGTATGTATATAATAGTACCAGAGATGCAGCTTTCATCTTGCCAGGAACGAAATCTTAAACCATGTACACGCTGCTCTCATATTATGCAAAATTGCCTCTGTAGTAAACCAACAGAAATCGACCAACGGGACCAATGGGGCCAAAATTCATGATCCTTTCTGCGGCCTCAGCTCTCCCTGGTCACACTATTATACGCGCCCGGGAATAGCCCCACAAGGGCGGTGGGAGGGTGAGCTGGACAACCTGGTCGTCTACGGCGAGATACCCAAGGAGATCAAGGGCGGTGGGAGGCGACCTCAAGATGAAGTAAGCGGTGGCTGCTGGAGCGCAAGGCCAACGAGCAGCTGTTCCACATCTACTGTGACCAACGACTCCACCGCCAACACAAACATCCTGTACTGGGGCGGCCAGCTGCTCGCCATCAGCGAGCGTGGCCTCCCATACGCGGTAGACCCGGACACGCTCGAGACCAAGGGGTGCGACCCCTTCGCGGGCCAGGTCAAAGCCAAGACATTTACCGCCCACCCCAAGGTCGACCCGTTCGCGAACGAGCTGGTGACATGGGGCTAAGAGGCTAAAGGCCCGGGCACCCCGGACGTATGTGTGCACACGGTCGACCCCGAGGGGAAGGTGTCTCATGAGTCCTGGTTTCAGGAGGACGAGCCCACTATGGTGCACGACGCGTGGGTTACGGAGAATTGGATCGTCTTGTGCTCCGTGCCGTTCAAGGTCAACTCGGACGAGGACCTGAAGAGGGGCGGACAGCACTGGGAATACGTGCCTGAGAGGCCGTCGGGCTTCCTCGTGGCTCCTCGGCGGCCAGGCACGCCCCACCACCCGGGGTGGAAGCCCGGCGATGTGCGGCGGTACATGTGGGACAACGGGCTGGTGACCCACACTGGCGGCGCGTGGGAGGATGACAACGGCAACCTGAAGCTGGAGAGCCACTTCATAGCGTCCAACGTCGTCTTTAGCTTCTGGAACCCGCCCGGGATGAGGATGCCCGAGGAGCCGACGGGAGACTGGAGGCGGTGGACGGTGGACCTGGACAAGCCGGCCGAGACGCGGCTCGCGGACCCGGAGGTGCTGTTGCGGGGCCCGGTGGACTCTCCCAAGACGGACGAGCGCTTCCTCACCCGGGAGCAGCGCGTCGTGTACCTGACGGCGTGCGACGCCGGGAGGCCCAAGGTGCGCCAGTTCGCCTTCAACTCGGTCACCAAGCTCGACACCGAGACGGGCGAGGCCGCCATCTTCGATCCGGGCGAGGAGGGCAGCCGCCTCGCCGAGCCCGTCTTTGTCCCGCGGTCTGACAACGCGCCCGAGGGCGACGGCTGGGTCATCTTCTGGTGCGACAGCCCCAGCGTGCCCAAGGGCCAGATCTTCATCCTCGACACCAACGACTTCACAAAGCCTATGGCTCTGGTGCAGTTGCCGTTTGCCATGCGCAACCAGGTGCACGGCAACTGGATACCCAACACGAACCCTGGAAAGCCGATTCCTCGGTTGATGAAAACGGTGAAGAATGTGGTCGCCAGTATTAATGGGCCGCTGGATCAAAGTTAGGCAAGAAATTGTGGTGACGCTTTCAACACAGTGAGGCCTTTCATTTGTGGATGGCTTGTGGCGGTATTTAGCCTTCTTGCGGAGTCAGGTATGGCAGTGTTGTGACAGTATGCCGATGCGCCGAACATTCAGTGTCGACTTCTGGCGCGCACTCATGGCCATCTTCACGAAGCCATCAAGTAGCGATTTCGGTAAGAGTAAATTGTTTGATCGAGACGTCTGAAATAATAAATCAGCCATATGCCTGGTTCCAGGCCCATTAGTGTGATGTGGTACCTAAGTTTGTGAACGATGAGAACATTGAAAGTCTGGACACATCTAGTAGTGACCAGTGAGGCTTTCCAGCATGCTGTAAAAGGAAGAATTTCCTGAAAACAAACCTCACTGCCGGGTCAGGGCTGAGTCTGATCTCTGCACTAGTTTGCTCAATGAAATCGATCAGTGGTCCATGTTCATGTAATCCATGTTCTCATTACTCGATCTTGGTAGGCGTATCGCCGTACCAGGAGTAGACTATAACACGTCCGTTTTGACCGACAGTAATGTTGGGTATCTATTATCTTGCTTCGAAGCACACAGGTGCTCACCTTGCCTCATAACATCCAATATGATTCAACTCCAAATCCATGCTTGCTTGTCCCAACACCTAAGATGCAACTCGCCGCGAATCAAATGATGAGGGTTCATGCCAATCTTGCAGTCGATCTCTCTAACTGCACACAAACTGGGTATATGCTGTAAGAGGGGGTCAAATAAGTGGCTCGATGAGCCAGGAAAGAAAAAGAAGCTAAGTGAGAGCGCTCTGCTCTATGCAGCAAGGAACACGGACATGAGCATGGCAAAGCCTACGACCAACGAATGTTCCAGGCTACGTGGCAGAACCACAGCGGCGCCGTTCTCCTGTGTCCCTACCCCGAAGCCGCTTTCTGCCGCGAATGATGGCGATGCGGCCGTCGGGGTGGATAGGGTCTGATTAGATACCAATGTAGAGAACGGGATGGTAGAGCCGTTTCCTTCGAATGCAACGATGTTCGAAGCGGTTGCGTTGAAGTCGGTTTGCGCTATGCCGATCTCGTTGTTCACCAGATCGTAGACCACGTATGCACTGCGTAGGAAGGTGTCACCCAGCAGGAACGGGCTTTTGCTCGAATTCTGGATTCCGAATTCGCACGCATCTTCGCCCTCGAATGGTCCCGAAATGAAGGTCGGGGGAGGTCCGGAGGTGACGAGGTCAAGCACGAGCTCGTCCATCGACACGTTGATCTTGGGGCCATCTGCTCCCGCAAAGCCAAAGGAGAAATGCCCCTGGCTGTTCTGCATCCGGCAGGGCAGCAGCGCGAGCCCGACCTCTGGAGTGTAGGTAGCACCAACTTCGGTCCATATGTGCTCCGCTATATCGCTGGGCAAGTAGCTGAGCGTTGTGCCCGAGTCCAGCACAACCTCGATCGGGAACTCGCTTGATGTCAATTCGTCGGTGCCGCTATCACTAACAGCAAGCAACGAGGTGATCGGAACCAGGAAAGAGTCGTAAACCCCGGTCTTGTTGTTCTCTAGAATGTCGACCCTCGTCAAGTTGCCCACGTACTTCTCCGTATCTATGCCACCAAAGAGAATGTTGCCCTTATTTGCGTCAAGGTCATTGAGCCACAAACTGTATGCATTGGTCCCTATGAGCCCTTCGTTCACCATGACTACGGGCAGGTTGGGATAGGCGGCCGAAAGGGAATCCTCCGTGTCGACTATTGCTTCGTTTAATGTGTAGCCCACTCCGACAAGTCCGTACGCAATGGTTGTATTCAAGCCGAGGCCCATTGTGACGTTAGAGACAGTGGCGCCTGCGATCTGGAAAGTGTCCATGAAGTAGTCGCCTTTGGAGAAGCTACCGTCTACATATTGTATAACGAATTCGCCCTTCCCGATGTCGGTATAGGTCGAGGAGGCACTGGGGTCGACTGTGGCATAAGAGTTAGCTTCAATCTGTCATGGTCGTCGCTGGGGGATCGTTGCGGACAATTGCCGAGCGTGCACTGATCCTCCTCGCACGCAGTTGCCAGGTTCCATGGCACCCATATATCGCTGCTCCCCGTGTCCAATTGCAACGTCAGGTTCTGGGCTGGGGTGCCCAGAGAGCAGCTCGCGAAGTAGCCACCTCTAGTAAGCTCGTTCGTGATGTCCCCCTCATGGGTGTCTGCCGCGCGTCTGCCGAATCTCGCCTTCGGGTGATGCTTCTGGATGTCCCATTGGACGGTGCCGGCGGCATTCGTGGCTGGCGCAAGTAACAGGCCGGCAGAGACGGCCAACACAGCGAATGCCCTTGACATGTTACCAGCTTGAAGCGACTACCGCGGCGAATGGCTGTTGCTGTGGGACAGAGCTCTTCGTGTGCGCGAGCTGCCTAAGCCACAAGGGCGGAATGAGAGAATTGGCCAGGCTCGAGCCGAATAAGGGGGGGGAAAAAAAGAAAGCAAGCTGGGCTCAGAAAGAATGAACCAATGACCCCAGCTTTGTAAACACAAGTCGGACAACTGACAAGCGAGACTGTTTGTCAATGTGGAATTGCGGGCTGAGAGTGGAACCCATATAAGGAGACGACAGCCTCAGAACGGACCGTAAAGAGCGTCAGCAGGCTGGGGAGAGGGCAAAGAAAGAGAGGCGCGCATGGTGCGCAAGGGCGGGTTGGGAGGAGGCAAGAAAAACCAAGGAAAAGCCAAGAGAACGGCGGGTTGCAAAAGGCGTAGCCCAAGGAAAAGGCCAAGCAGCGCGAGGGCCAGATAAGTAAGTCGCAAAATGAGTGAGAGAAGCAAGGTGCCACGAAAAGTCTTGGAGGTTCTTGGACGTGGCAGCCAGCACTGCCGGGCTGCCGCTGTCGAGGACGATGATGGATTGCGTCGTCAGGTCGTCCACCTGTACGTCGCCCCATACTCATCAGCACGAGATGGCTGAGCCCCCATGCGCCCCTGGATCCCTTGGAGAGCCAGGAAGGGATGTGGGGTGGCCGACGGGACTGCCTTATTGTTATCCCCCGGGTGGGCTGTCATCAGGGGTCCCACTTGGAGCTAATCTTATGACTTCTTCCTGCTAACCTGCCCTGCCAGGCCTGCCTGCCAGGCCTGCCAGCCAGCCCTGGCCAACAAACCCTCCTAGGGCAGTGGACAAGGATGGTAGGATCTAAGAGAATATCCCGCTGAGAGAGCCGCGCCAGCCTCTACCACAGCAGCTGTTCTCGCCGAGAGGGGGACCGAAATTGAGCATGCGTCGACCCAGCACCTGGGCGCCTTGCTGGGCTGCTGGGCGGGCAGTGCAGATCGGCCCGTGTGAAGGTGCAACCTTGAAGCTTCGGAGAGGCGAAGGCACTGACTGCTTCCCTTCCACTTCTCAAGTACAGGTAGTCAGGGTACGAGAGTACATATTGAAGCACTCGCTACGACGCTACTAGACACGACGACATGAATTGTAGAGTCCTGTTGGAAAAGCACCGTGCCTTCTCAACACACAAATCCGCACCAATTGAGCCATTCCATACTCTGTCAATGGATCTTGAGGAATCATACTATGATATGTATCACAGTTGTGACGAGATGAAAATTATTCATATTTCACCGGCATTTGTATCACGAATCGCTACGATGTCTTGTCCGACGATCCTCTCAAGTAGCTCACGGCTTGGCTCCTGGCACCCGGCCTCTCCACGCCCGTCCTCGAATGGACTCGGACCAGGATGCACGTTGATTCGGAGGACGGTCGGGACCAGTCTTTGATGTTGGGTTAGCATTCGCATGAGTCTATATTCGACCGGCTGATATGTCGCTGGAGTCATGTCCGCGAACATTTTACGATGGCTACGAAGAGAGATTACTGGTCACGTGTTGCCCCAGCTTCTTCAACGCCTCAACCAGCACGTCCGTCTCAGACACGTACCCGATCCTGACCTGTCCGGCAACGTTAGCTTCCAGAACGCAAATAATGGGGATGGAGGGCCCTTGCTCCCAGCCAAAAGAGGGCCGAGGGGCAGCCAGAAGCAAGAGATACTCACATATCCTTTAAAGTCCTGGTCATGGCCAAAGCACTTCGAGCCCGGAAGAAACATGACCTTGGTCTTTTCCAGCACGTCTAGACAGAATGCCACGTCATCCACTGGCTTGCCTCCGCTCGTGAATTTGATAAAAGCCGTCGTGCCCGCGGTCGGCTTCACCCAGCTACAGACCCCCTTGTGTCCGTCGACGAAACCCTGAAGCAGGCCGAGGTTCGTCCTCGCCAGCTCGAGGTTCCGGCTGATCAACGCGGGCCGTACCGCGTCGGAGAGCGCATAGCTCGCCACCTGGTCGTCCAGCTGCGAGACGCTGATGGTAGTGTAGTCGCGGGCCTCAGCCACAGCGCCGATGATTCCCTTGTCTCGCGAGGCGATCCACCCCAGCCGGATCCCCGCCAGGGCCCACGCCTTGGACATCGACCCCGTCGAGACGGTCTTGTCGTACCCGAACGAAAGGATGGACGGTGGGACGTCTGCCTCAGACGGCGGGCTGTGGTACAGCGGGCTATAAACCTCGTCGCACAGGATGATTATGTCGCGTGCTCGGGCGAACTCGACGATGGAGCTGAGCACGGCCTTTGGGATAGCTGCCCCGGTGGGGTTATTCGGATTGTTGAGGATGATCATCTTGGTGTTGCTCTTCACCAGGGACTCAAGCTCGGTAACATCCGGGACATAGCCGTTATCCTGCCTTAGCTTCCACAGAGATACTTCAGCGCCCAGACTCTTCGGGACACCGTAAAGCTGTTGGTAGGTCGGGTACACACAGATCACATGGTCCCCTGGTCCGATCAAGGTGTACAGAAGGAGGAAGTTGGCAACGATGGCACCTTGGGTGATAATGACCTTGTCGGCGGAAAGAGGTGCAGCACTCTCGGTCCCGTACAGAGCAGCCACCCGCCCGCGCAGTTTCTCTGAGCCCCTGATCGCGCCGTAGGTGAGTTTTACGGAGAGGTTCACCGGACTGGTGCAATTCTTTTCCGCGGAAAGGGTCCCCAGGTCGTCGATGGAGACAGACGCAGCGCACGTCTCAGCAATGTTTAAAACGCCAGGCGTGGTCTCATACCTGTGGAATGTATTAGCACAAAAACCCGGATTGGCAAAGTAAGTGAGACTCACTCATCCATCCATTGCTCTACTGCAAAGGGCTCGATCCTGACCATTTTGAGGGAGACAGCTTGTGTTCCAGGAATGATTATCGTGAGATCCTCAAAACAGATGCCAAAGGAGGCCGAGAGCTTCGATGTGAGACTTTATATGCTGGTGCTGCTGCGTGCGCACTTGCGCTTGCACTCACTTGAGCGTGCTTGATAGCCCACTAACCGAGAAAGTATATGCAAAAAAAAGTTTGGTGTATTCTTCTTAAAGTGATCCTCATGTCTCATATACATAGTGCTATAGAGATCATGTCTTTAGCCATCAACGGTCCACGCTACGCAGAGAGGGGCTCGTGGCGCCAGTTCGGGGTAGCAATAGAGCGTCTCATGTTCACCCCAAGCTTGTGCCTATCAATCATGTACAAACAGTAGTAGATACACTTTCAATCTTGAAATACCCAACTCAATCTAGTCAAGGACGTCACCGACTATCAAGCAAGGTCACCCATGGCACATTGATTCATATATCTCTTTGCAGCTTTTCGGGAACTGGTCAGGCACAGAGCGACAAAACGGGCAAAACACTGTAAGCGGGCGCTGCACGTGGAGCTTTTGCTCCTCCACATTGCGTCAGCAGGATTGCGGGCAGTCGTGGCAGCTTCCCAACCGATTTCACCGAATCAGGAGCTTGTTGCAGTTTGGGAGTCCGTTAGTATGTACCTTTAAGATGGGCCAGGCAGGTGCTAAGTAGGGAAGTTTAGCCGGCGCCAAGGAGCCGTACTGTTGGAGCTGCGCCGAAGCAGAAACAGGTACAGTATGTGACAGTACGTACCAGCCGCGGCTTACCTCTCGGGGTACCTAGGTACCTAGATACCTAGGTAGGTGGTCTACGTATGACCAGGCAGCTTATCGCTGCTCCTCTGACCTGACCACCTGCGCACTCTACAGCTCTTCTTCGAAACCACGCATCACCACCTCTTCTTCTCTCGCAGGCCGCGGAGACTTTTCGGACATAGCCAACTAGAGCCTTGTTCCCTTCACCATGGCGTCGCGGACAGCCCGCGCCTTCGCTTTCGGGGCGCTCGCGCTGTCGAGCGCTGCCCTCGCCCAAAACCTCTCGTCGTCATCTCCCGGCATCGATTCTCTGCGCGCGCAACTTGCCCTGATGGACGACAGGCCCAAAGACTGTCCACCATGGTTTGTCATCCCAGAAACCTGTTCAACGCCTTACTTTCAAGCCTTGCCGTCAGAGGCTGATGTTGGCGCTCTACAGCTTCAACTGCCTCCTTCCTGCCTTCAACTGTGCCCAGAATGCCGACTGTAACTCGTTCAACGGACAGTGTTCCTGTCCCGCCGGCTTCGGTGGCATTGACTGCCTCGAACCTCGTACGTATCTCAACCCTCTAGATCACAAAGTGGCTTGCGATCCCCGCCATAGCTGACCTCTCACTACCCAGTCTGCGGTTCCTTGGCCCGAGGTAACGAGCATCGACAAATACGTGATGGCAATACCTGCGAATGCGACGACGGCTGGGACGGCCTGAACTGCAACCTGTGTACCGACGACAGGGCGTGTAACGCTCTGATGGAGACCGAAGAGGGAGGCGTCTGCTACCAGCGGGGCAACGTCTTGAAGAACAACTACCAGATGTGCGATGTCACCAACGAGAAGATCCGCGACCTCCTGGGAGAACAGATCCCTCAAGTCACATTTACTTGCGATGCCTCAGAGGCTAGGTGCGACTTCCAGTTCTGGGTTGACAAGAGGGAATCATTCTACTGTACCTTGGACCAGTGCGATTCGGCCTACGATTTCAGCGACTCCTCCCAGAACAAGACGTCATACAACTGCAAGACTGTTGAATGTTCATGCATACCTGACCGGATGCTGTGTGGCGAGAACGGCAGTGTAGACATCACCGACTTCCTGGACGAGGAGATCAAGGGCCCCGGTGCTTTCAAGTGCACACAGATCAAAGGCGGCGCAAACAAATGCAGTTTTGAGGAGCCCGCCATGAACGATCTCATCAACCAGATGTTCGGAGACTCCAGTATCACTTTGACATGCCGTTCCGGCGAATGCGTGCACTTCTCCGAGCTGCCCGATTACAAGCCGCCTGTCCCCAAGATCAACACGCCTCTCATCGCTGGGGTCATCGCTGGCTGTGCTTTGTTCCTCGTTGCTGTCATCGTCCTTACCTGGTATCTTTCCCGACGATCTTTCAAATACGGCCCGATCCATCTCGATGACTCCGATGACGAAGGACTCAAGCTCATGGCAGACCATAAGCCCGCGTCGCTGCAATTCGAGGACGTATCATACACCCTGAATGGCAAGCAAATACTGAACTCGATTCGAGGTGTGGCGTATCCCGGCGAGGTCACTGCTATCATGGGTGCTTCTGGGGCTGGCAAGACAACCTTCTTGGATATCCTCGCGCGCAAGAACAAACGAGGAAACGTCAACGGTCATTTCTACGTTAATGGCGAGAAGGTCACAGACGCGGATTTCAAAGCCGTGGTTGGATTCGTAGATCAGGAAGACACCATGCTGCCGACACTGACAGTTCACGAGACCATTCTGAACAGCGCCCTGCTGCGACTGCCTCGCGACATGACCCGAGCCGCAAAGGAACAAAGAGTCGCCGAAGTCGAGAAGCAACTTGGGATATACCATATCAAGGACTCCCTGATTGGCTCTGAGGAGGGCAAAGGTCGAGGAATTTCTGGCGGCGAGAAGCGCCGAGTCGGTATCGCCTGTGAATTGGTCACCAGCCCCTCCATTCTCTTCCTCGATGAGCCTACCAGCGGTTTGGATGCATACAATGCATTCAACGTTGTCGAGTGTCTTGTGACCCTGGCGAAAGACTTCAAGCGGACCGTCGTCTTCACCATCCATCAACCGCGGTCGAACATTGTGGCCCTCTTTGATAGGCTTGTTCTTCTCGCCCAAGGCAGATCAGTTTACTCGGGCCCATTTGCCCAGTGCCAGGACTACTTCGATCACATTGGGTATCCTTGCCCACCCGGTTTCAACATTGCAGACTACCTGGTCGACCTGACTATGCACGCCGGCACAGCGACAACCTTTGACGACGGTGCCATTTCGGCCGATGCAGCCAGTGTTGGACCGAGCAGTGTTAGAGGAGTCAAGTCCATCGCCAGTGTGTCGAATGTTAGCATTGGAGAGGAGAGTGGTGCCGAGGCTTCGTCCTCACGACCCAAGGGCAAGCGCCGAGATTCTGTCAAGGCCAGGCTAGAGCGAGAGCTCTTCACACGTCGTCAGACCAACGCCGACACTGCAGCTTCTTCGGACGGAGAAGGAGAAACTGGAGCGTACAAGCTTCACAGGCAGCCACCTAGTCGTGTTCCTTCCCAGATTATCGAGGATCCTCATGATCTCCCTCCTGCGGCGACTGGCAGCACAAATCTTGACATCTTGGTGAACTCATTCGCAGAGTCCGACATATCCGGCACGACGCATGACGAGATCCAGCAAGCAGTTGCCAGCGCTCAGAATGCCAACGGCCGCAACGCCAATGGCTACAGCGTCAACGGAACGAACATTTACACTAGCGTTGTTGGCAAAGGGTATGCACGCATCGGGTACGGCCGACAATTCGTCATCCTCTCCCAGCGGACGTGGAAGAACCTATACCGCAACCCATTGTTGATGCTGACACACTACGCCATCGCCATCCTCCTCGGAGTCCTCTCTGGATATCTTTTCTATGGATTGACCTCGGACATTCCTGGATTCCAGAACCGGCTGGGTCTCTTCTTCTTCGTGCTGGCCCTCTTCGGTTTTAGCACGTTGACCAGCTTGAATGTGTTCTCTTCCGAGCGACTTCTGTTCACAAGAGAACGCGCGAATGGCTACTATTCTCCTGTCACTTACTTCGCCTCAAAAGTTCTCTTTGACATCGTTCCATTACGCATAATCCCGCCGATCTTGATGGGCATCATCATCTACCCAATGACGGGGTTGAAGGCAGATGCGGCTCACTTCTTCTTTTTCCTCCTTGTGTTGGTACTTTTCAACCTCGCTGCCGCCGCCATCTGTCTCTTCATCGGTATTGTGTGCAAAGACAACGGCGTTGCAAACTTGATTGGCAGTCTGGTCATGCTCTTCAGTTTGCTGTTCGCCGGCCTTCTCCTAAACGCGGAAAAGATTCCTGACGGAGCCAAATGGCTCCAGTGGTTGTCGATTTTCCACTATGCCTTTGAGTCGCTCATTGTCAACGAGGTCAGTAAACTGACGCTCGTCGACAAAAAGTACGGCTTGGATATCACGGTACCTGGCGCGGCCATTCTTAGCTCATTCGGCTTCGACAACGGCGCTATGTGGAAGGACGTCATCTTTTTGGGTGCTTATAGCGCTGGATTCGTTGTGCTGGCATACGCCGCCATGCACATTCTACTGGTCGAAAGGCGGTAACTACATCGGACAACAGGTGAAGTGAAGGGCTGATTGAGATATATGCGTGTCGAGCAACAAGCGTTCATTGCATACGGTCGCTGAATCTGTCTATGGCGATCAATCGCTATCTAGACCATGCTTATTTCACTTAGAAACGAGTCTGGGCTACTCGCGCCCACATCTCTTTCATACTGCATCGGATCAGGGGCGTTATGGGGCATTGTCGGTTTATAGCTAGCAATCGGGAGCTCGGGATACATTCGATACTTTTCTCATGTACACCAATTCCACTAACGAGGATGTTCATCAAAGATCTTGGATGCATTGCTATTGTACAGGTCGATCTGCTGATTGTGATTCTATCCTGCTGAGATTGTGTTCACACGTCGACTCTCCGCTTGGAACCCTCAGATACAGCAGCACCAGTGAGTTCCCCGGAAACAATCTGCTGCCGCCGCGCGGTGGAGGAGACCTCGGTCCGATAGCTCTTCAACACCTGGTTGCTCGTACCCTTCAAGCTGGCGAACATCGACTTCACGGGGGTCGGCAGGCCGCTGGCGTCCCAGATGTTCTGGGAGTCGTACTTGCCCTTCCACTGCGCCTTCTTCTTGAAGTAGTCCTCGGCAAAGACGTCGTCTACCTTCTTGGCGAGTTCGTCCTCGTTGACGATGAAGTTTCCCGCCTCGACGTACAGCCGCTGGATAGCATTCTTGCGCGCCTCGGACCGCTCCCCGGCCAGCGCCGCCGTCTTGGCCTGCGACTCGAGCTGCCGCTCCTTGTACAGCGGGTCGCGCACCACGCGCGTGTCGAGCGTCGCCTGCGTGACGGTCCCCCGCGTGAAGACGTCGTCCAGCCCCTCGGGCGCGTCTGCCGCCGCCAGGTTGCGCCGCCGGTGCGCCTCGGCCCGCCGCTTCTCCCGGCCCTCGCGTGTGTTCTTGCGCTCCCACAGCCGCTCGATGCCCGCCGCCAGCGCCTGCCGCCGCGACTCGGCCAGCGCTCGCTTCCACGCCGCCTTGTCCGACCGCGCCGCCTCGCCCGCCGCCTCAGCCTTGGACCGCGGCGCTGTCTCGTCCACGAAACCCGCCTGAATCTTGTGACTGCCGTTGTTGCGCCGGTGGAAGATCTGGCGCGGCACCGGCAGCACGCCCTTTACCGGTGGAAGCTTGTGCTCGGAGGATTGTGGTAGGTCGGGGAGATTGATAAACCGGGGGGACTCTGGGGGAATTTCGACCTCGAGCCGGGAGGCTGTTGTGGTGAATGTTCGGAAGGCGGTTGAGGTGGTGGATGGTATCGAGGTCGCGCATGGTAGGATGGAGGAGGACAGCGCGCGCAGTGGCGCTCTTGGTATTGTTGGTGCCATCTTGTGAGATCTGCTGCTTTGCTGCCTTGTGGATTTTTGCCGTTCGTTTCCGTAGCAGAGCAGAAATCTTGGAGTTGATTGCCGTCCTGCCCCCGCCAACTAACCAAGCGAGCGTCCGATGGCGATGATGCTGGAACGGGAGCATAGAGCAGACAGCTCCCAATGCCGGACCCCAGTCAGATTTTCCCAGGCGGAGTCGGGTTTATGCAGTTCCGGCCCTTGCAGTGAGAAGAGAGCCTACCAGCAAGCCTAACCAAATAGACCCACTAAAGTTTTGGGACTGGAGCTCTGCCAGTCGCGCCCCACCGCCTCCAACTAGACCCTGCAGGCTTCGAACTTTTTTTTCCTCTGCCCTCCTCCTGGTTCCAACCATAATCATTGCACCACCAGATCTTCTCCCGCATATTGGCGCTCCCTTCTTTGGACTTACAGAACTACTTGACCCGGCTGTCTACTCACCGAATTTCGAGGCTGTCAGTGCAGGTAGGGGCGAGAATGGGCACCTTCAAGAAGGAGAAGAGCCGCCGTGCTCGTGATGGCACGAACAAGGGCGGCGCGACCTTCAAGATCAAAGGGTAAGGACTTCCCTTGTCTATTCTTGGCCCTGTCGCCTGGTGCTCGGTAAACTGATGTGGTTGCTAGAGAAAACTTCTACCGAGACGCAAAGAAGGTCAAGCAGCTCAACATCTTCAAAGAGGGCAAGGCGCAGCGAAATGCCGAAGGCGAGATCACCAAGGCTGCCAGTTACCAGAGCCGCGACATTCCCAACGCCCGAGTCGAGCCGAACAGGAAATGGTTCTCCAACAGCCGAGTCATCAGCCAGGAGTCACTCAGTGCTTTCCGCGACGCCATCGCACAGAAGGAGAAGGACCCCTATACTGTCCTGCTCAAGAGCAACAAGCTGCCCCTGAGCCTGATCCGCGATGGACAGGATAACAGGGTCAACGGCCTCAAAGAGCACCGGGCCAAGATGACTGTCGAGACATCACCATTTGCCGAAGTGTTTGGGCCTAAATCATCACGGAAGAGGGTAAAGCTCAGTGTCAGCAACATTGACGAAAAGGCGCGCGATTCTGTCAAGAGCCTTGAAACCTACAATGAAAAGCTGGAACAGGCTAGATTGTTGAGCGGCGAGCTGGGGGCCGAGCAGGCTGAGGCTGGCGATCTTCGTCGAGACCAAGAAGCGGCAGCTGTGCTGACGACGGCGAATGAGCCTATCTTCGACAAGGGCCAGTCGAAACGTATTTGGAATGAACTTTGTATGATTTTCGCCCTTATACTCCTGCTGTTTGACCCAGACTAATCAATACCACAGACAAGGTTATCGATTCCTCAGATATTATTCTGTCTATCCTAGACGCTCGTGACCCATTGGGCACACGCTGTCGATCCGTCGAGAAATATCTCAAGGAGGAAGCGCCACACAAGCATCTCGTGTTCATCTTGAACAAGTGTGATTTGGTCCCCACCAAGGTTGCTGTAAGTTCTATCTTCTTACCTTTTCAAGGCCCTTCGAGGCCCCCCAACCCTAGTCAGGCCAATTCTCCGGCGCTTTCATGCCAAACGATGGAATTTGGCCGTTACGGCTTGGGGAGAGCAACTTCCACATCTTAGAATCTCTGGTCACGGCCGGGGAGGACAGATGGTCTCCGTTTTGGTTGACTATCGTGAGATTGGATTTGCCTCCGTTTTGAGTTGAGTCTACCTCGTTCTTCCGAGCAGCTTCGCCGTAGATTTCTTAGTACGAGAGGCGCACATTTACACGAGCATGAACCCCCCCCCCCCTTTTTTTCTTCTTCAGTTTTTCCATGTACGTCTGATGCCGTTGCTGACTGACAACAAATAGGCCCAATGGGTGAAGCACCTTCAGAAGGATTATCCCACAGCCGCCTTCCGGGCCTCCATAAACAACCCATTTGGCAAGGGCTCAATACTCAACCTCCTTCGACAATTTTCAAAACTCCACGCCGACAGAAAACAAATTTCGGTAGGTTTGCTGGGCTATCCCAATACCGGAAAGTCATCGATCATCAACACCCTCAAAGGGAAGAAGGTCACCACTGTGGCTCCAATTCCGGGCGAGACAAAAGTATGGCAGTACGTCACCTTGATGAAGAAAATATACCTTATCGACTGTCCTGGAGTGGTCCCACAAAATCACCACGATGCCCCGACTGAGCTGCTCCTGCGAGGCGTGGTGCGAGTCGAGAAAGTAGAACACCCCGCCCAGTACATACCTGCTGTACTAAAGCGAGCCAAAAAGCACCATATTGCGAAGACATATGATCTGAGTGATTGGAACGATGATCATATCCTATTCCTAGAGCTTCTCGCTAGGAAAGCAGGACGGCTTCTGAAAGGCGGCGAGCCGGATGTTGATGGTGTGGCAAAGATGGTGCTCAATGATTTCAGTAAGTGGCTTGGAAAGTTTGTCCGCTTGTCCGCTAGGGGACAAGTTGCTAATTTCAGACAGTGCGCGGGCGGATACCCTGGTTTGTACCACCACCAGTCGCGGGAGACGACAAAGAGGGTGACTCAACCGAGGTTGAGCAAAAGGCATCAGAGAAGGTGCTCAAGAAGCGCAAGAGGGATTCCGTCGAGACCGAAGAGAAAGCCGTGGAAGAGGACAGCACCCCCGAGGACAACGATGAAGAGGAGTTTGATGGATTCAGCAACGGTAGCGAGCCAGAGATTTCCGATGACTCGGACTCCGAGGCACCTGCTGAGGATGGAGATGAGGATGAGGACGATGACGAGAAAAAGGCCGGCGAGAACGATGCTGTTCCAGAGGCTGAGGATGCCGATGACGGCGGAGCCGCTGTCACGGAAGACAAAGAGGAAGAGCCAGCGCCTGCACCCGAGCCCCCGACGCCAGTCAGGCGGTCATCTCGGCGGACCAAGAAGCCCGTCAGCTTCAAATGAGCTGGCGCATAAAGTCTTTTTTGACGATCAGAATCTACAAGATACCCCAAGCGCCTCTGGGCGCCAGATGCTTGGCCCAACACTATGTTCATGTGACCAAAGACTCTTCCTGGAACGAATGCTCTCTATTTCCCTTTCTCTATTATACATTTCCCTCTTCCTTTAGGTGATGTTGTCAGCTCGACTTAGCCCTTTAGATTCAGCCGCTCCCATTTACTACCGGCCGCGAATACGACTGCAACACCGGCATAGGCCATGACGACTGCGAAGACTGCGCGCAGGGCATATAGGTAGGCCTGTACGATACCTGGCACGCCATCGGCTGGGAAGACATTGCGGATGTCGGTGGCGCCCGTGTTGATGACTGTGATGGGATCAACGCTTGGGGCAAGACCAGGAAGCTTGGCCAGGATCAAGTTGCTGAAGACTGATTGACCGGTTCCCAAAGAGGTCGACGTACCAACGCAGAAGGAAACTGAGGAGTGTGTAGCAAGCGAGTCAGTATTCAAGACACCACAGAATGTGAAACAAACAGAGAGTGAGCGAGGGTGGCAAGAATACTCACACAGGAGCATGGCTGTCCTAGATGGAAGGTCTTCGGATCTCGCATTCGCCTGGCCGGAGATGATACCAAGCGGCAACCCGCTTCCTAGAGCGAGCCCAGCCAGAACCTGGTAGCCTATCCACTGGGCCGGGGGCGAGGTCTCGTCAAGTGTGTAAACAAGGCCGGCCCCGATGCACCCACCGGCACTGGCCCAGACCATGAATGGAGTGTAGTAGCCGGATCGAGACACCAGAAAGCCGGTGGCAGCTGAACCAATACCGCAGCTGATGAGCATGGGGAGGTTGCGGAATCCCGCCTCCCTGGGCGTGATGCCGGCGACGACCTGGAAGTAGATGGGGACGTAGTATAGCAGGAGACAGAAGGCGCCTTCGTGGAAAAATCCATAGCCCATGCTCATGAATACGCCGCGTTGTTTTACGAGACGCGACACGAGCAGGGCGTGATCACCTTAAAGGTATTGGGAGACCACGAAAGCTACCACGGCCACACCTGAACCAACGAATAGGCCAATGACTTCAGCAGAGGCCCAAGGCTGATGGACCCCGGCAACCTCGACCGCACGGGTAAAGCAAATCAGCGAAGCGAGCACGAGGAGGATGCCGATAGGGTCTGTAATAGATATACGGGCTTCGATCTTAATTAAAGGCAACCTATTTTAGATAAAACAGCTAATTTAATTAAAGGTATTCCGAAGCGTGTGTATTATATATTCTAGTAAACTAACTAACTAATCGCAGAAAAGCCTATAGGCAGCTATCTATATCTGCTAAAGCGTAGGGGTTAAGGTTACCCCTTAATATACCCGGTCCCTAAAAAATATATATATCCTTATAGATATTTATCTATATTTATTATTATTTCTATTTTATATAGTTTAATCCTACTTTCCGTTATATAATTTTATATATTATTATTATTCTTTATTAAGGTATTTATTATAATTAATAATATTTTTAGGTTTAAAATTATAAGTTTAATATTTACCGTTATTAGCTATAGGGTTAATATTATTAATTTAAGATTATTTATTATTAATAGCTAAGTTATTATTAATTTAAGGTTATTTATTATTAGCTATTAAGTTATTATTAGTTTAAGGTTATTTATTATTAGTTAAGGGTTTATTATTATTTATTTAAAAATTAGCTATAGCTTTATAAATAAAATATAAATTAACTATAGCTTTTTTAATAAAGGTTATTTTAATATTAAATAAGTTTTAATATTTATATATATTATTATAAATTATTTTAATTAATATCTATATACCTAGTTTCCTTTTAGGCTTAAGCTTTATAAAAGGTTAAATTAATATTTTAATATTATAATCTATATTATTATCCTTTTCGGATAAAGCTTTAACTTTCTTTTTATTTTTATTTTTAAATTTTAAAGGTATCTTTAATTAAAGGTTTAATACTTTACTTTCTTTTAATATATTTATAATAGCTATATATAATTCCGGATTAAATAGATAAGTATCCGGAATTTACTATCGGTTAAAAATCTTATTTTATTAAAAATTAAATTCTATTTCTTAAAAAGATTTATAATATAGATTAATAGTTTTATTAATAACTTTAATAATATTATTTTTTATAAAAGGGGTAAATAGCTTAAGCTTATCCGGTTTAATTAAAGCTTAAAGCTATTTTAAATTTTTATAATTATAAATATAATAATTCTTATTATAAAAGATATATAATAAGGTCTTTTTATAAGCTTTATTATAAAAAAAGTAATAGATATAGTAAATATATCTTTAATTCTTAAAGTTTTTATATTATATATTATATAAATTTTAAATAATTCTATATTAGCTAATAACTTTAGCCTAAAAACCCTATAGCTTATTATAATAATTAATATAGAAAATATTAATAAAAAGCTATTTAGATTTAATAAATATAATATTAAAGCAGTTAATTTTAATAAAAAAGCTTATTATTTAATTATAAATTATAATTAAAATAATTATATCTTATTTTCTATTAATAAAGCTAATTTATATATAAATATTAATAAGATTTTAAATAATTTTTTTATTGGATAGCTTATTAAAATAAAGCTTAATTTTATAAATCTTATTATTATATAAAGTAATAATATAAATGCTTAAATATATTTAGCTATTAGATTCCGAAATATTAAATTAATAAACCTTTATAATAAGTTTAGCTATTATTTAAACTTACTTAATACTAACTATTTTATAACCTTTTTTTAATATAATAGATTTATATAAAATAAAGATTTAATTACCGGTAAAATAATTAGTAATCTTTTTATCTTTAATTTACTTATTTTATTTTCTATAATAATACTTTTCGATTAACTATTATATAAATATAAACTAAATACCTTTAAAAGGCTTAAGATTATTAATATTATATAGAAAGATTATCTATTTATTATAAAATAAATTTAAAAATATATTATAAAGTAATTTATATTAGCGTTAATTATAGAATAAAAAGATTACTTATTTTAATTTAGCTATAAAAATATATTAAAAGAAAGGTATAAAATATTAATTTAAGAAAATATTTTTATACTCCTCTTTTTTAATATATTTACTAGATATAAAAGGCTTATTCTATTAATAATTCTTAATTAAGATAATTAAAGGCGTATTAAGTTTATATTATATCTAATAAATTAGCAGCTTATATTTATATAAAGCTTTATTTATTATAATAATATTTAGGCGATAAAGCTTTTTATAGAATAGGTTTTATATAATAATAAATATATAAATAACTAATTATATTTTATTTAAAATTTAAGCAATAAAATCTTTAATATTATTATTTAAGGCTTTTATTTCTTTATAAATAAAGGTATAATTTAAGTTATTAAGCTTTATTAATTCTTTAAATAAAATAAAATAAAAGCCTAAATTAAGCTTCTTATAGATAATATTCTTAAGCTTATAAATATTATTAAACTTATAGTATAAGAATATACCTATTTTTTAAGAAAATTCCTTAGCTATTTTAAGATTTAAGCCGGTATAAATAAAATTTATAAATTTAAGAAATTCTTTAATATTATTATTTTATATTTTATAAAATTATCTTTTTAAAGTGTTATATTTAATATTAAAGTTTATAATATAAATAATTAACTTTTAAAAACTAAATTTATTATTAAATATAATTTATATATATTTAGCTAAGTTATTTATATTTATATTCTAATTAGTAATAATTATACTATAAGGGTAATAAATATAATTAAAATATTTAAATATTATATTTTATTAAACCTTATTAAAAATATTTTTTAAGGTTAATATAAAAGATAAGTTTAAAAGTAGGTTTAAATTTTAAATCTTTTTATATAATACCTTAAATATTTTATTTAAATTATAAATTATATTTATATAAACCTATTAAATTTACTTATTTTAATAAAGGTTTTTTAAGGTTTTTACCTCGGTTTTATTTAAATTAATAGGGTAAGCTAAATTAAATTTATAATTATAAAGGTCTTTAACTATATTTAGAATATTCTTTATATACTAATAATAGCTAGTATTTATAAGCGTTATATAAATAATAGTAATTATTTTTTATTTAATAGGGCTATATATAAGATATAGAATATTATAATAGTTAATACTTTTATCTTTAATAAAGGCATTAATTTTATCTATTATATATTAAAAAGGGTTATTTTTATTATTAAGGTTAATAACTTTAATGCTATAATAATTATATTTATCCTCTTATAATCCGTTATCCTATTTTTTATTATTTTATAAAGGTTAAAATTATAATATTTATATTATAATAAAGTTACCTTTATATAACGAATAAATATAGGCTATAATAAGCTTAAGGGAAATAAAGGTTTTATTATTATTAAAAACTTTTTTAATAATTAAGGTTTTTAACGAAAGTTAATTAAGTATATAAATTATAAATAATTAATTCTTTAAAAATAAAGATAAAATATTTATAAACCTTTTAATAACCTTATTCTCTTATTTCTAAAAACTTTATATAATTATTTAAATAACTTTTCTATTATTATTAATAAAAGATTCCGGATAAAGTAGGGTAAAGTATAAATCGATATTATTATTAGCGCTTAATACGTTATTATATAAAACTAAAGTATTAAGTAATGCCAATTAATAGTATATCTTATATATAGCTTTTTAAAAAATTAAGAAATTATTTATAATATTTATAATAACTAAATATCCTTTAAATATTAAAAATTATTTTATTAAGGAAATATATTAATATTCTTTTATTACTAACAGGCTTTAAACCTTAGCTTTTATAGCATAATTATTAATAATCTTAATAAGCTTAATCTTTATTAGCTTTTTAATATTAAAAACCTAGCTATAATCCTTAAATATAGCTATTAAGTTCTTTATATTAATATAAAATAGCAGTTTATATAGGGTAAAGTTAATATAAGGGGCAGAACCTTAACCTTTAAGCTAATAAGATTAATATAAATATTTAATTAAAAAGAAATAATTAAATATTTCGGAGTATAATATATTATAAGCTATATAAACTTTAAAAAAGATTAAAGTATTCCCTATAATGCTAATAGCTATTTAAAAATATATATAATATTTCTTAACTATATTTAATATATATTAATAATAGTTTTATTATTTTTCTATATCTATATATAAGTCTTTATTTATATAAACTTTTTAAAGTTATATTATAAATATATAGACAGTATCTTTTATAAGCTTTATATTATTATTAAATACTTTAAGCTTAAGATATAAAAGAATAATTTTTTAATAATTATCCACCTATCCTTATCAGACCTTATACTTTAATTCTTTATAGGATTAAATATATTTCTATAATTTATTATAAAGGGTAGATATAATATTATAAATAATTTTAAGCTTAGTTTTATTATCTATTAATATAGTTATAAGGGTAAAATTAAAACCGATTATAAATCTAATTTATATATTTAAAAAAGAAATAAGTTTAATAAACTTTTTTTAATTATTAAAAAAAAGAATAATAATTATAAATAAATAATCTATAAACTCTTACTTACCTTTATATTATACTAAATACTTCTAAATTCCTATAGGGAAAATTATACCCTATAAGATTAAATCTTAAAGTTATTTTATAGCCTATTTCTTATAAATAAAATTATAGATAATACTATCTTTAAAATAAATAAATATATTATCGTTATTTTTAAACCTTATCTTTATTAATAATTTAATAATATCGGCCGGAAAAATATTCTTAAGATTACTAATAATAATAGGTTATCTACTAATATACTTCTTAAGGTATTTATAAATATTATCCTTAGCCTTAATATTAAACTATAATAGGTTTATCGCTTAATCTTTAAAATTATCCTAATTATCGGTAATAATAATATTAAAAGTAATCCTTTAAAATATAAAGATATTATAAATATCGGTTTTAAATCGCTCGATATTAAATATTTATAATATAGCAAGATTATAAAAGATACGTTTAATAAAGGAAATATTAACGTTATCGGTAACTATATTAACTATAATAATAAAAGCATTATTAATTTAATCGGCCGCCAGCTTATAATCTTTTATATACTTTTAAAGCTTATTAAAAGTAAAAGTACTTTAATAGGGCTTTAAAGTAAATAAGTAAAGGGGTATTATTATTATAATAAGTTAAACCTTTATATTACCGTAATAGATATTAATAGTAAATTAAATTTTAATATTAGTAAAAAGGTAATTATTAAACTTAATAATTATAAAGAAATAATATTATTCTATATATCTTAAAGCATTAATAGTATTATTATCGAATAAAATAATAGGTTTATTATTTATAAGTATAAGATAAGTAAATATAAGGAAGATTTGCTTTATTAGCTTTTTCTTATAATTCTTATTATTATTCTAATTAAAGTTCTTAAATAGCTTTAAGCTAATATTAAGATATTCTATATAAGCAGGCTTATAAATATCCTTAATTACTATAAAAAAGCTTTTAAATTATTTATTAAATTAAAATAGGTTAATTTAATTAAAGTTTATAATAATACCTTTAAGACTATAATTATCGGTAGGTATTTTATTATAGTTATAAATCTTATAATAAGCTAAAATAAATAATATATATTAAAGGGTAATAATATCCTTAATAAGGTTAAGGTTTTTAAAGTAAAATATAATTAAGCTATATAAAAATACTATAATATTATCCTATATAATTTATTCCGCAATTATATCTAAAATATAAAAATAAGCATTATTATTAAAGAAAAGTTTAATTATAATAGGCAGGGTATAAATACTTTCCTTAACTTTATTAAGTTTAATAGTTAAAGTAGATAAATAAAGGGAAGATATAGGTTTCTAAATAACTTAATTTAAGAACTTAACTTATAGCTATACCTTATTCTTTATAGGTTTATTTATAATAATATTATTATAAAGGGCAAATTAGTTTATAACGGTTTTATTATAATTAATTAGCATATTAGGCTTATTAATATTAATAGCGGTAATATAATTATTATTGCTTATTATCTTTATTAAGTTATAAATTACTTATAGGTTTAATAATAATAATAATATAAAAGATTTATAAAAAGGGTAAAGTTAAATAAGGTAATTATAATATTAAGGTTAAAAATAAAAAAAAATAAAAGTTATTAGAAAAAAGTAAAGGTAGGTAGGTTATTAGCAAGTTATAATAAATAAATAATTAAAAAAGATATATCTTTTTAAAGCGGTAAAAGTTTAATAACTAAAACTTTTATAATTTATAGCATTATCTATATTAAAACTTTAAATAAAAAAATAAAGGGGTAATAAATAAATAAAGCCTATTTAAATAAGTATTATATATTAAAAATAATAAGAATTTATTTTACTAGCATCTGCTTCTATATATTATTCTAATATAGTTATTTAAAACCGTTTATAATATAGCGTAAGTATATTATCTATAAGGAAATTTATTATTTAATTAGTTTTATAAGGCTATAACGCTTATAGTATTTATTAATTAATTTTAAAATATTATAAAAAAGGTTATTATAAGGTTTTTAAGTTATTCCGTTATAATTTATCCACTTAACCTTATAATAAAGAGATTATTTCTTATCTATAAGTTTTTTTAATAGGCTATAGTTAATAATAGCTTTAATAATAAACTTTTCTTAATTATTTTTTATAATTAGGCTTAGAGGAAAAGGGGTCTTTAAGGCTTATATAGGTAAGGCAAAAAGTAAGTATTTAATAGAAATTTCTTTAAACTAATATAGCTAAATAGATAAATCTAATCGGTATTTAAAAGGGCTAATTTTTTTAATAATTTAAAAAGGCCCTATATATTAAAAAGATAACTTAGTTTAATAATTTAAATAATAACTATAATATTCCGGTTTTATTAATTTTATATATATAAAATCTCTAGCCTTAAGGGTAGGGGGATATTAATATTAATTATTATAATAAGCTTTTATTTTAGCTTAAGCTATCTAAAGATATTCCGCTATTTCTTTATATATTATCTATTATATCTAACCGAATTTATATAAAGTAAGGTTTAATATTAAAAAAAATCTATATAATAAATATCTATAAAATATAATAAAAGGCAGCTATCTAATTAAAGCGAATTCTAAAGTATTTATAATAAATAAAATATAAGGCAGGCGTTATTTTTATAAAAATAAATCCTAAAATCCGCTAATATAGGAAATAAGGCTAAAAATAACGGTTTATATTAAATATTCTGCTTAGCCGTTAATAACGGTATAATTTATAGCGGTTATATAAATATTAATTCTAGCTATATTATAAAGTTCTCTTTATAATAAACTTATAAATTTTCTATTTATATTTAAAATAAAAATATTTAAAAGTTTTTAATTTAGGTAGATATATATAATATAAATCTTAGCCTAATCCTTTATAATATAGTTTATTTCTTTAATTAATTTATAAATAAACTTAAAAGTTTTATATATAATAAAAAAAATATAATTATAACCTTTTATAGATATAGGCAGGCTAATAATAAAATTAAGATATAAAATAAATAAAGGAATAATAAGAGTTTTAATTAATTAAAGGTTATTAAAGAAAAGTTAATATATAAAACTATATAACCTATAAATAGTATATTCGGTAATATAAAATTTAACTTCTTTCTATATATAGGGGAAAAAAGCTATATTTTACAGAAATTAAATAATATAATAAATACTAATATATATATAATTATTATATACTAAATAAAGTATTCTTTTAATTTAAGCTATAGGTATAATAAGTCTTATAATACTCTTATTAATATAATATAATAAATAACTTTTTAAATAAATTTAAAAGTTATATAGAGTTAAATTTAAACTATTTAAATTATCTTTAATTCGGTCGAATTATTAATAAAAGCAATTATAAATTAATTTAAATATATAATTTTTTATTAATATATAAATTAAATCTTACTTAAATATAAAAGATATATATAGCTTATTAATTACTTATTTATATTTATCAGAATTAATTATTTTAGCTATAGAAATATCTACTATATCGATTTTATAAAAAGGTTTAAATTCGGTTATTTTAAATAATAGGGTAGGCAATATAACAATAATTTTTAAAATTAATTAAAATAAAGGGTTTAAGTTTTCTAGCTATAAAATGTTATAACTCTGCTAATAAGTAATAATATATAACCGTATAAGCAGCTTTATTAAATACTTAATAGGTTTTCGGAAAGCGTTTTTATTAATAGTTTTAGGTAAGCGGGATAAAAAATCGATATTTATATATAACTTACCTAAATAATAGATAATTTCGATCTTATAAGTATATTTAGCTAAAAATAATTGCTATTTTATAATATAATAAGTATTTTAAGGAAAATAAAATATTAATTTAAACATATACTTAATAGACTTATAATCGGTAATAACCTTAATATCGCTATAATTAAGGTAATAAAAGTATTTTTCTAAAGCTTAAATAAATCCTAATATTTCTAATTCGGATATAAAGTATTTTTTCTTTATAAAATTTAAAATCTAAAATAGAAATAAAATAAGTTAATTTTTTCTATTTACTTAAATTTAATAAAGGTTAGCACCTATATCTAAGGTATTAGTATTAATATAAAGAATAAAGGGTTTTAAGTAATTAAGAAATATAAAATCTATTATATTAATTAATATAGTTTTTAATTTATCTTATATATATTAACATTTTATTTATAAATAATTATAATAAGCTTATTTCTTTTTCTATATTATAATAATATTAGGGTTTATATTAATAGGCGGATAAATTATTTAAAAAGAAAACTTATAATAATATATATATATATCTTATTAAGGGTTAGCTTTAAGATTACTTTTAAAACCTAGTATTTTAAGCTTATTAAAAGGGTTAATAATAATAATATAATCCGGTATAAAGTTTTTATAATATCCTATTAAACCTATCCTAGTTTTAAAAGATTATAAATTAAAGGGTATTACTAGATTTTAAATAGCCTTTATCTTTTTAGCTATAATAAATAATCTTAATTAAAATATAAAATAACTTAAAGCTTTTAAGCCTAATTATATAAAATAATATTTTAATAAGGATATAATATAGCTACTATTTTTAAAAATAGTAAAGGTAATCTTTAAATATTAAAGGTATTATTTAATTAAATATAAAAATATAATAATATTATTAATATAAATAAAAATAAATTGCTAAAGATAAAAGCTAAAAAGATATTTTATATATTACTAGAAAAAGGTAAATAAGTTTATTAATTTTATAATATTAATAGTTATTTATTTTAAATTATAATAAAGGGTAATAAATATTATTTTCTAATAGTTCTTATTTATAATAAATTATTAAAAGAAACCTTTTATTATATCTATAATAATAAAAATTATATTACTTTTAAAAAATCCTAAAATATTATCTTATTATAATAAAGGATAACTATAAAGAACTAATTTAATATTAACTCGATAAAGATTTATAACTATATAAGACTTATTATTCCGCTAGATAATAAATATTAGGAAAGTATAAGAGTATATTTTATTTAATAATATAGATTTAATAACTCCTATTTCCTTAAAAGGGTTTATAATAGAATTAAAGGTAAATCGATCCTATTATAATATATTATATAATCTTTAAATTAAATTATTAATATATATATTTAATTTAAAAGGAATTTATATTATAATACCGTTATTAAATTAATTAAATCAGGAATTAAATAATCGAAAATATTATTAAATAAGATTATAAAAGTTATTTATTTATTTTAGGCCCTAGTTAAAATAAATATCGGTAGTAGTAATATTAAATTTTAGATCCGAAATTAATATATTAAAAAGGTAATTATCCGGGATATATCCTTTTTCTTCTTTAAGCAGAACTTTATTAAGTAAGGTAAATAGCAGTATTATAATAAAAGTTTTATTTCTTTAAGTAAAAAAGGTTTTAAGGTTAAGGGCTATTAAGATAAACTTAAGATAGCTTAAAAGCTAACCCTTATAAATAGTAATAAGAATTTTATTAAAATTTAAAAAAATAATAATATAGAATTATCTATTAATAATACTATTAATTAAAAAGATAAAGATAAGTCCCTTAAGGTTAATAAATACCTTTAGCTAAATAAGATAATTATCGGTATAAATAAAAAGCTTCCGATAATAAACTTTAATATTAAAGCCTTTATTAGGGAAAATAATATAATTTTATAAGGCTTTTAATATAGCTATTTAATAAAAAATAAATAGATTTTAAATATAAGTTACTATAATTTTATACCCGGTATTAGTAATAATAATTATATTATTTTAACCTAAAAATCCTTAGGAAATATTAAGTTAATAACGTTTAAAAAATAATAATTCGAATAAAAGGCTATATAAAAGATTATCTATTATATATATATCTTTATAAGCGGTTTAAGAAAATTTATTCTTATCCGGAAGGTTAATTAAAAGTTAAATCTTATAAGTAATTATAAGCCCTATACCTATATTAATTAATAAGATAAGGTTATTTAACTTTTAATATTCGAAATAAAAATAATAATAAGAAATTAATAAATTTAAAATAAAAGTAATACCGAAAGCAGTATTTAAGATAGCTAATAAATATTTACCTATTAAAGTATATAATATTATATATAAATAATCTAACTTAAATAATAAATTAAATAGCGATAGGTTATATTCGGTAAGTTAAAAAAAAATAATATTTATAAGATATTCCGTAATATTATTATAAATTAAAAAGATAATTAAATTATTTTACTTAAGCGGTATCTTTAACTTTTTAAATATAATAAGTAGCTTTAATTTAGAAATATCTTATTAAAGGGGTAAATTAAAATTAATTTACTTTAATAATATAATAGGCTTAATATTATAAGCTAAAATATTAGGGTAAAAAATAAGTTTTATAATTAGTATACTATTATTAGCAATATCTATACTTAAAGTAAGAGATTATATTAATAGTAAAAATATCCCTTAAATCTTCCGCTATATTAGTTTTCCCGCTTAATTATCTTTAATTTAAAATTTATTCCGGAAAAGTTAATAAGATTATAATTAAATTCTTAATAATAAAAGCTTTAAATATCTTTTAATATCTTAAAGGTAAGTTTATTAGCTAAGTTATTAATTATAATAATATAAGCCTTAACGTTAAGTTTACCGGTATTATTATTGTATTATATCTAATTATAATATAAATAATTATATAAAAAGTAGTTCTACCTATTAAACTTATTATATATAAGCTTATTAGCTAATTTACCGGTAAAAATATCTTTATTCTTAGCGGCTAAAAGGTTATTAGTAATATTCTTAAATATCTAATTAGCACTGCTATAATCCTAATCGCAATATTAAATATAACTATAGTTATAATCGCAGGGTATATATAAGGTATAAGAAAATTGATTTCCATTCTTATACCGCGGGTACCGGTTAAAATAATTAAACTTATTAATTCGATTTCTAAATATCTTCTTTAATACTACTATAAAAAATCCGACCTACTTTTATAATTCTTTAATTTAATAGATTTATATATCCTTATATTCTTTATTAAGCTTTTATTTTTAGCAAATAGTATACTTAATCTTAAAAACTAAACGTTTAAACTTTTTAAAGATATTATAAGTTTAATATAGCTTAATAGCCGCTTAAAGCTTAAGGTTAAGCTTTTTATAAATATAGCAAACCTAAGTATCCTTATTAAAATCTCTAGCTTTATTATACTTATAAATCTTATTATTAATATATTTATAAAGAAAAAGCTTATTTTTATTTTTAAAGTAGTAAGCTATATTATTAGCCTTAATTATAAGGTTTCTATAATTAGTATAAAATTATTTCTAAAGCTTAATTTCTTAAGGTGTAAGAGTAATATTTAAGTTTATTTATTTATATTAAATTAAGAATATAAATTATTTAGCTCCGTTTAAATCTTAATCTATAATAATTCCTATAAAAAGATTTTATAATATAAAGGCTTTACTATATAGCATTATAAAATAATTAATATAGCTAATATAATTATTTATTACTTTACCGTCGAATTTAAATATCTCCGGTTTTAAATATAAAGCTAGATTCCGGGCTATTATAGATATTTAATCCTAACTATTATAGATAAAAGAATTCTATTAAAATTACCGGATTAAAGCTCGGTATTAAGATATAAGGGTATTAAAGAACCTTTACTACTTTATAAAAAAGTAGGTTAAGCTAAAATAAAATAATAAAAATCCCTATAGCGCCGGTATAAGTCCACTTAAGGTCTAATAAAAAGAATTAAAATAACTATTAAAGCTATCGTTAAACCTAAATCTGTTATCCCGCTAAAGTAGGTCTAATAATTCCCGCAGTTATAAACGTTTATAAAAGGCCGAATTAGTAGGGCGATAAGATTATTATAGCTACTATATAATAGACACGCAGGCTTCGATCTTAATTAAAGGTAACTTATTTTAAGTAAAACAGCTAATTTAATTAAAGGTATTCCGAAGCGTATATATTATATATTCTGGTAAACTAACTAACTAATTGCAGGAAAGCCTATAGGCAGCTATCTATATCCGCTAGAGCGCAGGGGTTAGGGTTACCCCCCAACAGGGTCCACGTGCGATAATTTCTCCTTTAGGGGGACCTTGGAGCTGGAGCATGGAGCAGGCGGGTGGAACAGAAACAGGATTAAAGTGGCGGAGAGGCCGGCGACGGGCAGGTTGATGTAGAAGCACCAGCGCCAAGTCGACTGCTGGGTGAAGACTCCGCCGAGAATGGGGCCCAGGACGCTGGCGAGGCTGTAGATCGTGTTTATGAGGCCCGTGAAAACGGGCCGGAGCCCTGGCCGGACCGTGACGCCCAGTATCGCGTACCCGCCTGCGGCGATCCCGGCCGCGCTCGCGCCCAGGATGGCTCGCCCGAGGATGAGGACCGTGCTGTTGGGTGCGAGTCCTACAATGAGTGCGGTAATTGGTTAGCATTGCGACATGAGAACCGACATGCGTTGGGGCTGCCTACCGCCGATCAATGCTCCCACGCCAAAGATGAAGACCACTGCGAGGAACGTATACTTTATGGAAAGGAAGGTGTATACTTTGCCCCTACAAAACTTCACTTAGTAAATCATGAGAAGGACGGTTGCGAGTACATGCTTATCGGATGACAACAGGCGACACCGTACCAGAATGGCTGTGTGCAGGCCAAAGAGATGAAGAAAGCCGATGAGTACCAGCCGATGAGGTTGAGACCAGGAAAGTCCTCGGTGATTTTAGGTATAGCGGTCGCGATGATCGTCTAGACCGGCAGTTAGAAGAGGCCGTGAGACACTGCCCTCCAGGACTGGAGCTTGGAGCCCTTGGAGGAGCCAACATATATAGGTAGTGGATATAGACATTGTGGTGCGCTTACCATGTCTAAACCGACCTGAAATGGTGTCGTTAGCATGTCGAATCAGATAGGCGACTGGGCTCATTGGTGAAGTTACCAGAAAGAGACCCAAAGCCACCCCCAGAGACACACACGAGGTCCAGAAAACATTGGGGTACACAATGGCGTCCTGGGCTTCACCAACGGAAGGCGCCTTCGCTGCCACATTATCCGCCAGGTCGACACTGTCTTTGCCCTTCTCAGGATCCATGGCGGTGTGTACAACAGCAGCCCAAGCTGCCTGAGGAGATGAGCGCCTCAAAAGAATGGTCAGCTTCGCTGAAGTGTTGTGTTGTAGCTTCTTTTCTGTAGGAAAAGCCTCAATTTGAACTTCGATTTGGTATAGATCATGCAAATTTCAAAGTAACGAACGACCACTTAATAAGTCGGAAGCGAAGGGAGGTGTTGGATTTAGAGTTCAAACTGCAGTTCGTATGGTAAGCCCTAGGGAATCAAACCCGGTCTTCTAGCCATAGGAATCAGACGTCGTGCTGGGGCAATATGCAGGTAAAAATGTTAATCACACCATATGCAGTATAGTCAACGGAAATAAGGTGGGCATGAGTCGCATTAGCTCGGTCAACGAGGGGAAATGCAAATGGGATCGGCCCACGATGTGAACGAGGAGTGTCACTTTCATGTTTACTCCGGAATCTTATCTCAACGACATTTAGCAGCGGGAAAATTAAGTAATCCTCGGCCAACAACACTGCATCCGCTGCGGAAAGCACCCGTGGACCATTTCAATGCCTCAATTGAACTGCACAACATGTTCGCACAAGATGAATCTTGAGAGCATTTGGGCGTTTCAGGAGGGAGGGCATGTGACCAAAGGATAAACAGGGTGAGAAAATGGCTCCTTCAGGGCTAATTGACGCAGAAGAGAATCATTTCAGCATTGTATGTTAAGTTAGATATACTGCAGTGGATGAATGGAGTGACAGGCGAGCCTGATATCTTCGGACAATATGGCCGCTGGACGAGCTTTTACAATGTACGCCTTCGAGTCTCGATTCAAATATTTGTATCATTGACCACTAGCCCAAAACCCACCTCATGCCCCTCCAGGAATATTTCATAGGCCTGCCTCACGACGTTGAACACATGTGCATACATCAAACGGACCAGCGGCCCAGAAATGGCTGCGTCACAACTTCTTGGCCCCGTTGAGCGACTTGCTCTCATATCACTGCATCCAATTGTCATGGTGTGTCCTTCGTCCGCCTCTGTACTCTGTGTCTACGAAGGTCTCTTCGAAGTCTTCCGAGTCCATCTGGGTCCTTCTTGCTTGATCTACTCGTGAACAATGACTCTGAAGCTTTGTTTCAGCCACTCTCGCCTTCCTGCTGGCACGCTTTCCAACAGGTAGCGTCCGTTTGAGCAGATCACTGATGGGTCAGCGCCGTACCACAGAAGCTGATCAGTCACCATTGATGCATAGTCAAGAGATCGCAATGCGATCCCTCAAGCGGTGTGGCGCCTTCCCGGGTTACATTCGGATCTATTCCACCCTTGAGAAGAAGTTTGATCACCACCTCGATTGCACATGTGGCGCACCTTTCGAAATGGCAAACCCCAGAAGACTGTCGTCGTCGCCGATATACTGGTCAGTCCAGCTATCCGGTGTTTTGAGCTCGTCCAAAAGAAAGTATATGCCATGTAGATAAGGGCCGCGTCAGGCATTTGATGACCCAAGGTCAACCGCGCGACGTAAATGTCACAGAACGAGATAGCCTATTGCGCCATAACAACTTGCAAAAGAAGGACCTTGTAATGCCGAGAGCATGACCGTAGCTATCACTTATACGTACCGTGACAGTAAAGGAGTCTGGCCGCACTTGTTTCTCAGAGAAAGGCAGTGGTATTTCATCATTTTGGTAGGTAGGATACAACGAGCAACTTCGAGTGCCACGTCAAGCTTTCGAAGCATCATCTGTATCCTTGGCTCCTGTAAGAGCATGTCGCTCGGTTTCGCATACTCCTCCTCCAAGTCGAGAAACATCTGGGCGTCATCAGCCTATTCATCTGGGTTCCAGCCTGTCCAAGGCGAGTAAATGCTGCGGGTTTTGTCCCAATGATCTCCGTGGCGGATGAGCCGAGGAACGTCATCATCCTTATCGTCGTGCTCATTACAAGTTCATACGCCTGCCTCGATTCCCTGCTTGCCCTGTCCATCTTTACTGTTGTCTGTCTCTGCTAGGTGATTTAGCCGCTCAGACCGGGACCCCAAGTCTTGATCCGAGATGCAGGGCTGTCCGTGTCTCTATTGACGGAGGCAGCCGGCTGAATCAAGTCTATGCAAACATCCTTTCTCAGCTTCGACTTCACAGTATTGGGGTGATTGGGGAAACTTCTTACCCTCGCGAGCGGCTTCAGGGACTACTTCTCGTGAACGTCGTGAAAGATCCATATTGTCTCGGGAATTTCTGGATCCTTGAGAATGCATGTGGTTGATGGTTATGTAAAGTAATTCCTATCAAGGAGCAAAATAAAAGGTGCTCAAGTGGGAGAAATGTCTGCTGGCACAGAAAGTCGGTTGGTGACCGCTTCTTGGTTCAGCGGCAACGCAGCCAATGAGTATGTAGTTGCTGTCTGCTCACTACCCTATCCACTCAGTGCTTGGGTTACAGGCCGGCGGCAGCGTGGTAAGGTTTGGTGTATAGGCTGCTAGGGCAGCAACCTCAACTCAGATGAATCGCTTTGGATAAGGCCCTTTACTTTACAGGGCTGCGAGATATGTTGGTATAGTCCATGTCCCCCTACACCCCCCCCCCTCGGTGGGGGGGCGAAGGGAAAAATAAAAAAAATATTGAAGCTCCGCTTACGCTGGTGCATGAAGAAGGAAGCAACTGAGAGTATCACGTCGCCACATGATCTCGGACCCAGTATAACACGCAAAAAACTTTAGCATGATCTATCACCTGTTCAAACCGGAACATCAAAGCTTCCCGGTTTTCAACATGCTCTCGCATTTTGACAGCATAGTGGAGAAGCACCTGAACCGAAAGATGCAGTTGAGTGGCTTCTTTTCGGACCCGATCGGCTTTTATCGGCAGTCACATAAGAGGACTAGCACATAACGTAACGGGCCTCTTAAGGTTTATCACCAGCTAGCCCCCACTATAATAAATTCTAGTTAACAATTAACCTAAAATCTAACCTATTTTGCTATCACTATATATATATATTGCAAACCCTATTAACACTAATTAATAGTTATTAAACTATAAATCTATAAAGTAAAAAAGGTATACCCTATAATAATTTCTTATACTATATATTCCGTTATATAGCTATATACTATATAATAAAAGTTATTATAATAGGCCTTCTTAAAAATTAAACTTTTAAAATAACTTTTATAAAGATTAAATTAATTTTTAACCTTTTTTATAACTTAAGGTTATATATTTATTAAAGATATTATAAGATATATATTATATACGCTTAAAAATCTCCTTAAAACTTTAAAACCTTTAAATTTAAAAAAAGTAGTTATATAATTATATATTAATAACTTTACCTACTATTACTTAAGCTATTAATATTTCCTTTATATAAATTATTAATAAACTATTAACCTATATATTATTATTAACTTTTATTTTATTAATTTAATTATTAAAATATAACTATTATTTCTACCTAATATTTAATAAAATAATATATAAATCTTTTTATATTAGTTAAACTATTTCTATATCGATTTATATAACTATTATTACTTTTAAATACTTAATAAATTAAACTTTATTACTTTTATATTAATTTATTATTATCTTATAAACCTATTTCCTAATAGAATATAAATTTAAATAAGCGTTATTGCTATTTAATATTTTACTTTAAAATAGGGAAATTATATAAATATTAATTTAAATATTAAGAAATAATACTTATTTAATTAAATATAGCTAATAATATATTAAAAAATTAAAATAACCTAGATTTCATAAAAGGCTATAAACTTAAAGATTTATTTAAAACTATTTCTTTAAATTTAATATATAAAGGATTTATTAATATTAAACTATAGTTTATATTACTTAATAAAAATAAATTAACGGTATACCTTATTATATATCTAGCTAATATACTTTTAAGCTATACTTAATAAGCACTTTTTAATAATAACTTATTTTATATATATTAAAAGAATTATAATTAATAGATATAGGAAATATTTATTAAATTATTAATACCCTACCGATAAATATTAAAGATCTTTTTATATATAAAAGGTGTATATATAAAATAAAATAATTTACTTATAGTATTATAATTATATTAATTAATATAAATAAAAGATAAATTACTTTAAAATATAAATAAACTTTATAATATTACCTTTTTTTTTAAATTAAAGATAAATAAGGTTTATAATAAACTTTTATATTAATTTTAACTACCCCTTATTATTAAAAATATATTAAATTTATTTAAACCTTTTAAATTACTTAAACCTTTTATATTATTAGGTATATTACCGCTATTTAATCTTATAAATAATAATTTACTTTTAGCTTTATTTATTAAATAACCTTTATTATAGCTTAATATTTTATAGCTATTAATTAAAATACCGGTATTATTATAATTTAATTAAAATTAATAAAACTTATTATACCTAATATAATTATAATAGTTTAATTAATACTTAATATCGACTATTTTATTTATTTAAGTTTCCTTATTAAGCTAGAATAATAGTAAGTATCCGAAAAGGATAAGGCATAATATATCTTTTAAATTAATATAATAGGTTTTACTATATAGAACTTTTTATAATAACTTATTAATCTTTTATAAGCCTGTTTATAATTAGAAGCCGCTATTCTACGCTAATAGCTATAGCGTTAGGCCGCGCCTAATCTATTTACGCCGGTGCTATTAATAAGCTATTAGCCTATCGAGGTTAAAGCTATCGCGGGCCGTAAGCAACTTAATCTAACGCTATTAAGCATTATATAAAAGTGCTATCGCTATATAACTTAAGCCTTTATAAATATAAGTTGCTCGAAATAAGTAATATTAAAAAGCCGCTATTACTCTAACTATCTTATAGGATATATATAAGTTCTGGCTCTGCTTAAATATATACCTATCTAGCAAAACCGAGTAATATAACCTTTTCCGTAAGACTACTCGAAAGCAATTATTTAGCCTACCGAAACCGAGATAACTGCTAGTTAAGCTTAAACTACTACTTATACGCGCTTAAAACCTTATTAAGCGAGTTTATAGCTACGGTTAAAATAGATAGGTAAGGCCATTATATTCTATTATCTAGATATATAGATCTAATAGCTTTGCTATAAATAGCTATAGAAATAAACTCTATTTATAACGAGTAAATCTTTACCTAGGTAAGAAATTCTTTTATTAAGGTAAAGGAGTGTAAAAACGAGAACCCTTCCTTATCTTAATAAATCGATATATTTATTAACACTTTAGAGATATATAAGATTTATTTAAAAGAAATAAAGGAGTTTATTACCTATAAAGTAAAGATTTATAATAAGCCGAAGAGAAATAAGCCGAAAGGAAATAAGGATGTTAATTATTTAATACGCTTTTTTAAGAAGGTTTACCTTTTATTTAAATAGATTAAAGAGATAAAGCCTAATTATAGAAATATAATATAGTTAAATAAAATTTAATTTAAAAAAAAATATAATTATAGGTCTTTTAACCTTATACTTAGGAGGGATTAATACTTAATATAACTATTTATATTTAAGTATAATTTATATATATATCTATCCCCTTAATATATAAAGAATTAATAGCTTAACCTTATTAAGTTAATATAGTTTATTAAAACCTTTAAGTAGAAATAGAAATATACCGGGGATTTATATAACTTATTAAATAATAAAATAAAGATATTTTTTAATATTTATTTTTATACCGAAATCTATTTAAATTAATTTTATATAGTATTTCCTTAAATATTTAAAAACTATATAAAATATTACTATCTTTATTATATAAATAGAATTAATATATTTATAATAGCTTATATAAAGATTAAAACTTACTTTAATATAAAGGTTAATTATTATTATTACTATATAAATTAGATAACTATAATATTTAATTAAATTAAATAATAAAATTTTAATAAAAACTTATATAAAGTTTTTTAAATTATATTTAATAAATTATAACTTTATTAATAAGCTTTCGGCCCTAAATATATTAAGGAAAATAACCTTTATATAACCGTTATTAAAGTATATTATAATATATAAGAATTAAAAATAATATTATTTAAACCGGCCTAACTTTATAAAAAACTATTTATAAACCTTAAATTAATAATCGAGATATAATTTAATTAAATTATTAATATTTATATTTAAAATTAATACTATATTAATTACTAATATAATAATTAAAATAAAAAAGAATAATTATTATTTTTAATTTAATAAAGTAAATATAAATATTAATAATAAGGTTTTAGTTTTAGCTATAAAAAATATAATAGTAAATAATAATAAAAAAAGAAATATTTTATTTATAAAAAGAAAGGATATTAATTAATAAAATATTTTATAAAAGAATAGTAATTAATAAAATAAAATTATTTAACTTAATATAAATATAATAGTTATAAGATTAATAATTTTACTATATTCTTAATTAATTTTAAAGGATATAAGATTAATAATAAGAAAGAGAAAGAAAATAATAAAGATTTTTATAAGAATATAAAAAAATTAAATAATAATTAGTATAATAAAGGAAAAGTTAATTTCTTAATTAATAATATATTTATATATTAGTTAATAAGTAATAATATCTATTATTACTATATAACCGATATCCTAATAAATTAATTTATATTAAAAGATAGATATTTAAAAATATAATTTTAAAGTATTTTATTTAATATAAAAGCTTTAAAAGTATTATTAATAAAATATAATTAATTTTTTACTTTATAAAGATAAAACTTAATATATATAATAAATAAATCTAAGGTAAGCTATATTAAGGTAAGATTTAGCGATAATAATATACTTAAGTTTATTAAAGCTATAGATTTAAAGATATTAATTAAAGATATAACTTTTTATATAATAAAAACGCTTATATTATTTTTACTTTTTTTAAAAAATATAGATTAATTTAATATTTATTATAATAATATAATTAATTAATTAATAAATAATTAAATAAATAATTAAATAACTATTATACCCGTTATATAAAAATAAAAATACTTATAATTCTTTTTAAATAATAAAATAAATACCGCTTTTTTTTTTATAAAACTTAAAATATACCGCTTATATAAAAGATTTAACTATTTTATAATTAACCGATTATACCGTATATTTAAAAAAGCTAAATATATAGATATTAATAAAGATATTATAAAAGTAATTATTAAGGTTTATTATTAATATTAATTAAATAGTTTTATATTATATCGGTTTAAATTTATATTATAAAATAACTAGGAATTTAATTATAAAATTTTAATTAATATTATATATTTAAGTAAATATTTAATACTTTATATTATAAATTAAGCTATAATATTTTAAAGTATATAATTTCTAACTTTAATAATAATTAAGATTATTTAATAAATATTTAAGGAATTATAAATTAATACTTATTAAAGCTTTTTAAATATTATTTTATATAATATTAATATAAACTTTATATTAGCTAAATTTTAAGTAAAAGTATAAATAATAAGGATTATTTATAAATAAGTTTTAATAAAGGTATATTAATTTATTAAAAAAGTTAAGAAATATTATTAATTATTAAAGCGAGTATATAATATTTTATATATAAAACTTTAGCACCGTGGCGCATTAGTCGAGTGTTAAGGTACCCTTCTATACTAGCAATACGAAGGGTATAGGTTCAAATCCCGCTAGTGCCTCTAAACCTGCCCTCCTTTTAGCGCGCCCCTTTAGCGTTAAAGGGCGAGACTATTTTTACCCCTTAACTAATTCCCTGCAATTGCGTACCTATTACTATTAGTTACTATATCCCTAGCTAAAAGGTTTTTCCCCGTACTATAGTTTTTCCCTTTTAAGTGCTTATAAAACCTTCCGGGAGGTATTTAACGGTATAGCAAATGCTCCTTACTATATAAAGTTACTTGCGGAAGCTTAAGTGTAAAGTAAATAAGGTTTATAAAGAAAGGGGAAGCTATAGCTTAATTAACTATAGCTTCCTTCCCCTTACTTATTATATTTCTAGCTTTAAGAGACGGAATTTAAATAAGCTAAATAGTCTATATATAAAACTTTATAATAATATAAATAATAATATTATTTTATAAATAGCTATTAAAACTATTAATAATATAATAGGCTTAAATAGTTTAATTTTAATATTACTTATATTTAAAGTATACCTATAAGTATTATATAATTTATTACCTTTATTATTAATTATAAAATAAGCTAAAGTAGTTTTAAAAATAATAAAGGTATTAAGAAAAATAATAATAAAGAGATAAGTTTATAATGCTTTAAATATTTAAAATAGCCTTATTATTAAAATAAATTTATCGCTATAAAGTAAAGTTTATATTTAAAAAAAGAAGAAAGGTTAAAAAAGCTCTTATAAGATTATTTTAATTAATAGTTATAATACTATATTAAATATATTTAAAGGCCTAATAACTTTTTAATTAATAACGATTTAGCTATATTATTATAATATTAAGAAATTCGAATAATTATTATTATAATTAAAAGATTTAATATAATAATTATTATTATTATAGCTATAATTTCCGGAAATTAAAAACTATATTATAATAGCCTATATAATATATAAAGAAATAGATAATATTAAGTTAGCATTTAAACTTTAATAAAATAAAGTTATTATAATACTTAGTTTACCCTTTAAATATTTAAATTAATTAAAAGTAATTAACCTTATTAGAAAAAAAATCTTTAAGTTTAAATGTTTTAATTATAAAACTTATAAATATTATTAACTTTTTAAATTTTATATAATATATAAGATTAAAGGTAAAAATAATAAATTATATAAAAAGTTAAAGCTTATAATTTAAAGATATAATAATAATAAAAAGAATTTTATCTTTACCTAATTACTTATAATTTAATATATAAGTTAAAGATTAATTCTTTTAATTATATTATTACTTTTATAATAAGAAAATATATTATTTATATTAAGGGATATTATTTAGGTATATTTATAAGTAAAGTTTAAGCTAGCGAGAATAATTATTATATAGCTACCTTAATAATTAAAATAACGATACTTAAGAAATATAATTATTAAAGTAATTTACTTATTTTATAATATTATAAAAGCTAATATTTATTAATTTAATATATATTAAAAATATTATAAATAAAAACTTAATATAAAATGCTTAACCTATAATCTTTACTTTTTAATTATTAAATTTAAAGAATATTTCGGCCTTATAAGTATATAAACTAATAATATACTTATATTAGTAATATTAAAATTTATTAAAAAGAAAGAAATAAAATTTTAAGCCGCTAGATTTTATATAAAACTAAAAACTTAATTAACTTTTAAATGCTTTATAAACTTTAACGGTGTTTATTTAACTTTAAATACCGATATATTTATAACTATTTAATAAAAAGGTTAAGGTATAAAGTTAGCTATTATTAATATAATAGCTATTAACCGAGTATAATAATACCTTAAATAAAAAGTATAAGAAATATATATTACTTTAATTTATTAATTTAAAGTATTATTTAATCTTTTTATAGCGGCTTAAATATAAAAACTTAAAAAGGATAATTATAAATAAATTAATAAATAATTATTATAATAAATAAAATATTAATTATAAAAACTAATATATATATCGTTAAACCTTTTTATAATAAAGATTTTCGTTTTTATAAATAAATTATTTATAAATAATAAAAATTTAATATTATAACTAGGCTATATTATTATT
>JALPVH010000085.1:0-194255 GCA_023242295.1 Diaporthe ilicicola | reverse complement strand
GTATAATATTTAAATACTTTATATATTAATATACTTGCTTTTTATTAAATAAGCTTTTAATTCCTTATTATAAGCAATATTTTTATGTTTTTCTTTATAATGTAACGCTCTATTAGACCCAATTTGAGCCTTTGTAGCCTTATAAGTATATTTATAAGGGTAATTAGGTATAGTATATTTAAATAATACTTTTCTAGGTGTTGAATAATCGATATTTAATAATTTATAAGTAAATAACCCTTTGTTTATTATATATGAATTTAGTATTTTAAAAAAAAAATTATCTTTATTTTCTTTTTTATTTTTAAAGTTTTCGGTTTTTTTTTATAGCTTTTTAAAAGGATTATTAACTGATATAATACTATTATTGCTATTAGAATAATTAGAATTATTAAGGTCTAATATTTAACTATTAGTAAGGTTTAAAGGCTTAGAAGGTCTAGTAATAAAAGAATTAAAAGAATCCATTTTTTTTAATTTTTAAAAGAATAATAATAAGGAGTTTAAAATAGTTTGAGAGATATAGTTAATTGTAATAATTATTGTTAATATTCTGTACGGTAATTTAATATAATTAAAGGTAAAACTAATTTAATTTAAAAGAGTAAGAATAAAACTATTTATAATATTTTATTAGTTTTATTCTATTAGTTTTATTTTATTAGTTTTATTCTATTAGTTCTATTCTATTAGTTTTATTTTATTAATTGTATTCTATTAGTTTTATTTTATTAGTTCTATTCTATTAGTTTTATTTTATTAGTTTTATTTTATTAGTTTTATTTTATTAGTTCTATTCTATTAGTTCTATTTTATTAGTTCTATTCTATTAGTTCTATTCTATTAGTTTTATTCTATTTGTTTTATTAGTTTTATTAAATCTTTTATATAATTTCTATTCTTTCTATTATATTCTTTCTATTATTCTTTCTATTATATTCTTTCTATTATATTCTTTCTATTTTATTAGTTATATTCCTTTAATTATATTCTTTTAGTTATATAAAATATATTTTATTAGTTTTATTTTATTAAGTTTATTTTATTAAATTAAATCTAGTTTTATTAGTTTTATTTTAATCTTTTATATATTTATAACTCTACTTTTCGCTTAAGTATTAATATTTATAGCTTTAAGAGGGATTTAGATATAATAAAACTAAATAGAACATTTTTATATGCTAAAACAGCTCTATATAGCCAGCTATTTTATATTAAAAATCTATTTTTAGATTATATATTATATATTATATATTTAATATACAAATATATAAATATATAAGCCGTCTAATATACAATATACAATATATAATATATAATATATAAATATATAATATATAAATATATAATATATAATATACAATATACAATATATAATATATAAAAAATTCCTAGGTATATAATATATAAATATATATATATATTTATATATTTATATATTAGGTATATAATATATATATATACATGTTACAACTCTAGATAGCATTCCCCTCTATTTTATTAAAATATATAAGTTAGCCTTTTATACTTTTAAGCTTAAGGTAAATTATATTTTTAATAAATACTTTTAAAACCTTAAAGCTAGTAGTAGTAAAAACGGTAAGCCTGCTAATCTTTTAATAACTATTTCCTATACCGGAACCTATTATATTATTAAGATAGCCGGTAAGCAGTTATTTAAAGATAGTAAAGGCTATATAAATAGCAGCCTAATTTATATACTTAGTATTATATTTATAGACTTATTTAACTTTAAGGTTATATATTAGGAGAATTTTATTAGCGCCCGGCTAAAGCTATATTTAATAAGCTAGCTTACTTAAGCAAGCTTATAAGTGCCTAGCTTAAGAAAGCTTAATAAAAGATTAAAAACGCTACTTATAATTAATATAGTATTTTAAAGCTTAGGTTAGCTTATTTTAAAGCTATTTTATAAAATACCGGCGATAATAAGCTATTATATACCTAGCTAATCGGGCTAAGTAATAACCTATATAACTTTATTCCTTATAAGTAAAAAACTATTCTTTTATATATACTTACCCGGTTACCGGTTAATACCTATATATTATACCTTTATAGTAAATATATATAAAAGTGTAAAAGGATATTAATTATAATATTTACCTTTTAAAAGTAATTATAAGTGGCTTTAAGTATTAGTTAATATAAATTAGTATAGGTGCCTTTAATAACTACTTATATAAATTAATACTAATTACCTTTTCTTTTCCCCTTTTCCCCTTTTAACGCTATATTTCTCTTTTTACTATTAATTAAATCCGGTTAGCATTAGATAATACTAACCCTTTTTTCCCTTATAGTTATTTATATTAATTAGTATTAATTAAAATATTTACTTAACCTAATTATTAACTTTACCTTATAATAATTAAGCTTCTTTTTTCGATTTTTTAAAAGGTATTTTTAAGTATAATCTTTATTTATACTAATATAACAGTATCCGAAAAAGCCTTTACTTTTAGCTAATTTAATAATCCTAGCTTTACTTATAATATACTTTTATTAAATACTATAATAGGCTTTACTAGCTTAAACCTATATTATTTATATTATTTTAGAATCTAGGTATAAATACTTTAAAGCTTTAGCAGCTTTACTTAATATTTTAGCTATCTTATTTATTTAAAGTAAATTTAAATAATTATTTAGGTTATTTTAATAATTAATAATATTATTTATAATTTTTTAAAAAATAAGATATATAATAAAGAAGTTTAAGCGCTATCTATTATATTTAAATTCCCCTTATAAATAAATATACTAATATACCGAAGGTTAATTATATATAAGATACTTTATATATTATAAAGCTAGCTATTTTACTAAATAGTTTAAAATATATAGTATATTAATAAAATCTTTAATTTTACTTTAGCCGCTATATATAAGTATATTATATTTTATTATATATTTACCTAGTTATTACTCCGGATATTTAAGGATAAGCTTCTTATAAGTTATAAAAACTTACTTAAGAGTTATAAGAAAATACTTCCCGGTTTATCTTTTCTATAAAAAAAGATATATAAGGATAAAGCTATACCCCTTATTAAACTTTCTTAAAATAAGCTTAAAGCTATTATTATATTAGCTAGAATAAAATAGTAGCTATTATAAAATATAAGGGATTTTATACCGGAAAAGGAATTTAATAATATATAAAAAAGGTAGAAAACCTTTATAATTCCCGGTTTAAGTAAAAAGTAAAGTAAAAAAGGTATAAAGGCTAAAAAAAAATATAAGCGGGATAATAATAGCTAAGGCGGCCTTAAAGGTAAAAAGGGTAAGAAATCTAGCTTAATTACTATTAATAGCGGTAATAAGGGCAGCGCTTAAGCTAGCTTAATAAGACCCGGTATATTAATATAGCTTATTAACTAACTAATTAACTAACTAACTATTATATATTATAGTTAGTATTTATTTATATTAATAGGAATTTTAAGAATTATTACTTTCTTTATATTATTTAATATTAAATTATCTTTATTTTTAAAATACCTTTATTATTCTTAAACTAATTATTAATACTATAAGCCCTATTATAAATATAAGCTTACCTTTATAGTGAAATATCTATATACTTTATTTTAGCCCTATAGCTAATTATTAGCATTATAGCTAGCCTAAGCCCTTATAGCCCGGCCCTATAGCTAATTACCGGTATAGCTATTAGCTTAAGCCTTTTTAACCTAGCCTTATAGCCGATTAATAGTATAGCTGCTAGCTTAAGCCCCCCTACCTATTTAGGTTTAAGCTAGGCTTTATATAGCGGCCGCCCGGTTTACTTTACTTTTTTATTATCTTTTATTCCCGTTTTAATATATTTATCGGCCTTTAGCTATATTTTACTTAAGTATTACTAATTATACCGCCTTTATTACTATCTGCCTATTTAAGCAGTTATAACTTTATAATAATTACCTTTTTTACTTCTACTTATCTTTATTATTTCTAGGCTAGCTAAAATATTATATAAAAAAGTAAAGCAGGTATCTAATAATTAAATAAAAAAGATAGTAAATATAATAGTAATTATATTACTTATAGAGCTAAATACTAATTATTTTAAGAACGATAATAAGATAAGGCTTTAAAAGGCCTTTAATATTAATTTTATAGAATACTTTACTTAGATATAAAGTTTTATACCCCTAAATATATTTAAAGCCTATAGCCCTAAATAAAAGAAATAGATAGTAAGCGGGCCTAATAATATAGAGTAAGGGATTTATATAATTAAGTTTAGCTAATTATAATAATTTTCCTTACCTATTTAATAATAATATATTAAATAAAAATTCCCGCTTATACTTAATAACTAGCCTTTAAGCTATTAGTTATAAGTAATTAATAAAAGGCCCCTTTTAGCTAACCTTATTAATAAAAAAAAGCTTTTATTCTTTATATCTAACCGGGTAATCTTTTATATACCTAAGTTAGGGAAAAGGCTTAAAAAGGCCCTTACCCGGAATTTATAGGAAATATAAAAGGCTATAATAGCTACCTATATAATAAGGCCGGCAGATATAATATTTACCGGTAGCTATAAGGGTAATAAGATATATAAGTTAGATAATAAGCTAATATCTAATATAGCTATATTAAAGGCTAAAGCCTTAACTAAAAAAAAAAAGAAAAAAAAGGATAAAAAAAGAAAGGGAAATAAGGATAAGCCTTTATTAAAAGGGTTAGCTATATACCTTATATTTAAGTTTTATATATATAAGTAATATAATATAGCTATTATTAAGCTATATATAATATAATAAATAAAAAAAATAAATTTATTACTTTATTTATATAATATAACCCTTTAAGGTATATTTTTAATCCTTTAAAGGGATCTTTTTACTTATAAAAAAAAGGAGTTTATAAACCGTTTAATAGGAATAGTTAAGAATAAATATACTACTAATTAAATCCTTAATACTATTTATATTATATAGCGGCTATTAATTAAAGGTAAAAATATCCCGGATATCTAGCTATAGGCCTTAATAAACTTTTTTATTATTAACTATATACTTCTCTACTTAAATAACTAGCTAGCCGCTAAGCTAGCTAATTTTTTTTACCTTAAATTCTTAAAAAAGGGTTTTATATAAAGCGGTATACTGCCCCAGACGCTTATTTTTATAATAAACTATAGTAAGATTAACTAATTTAAGAAAATCTAATATAGTATTTATTTATAAAATAAAGACTTATTTATTTATATAGTCGGCTAGCTAGCTTTTTAGCTATTTTACTAATAATAGATAAAGAGTAAAAAAAGGTTTCTAGATTTATTAAATCCGGAGCTATAATATAAAATTAAAATCTTTTAAAAAAGTATTATAAAATTAAATTATACTATTTCGGTTTAATAGCTTTTAAAATACTTTAATATTATATTCGATACTATTAATATCTAAATCTCCGGTAGCCTTTATATTCTATATAAGGTAAAAGCTTTAAATATAAATAATAACGGTATCTTTAAAGCCTTAACTTATAAAATAAGCTATTAGAATTATAATATTATAATAAATTACTATTTATCTAGCCTTATACTTAACTTTATATATAGCTTTACTAGCTTTAACTATTAATATACTAATATTTATACTATTAAATATACCTTAATTAAGCCGCTATAAAAGCTTTAATACCGGATTTAGCCGGAGCTAAACTAATAGGCTTATAAATAAAATATATAGAAAAAGTAATAGGATATAAACGCCTTTATTATAAAGCATCTCTTAACCGGTACCTTTATAAAGATAATATTATAGCTATAAAATATATTTTTATAAAATATTACCTTTCTCCTTAAAAAGTTTTCTACTTACCCTATTTTCTAAAACCCTTTATTTACCTTAAAGAAATAAATATACTTTATAAATAAGATTTAATAAGCTTTTATTAGCCTTCCGAAAAATTTAAAGCTTATATAGCTTAAAAAGGCGGTATCTATTATTATTAATAATATATATTATATTATATCCTAATAAAATAACTTAATAAGAAAGATAAATATAAGCCTAAAAAAAATTAAAAATTAAATAATATATATTAAAAAGTATATTAAAGGCTAATATACACTTTAATTCCGGATAAAAACTTATATATAAATCTTTCCCGGTAATAAATAGTATAAAGCTATTTAAAAGGTATAATACCGATAGGGCTAATAATTATAATCCCCTATACTATCCGAAAAAGGCTAATATAGGGGATTAAGGCTTATACCTATAATATAGCCTATATAATATATATTATCCCTTATAATAATAACCCCTTTATTATTATTATTATAATTATTAAATAGGGCTATTAAAAAAAAAGCCGGTATTATTTCTAATAGGATAATATTAAGCCTACCGCCTTATAATATAGTTAATATTATAATTATAATTTATTTATAAAATACTTTTATTATAGCTATACTTTAAAAAGTTTAATATAAGGATTTATTTAAAATAAATATACCTTAAAAGATTATAAAAAAATAAGGTAACTTAAAGCTATTAAATAATAATTAAATATATATTTATTACCTTTATTCTTTTATAAAAAAGGCTAACTGCTATATAATAATAAAAGGAATAGATAATAATATAATATTTTAAAATATAAATAAGGAAAGAGGTATTAATATACTTATTACCTATTTAAAAAAGCTATAAAGTAAAAAAAAAAAAAAAAGAAAAAAAAAAAAAAAAAGGTAATAAAATAATTAAGCTAAAATAAATAATAATTATAATAATAGGCTAATTATTTTTAAATTAAAGGAATAATATTATTTTATTATTTATTAAGCTTTTTATTATTATTACTATTATTTAAAAGTATAAACTATTAGCTTAAAAGCTTTCGGATAACCTTTATATTAATATTAATATCCTTTTAATTAGCTTTATTTATAACGGATATAATTACCTTAACCTTTTACTTTAACTAATTTCTTTTAGCTTAGGAGAGTATTTAAAATAGCGGTTTTTATAAAATATAGATAAAAATTATAAAAATCTTCCCCCCCTTTTCTTAATTTTTTTTTTTTTTTTTCTTCTTTTTTAATAAGGGGTGTTAGTAATAATAGTTAAAAGCGTAGGATATAGTTATTATAGCCCGAATTTATAATACGGCCTAGGCAGATTCCTAAATTTTTTCTAGGGGCGCCCCCTTAAGGGGCTAGCCCTTAAGGGGGAGTACTTTAAGCTGCTAGATACTTATTTAGTTAAAGGCCTATTACCCGCCTATTACCCTAGGTAAGTTACCCCGCACTTTGGCGCGGGCCCGGGGCTTAAATAACCACTATATATTTAACAATCTACTTTGGAATCCCCTCACTCAGACTGTTCCTATTGCGCATGCAAAGCTCCCAAGCATGACACATAAGTAGCATCACTTGTACAATACCAGTTCCGGCGGCACTTTTCGAATGACATGACACAAAGCTCCAGCCTGCTATCCGTTCCTTCAAATAGGAAAACCTGCTCGTAAAAGGCCATGTCAAAGCCGGGCTAAGGGCACACCCCGACCTTGCACATAAGGCCCTCTGCGCCTGCGTAATGCATGGTTGGCGTGTCTTCGTGTGTCCTCGGGGGTTGAATCGAGTTCGCGGCTGCTGGCGCGAGAGTCGGTGGTGCTGTTTGTACGTTTCCCGTGATCGGCAGACCATTTTCCATTAGCATGGCTGGAAAATGGGATCTTGACGACAGCAATGGTTGTAGCCTCACCGACATGAATTTCTGATGTCTCTCCTTAAGGGAGAGGCACATGGCTACTGGTATTTTCAGGGGGGGGTTCTCCCGAGACCAAAGCCCGAGGAGCCTTTACGCGTTTGGGAACAGTCTCATTATCCACATGCTTTTTCTGCTCTGTAAAGCGGCAAATGTTATACTACCCTCTAACACAGTTCTTGGGAAGTGGGGGGGGTGGGGGGGAAGGGATATAGTTACTGGCGGTATATTGCTGATCCTTCAGCAGCTTCTGCTGGCATCTAAGTATACATTTTTGGCAACTTCCTAGCACCCTTGTGCATAAAGCCGACCGATGGATAGGTGTTAAACAAAGGGAGTTGTCAAGAGGGACATATATAGAGGCAATGCCTACGCCAACCCGTTCGGCTGTACAAAATCACCAACACATGCAGGTCATGACCGTCATGGATTTCAGCGCTTGTTCCAATCTGGGCTTCGATCAACGACTGGAGTACGATCGTGCAAAGGGGAATGTGTTGATCGAGAGCTACCAGATCTCTGAGATTGAAGTTGTGAGGTACTGAACCAATCAGCCCGGAATGATGGCCCAGTAGGACTACTTTGAGGTGATCGAGTCAGTATTTGAAGATGTGTTTGGGGATATTTGAGACGACTCAATACAAGAGACGATAGTATGCGAGGTCCATATCGCAGGAGTACTGCACCCGAATTTTTGAATATCGGATATTTGGTCTTGGGAACATTGAAGCATTCAAACAGCTACTTGTGCAGACGAGGCCCTCCCAGCTTGACAAGCATCAACACAGTGAGGGTGACGACGCGACACTCTCAGCTGTAGGGGAGGAACTTAAATTTTTGAGAGAATAGAGCAGAGTGCACAAGTCTTTCTTGGCCGGTGAGATTGGTGGCTGGCGTTTCACTATCCTCGACATATGTCCATAGGACCTTCTGGAACAGAACTGCCGTGAGCGAATTCTCTGCTCTTGCAAACCGCAACGTAGACAGCTTATGAACTCATTAGAAACAAGTGGATAAATCGACCGGCGCCAATGAATATAAGTTCTGTTGTTATCCAGAAGTGGCTGATGCCGTTGCTCCTCTTCACCCGACCCTCCATTCTTCTCTTGGTCCCCCGTAACGAGGTTTCTAGATCGCCAACCCCTTCTACTGTTATACATGTCCGTCTCTCTCCAAATCGGCTCTTGTTTACAATGACCATACTCCGAATTTCCATGGTCAAGATCCCGAAGGAAGAGGACATCGATATCCTCTTCCTACCGGGGGGAGGGGGGGTTTCTGAATAGACCACGCAATTCAATTACTAATTGATATTTAATCAAAATTCCAAAATTATAGCAAAATACTAAGGAAAGGCTATCAGAATACTATCAGATTAAAATTATTTTAAAGGGCGATATTATATTAAAAAATATACTATATTAACGCCAACACTATATTAGCACTATATTAGCGCTAACACAATATTAGCATATATTAGCAATATTAAAAACGAGAAGGCTACTAGTTTAAACCTTATTATCTCTAAATCCGTAGCTATTTTTAGATATTTCTATAGCTCCGTAAATAGTTAAGAAGCTTATAATTAAGCTAGAAAAAAAGAAATAAATAGTTAGGTTAGGTACTTTAAAAAAAAAGATAAAAAAAAAACTTAATTTTTTAGGTATATGTTAAAACTTAACATTATATTAAAACTTAATATAATATCAACATTATATCAATACGTTTTAATGCAGATTATATATCATATTATTTCCGTTTTATGGAAATAATATAAGGTATATAAAAAAAAAAAAAATTAACCTATTAATTTAATTTCAATATTATTGCCACACTCTATTACAGTACTATCGCGATGCTTTCATTTACCCCCCCTCCCCCTGGTAGGTTAAGCAAGTACAAGGTGATGAGACAAGAAGCCCTCAAGGTAAGCATTTCGGCAGCAAGTATACCCCCCCCCCCCTACCAGACTGATCTTTCCTGATTCTCATGTTCACCGCTCGGGGGTTCTTCCCGTCCTCTCCCGAGGCCCACGAATTCTAATCTGAAGCTTTCCGTTAGGACGGCGCCCTGTACATCCTGTCCATAGCGGCCCAGCCCACTCCGGACCGGGACGCTGAGAAGCTTATCGCTGTCCACGAGCTGGCCTCGAAGCATCTTCCACACGGGCACGTCCCTTTTGAGGTCCGCGGCCGTCCCGTCCACATCAGAATCCTATGCCATCCATCCATCGCCCTGCGCAATCTCCCACTGCAGAACGACTGGAGGAGCCACCTGAACTTGGTCCAAGTCTCCAGCTAAGGCATGGTTATTATTTTCGACAGGGTTGGAGGTATCTAAGCCTTCCTGTGTGGTTTCGACCGTGTCGTCAGCTTCACCGATGGCTGTGTGTAAATCGGCTTGCCCAGCGCGAGAGAAAGACGGCCTCGGCCGGCCTTCAAAGTTGCCCATCGGTTCCATCATTCGTGACTGAGCTCAATAAAACACTGCTGGATAATTTGGTCTTGATATAAATTGAATACAAGTATCTACACTTGGAAAACAAGCTAACGCTGGGAAAAGGAAGATGGAGATTTACAGCTTGGCGATGCCAAAGCCATCCGTCTTTGCGCGGCCAAGCATGCTCTTTGCGATGTCTTTGAGGCTCGCCGCACCAGCCAGCGCCATCGTCCTGGCCAGTTCTCTTTCCAGTATATGCAGCACATCTTCGACGCCCCTTTGGCCGTTCCACGCGAGTCCCCAGAGTGCCGTTCTGCCAATGAGACACAAGTCTGCCCCCAACGCGAGCGCCTTGAAGACATCACTGCCACGACTGATGCCCCCATCCAGGATGACCGGGATCCTGCCCCTGATGACGTCGACAATCTCGGGTAGCGCTTCTATAGTTGAGGAAACACCATCTAGCTGCCGCCCGCCATGGTTAGACACTATGATACCGTCCACGCCCGCCTCTAGCGCCAGTTGTGCGTCCTCCGAGGTCATGATGCCCTTGAGAATCAGTCTCATCTTTGTTTGAGACCGCAGCCACGGAATTACCTCCGTCCAACCAAGGCTGGTGTCGACGAGGGAGCCCGCGTTTTCATCCACCAACCTCTTATAATCGGCTGCTGTCTTGGCCCGAAGGATAAGACCAGCTTTGGAGATGGACCCGGCCCTCCTGGACAGTGCGTTCGCCATGGAGATACCCGGTGGCAGTTCCAACGGCTCCCTCCGCTCGTGGAGCCGGTTGCCGAGGATGGGCGTGTCGACCGTCAGCACGAGAGCCTCATAGCCTGCCTTCTCTGCCCTCTGCACCAGGCTGGCTGTGAGCTCCCTGGACTGGATAAAGTACAGCTGAAACCACGGCGCGGGATACTCGGGCGCGCGCCGCGGCACAGCCTCGGCAACGTCCTCGAGCGTTGTTGTGGCATTGGTCGAGAGAATGATGTTGGTTCCCAGGCCGAAGCTCGCGCGTGCGACGTCGACCTCGCCGTTGCCGCCCGCGAGCTTCTGGTACGCGCTAGGAGCGACGGCTATTGGGATGTCGTAGCGTTTACCAAGGATCGCGGTCCTTGTATCGATGCTGCTCACATCGCGTAGGACTCGAGGCCGGAGGATCAACCTTTAACTGTCAGCAGAGGATCAGGGAAAATACCAGAGCGATTTCTGCTTCGTACTGTTGGAATGCTTCCTCGTTCCTTCGAAGAGTGTGCTCTTCATCGGCCCCTGTTCTGTAATAATCCCATACCTGGTGTGGGAGACGCTTCTTTGCGATTTCCCGCACGTCGCTGATGGTAATCGGATCCGGTTCCTTGCCACTCGTCATATTGTACACTTCATCTGTTCGCTAAGGCTCACTATTAGAATATGTCGCAGAGTGCTACCAAGCTTTGTTTGAGGCATGTCAACAGTGCTTTAATAATGGTCCCTCAAGCCGGAACACCGGGGTACCCCGGACCAGGACCGACCGGACCGGGACCGACATCGGACGTTGTCCGGTGGTGCAAGAGCCTGCCTGATCAGCCGCGGTGGGGCTGTCGTTCCACGGGGTACAGATAGACTACATCATGGGGGTTTATTTTAGACTACGATGGTGTAAAGGGTTATTTTCGCCGATTGTAAACACAACAAAAACTAGCGCAAAGAGGAGAGAGTGAAGTTGTGAGGTTCAGCCTCGTGTTTCGGATCACATACTGCATTTTATCGTGCAACAGCCCGGCCACCACCTGACCCTACGCAATCGGCGCATAAAACCTAAACACGCCCGTCGGGTCATACTTCTTCTTCAGCGACCTCAGACGCTCGCCCCTCCACTCCTCGGCGCCAAACCACGCCGGCACGCCCTCATCTCCATACGCATAGTTGACGTACGCATGCAGCTCCTCCCGGCCGGTGCCCTCCCTGATGATCTCCCTCAGCCGGTTCCCCAGGTCCTTGACCTCGTCGTCCTCGGCCGCGCCAGTCGAGTTGTAGATGATGAGCGGCGCGGCGAGCAGCAGGTCCTCGCGGAAGGCAAACGCGGTGGAGCCCGGGTCGCGCCCGCGCACGCCGGCGGTGGCGTAGTCCTCGAACATGAAGATGGAGTTGCCCCAGGGGGCTTCGGCGCCCGAGATGGCGGCGGCGTAGACGTCGTACGCGCGGCGCATGGCTGTCACGTTGTAGGCCGGCATGTAGATGGGGAAGCGCGGGTTGTTGAAGCCAAAGTCCTGGCAGGGCGGCGAGGCCAGCGCGATGCCGGTCCAGGCGGCCAGGTCACGGTAGTCGCCTGACTGAGGCGTGATCTTGAGGGGCTCCAGGTCGTGAAAGGCCTTCGTGTACGCGGGGTCGACAGCGTCGACTCCTTCCTGGAGGATGTACATTATGATTACGGGCTATAAGTGGGTATGTCAGCGCAGGTTGGAGGAGATAGCCAAGTAAGAACGTGTGAAGATTACATTGTTGGGGTCGAGCGTTAAGTCGTTCTGCCAGTACGAATAGTTCTGGACATCGTCGGTCTGGGTGCCATTCTTGAGGAGAGTCGTGCTGGCAGCCTCGTAGACAACTTCGAGCTTGTCGCCGCTGAAGACGATTGTCTCGATCGCCCAGTTCGGGGATACAATATCGTAGATTTGTGACGTGGCCGAGGTGACAATACCAAAGTTCTGGCCAGCGCCGAGCATCCCCCACCACAGATCGGACTCGCTGTTGATCGTCTTCAGATCGCCATTGGCGAGAACGACATTCAGCGACTGGAACTGGTCCGAGACGAGGCCGTGGTGGCCCTGGAGCCAGCCGTGCCCACCTCCGAGAGCGGGGCCTAAGTAGCTGACGCATTCGCACGTTCCAGTAACGGTCTGCTTCCCTGCTGCCCAGAGGCCCTCGGTCAGGTTGTGCGAGTTGATGCCGCCACCTACTGTCACGGTCTTTCCGTCTTTGGCAATCTCCAGGGAGTTGAGTTGGCCGAGGTAAATTTGAATACCATAGTCCATCCCTCCCAGCGAGACGAGAGCGCCATGGTGTCCATTATAAGCAAGAATGGGGATACTGTTCTTGTAAGCGAAGGTGACCTTGCGCAAACAGTGTTGGTCAGCTGTTTTGCACGTAGGAATTAATATGGTTGGGTCAATGAGCAACTCACGGTCTGTGACACGTCCTCCTCGACTGCAGCAACAACAACGACATTAGGGGTCGGAGGGTCTAGGTTAGACCAGCGGACCGTGAGTGCAGCGAACGGCTCGTCCCCGGGAACGTAGACCTGAGCATTCTCACTGAGGTTTCCCGCAAGCGCCTGGATATCAATACCTCCCGCAGGTGTCCCAGGGAACAGGTCAACCGAGACAGGTCCGCAGGACACGAGTGGAAGGACAGAGAGAGCCGTGCACGCCGCAAACACCAACGGTGTCAGGAACCGAAAGAACATGCTGAAAATGTGGGGATCGACAACGCAGTAGGCAGTTGACAGAGGAACTGCATGCTGGTTCTTTGGAGTATTTAAGAAATAGGCACAGAAGACTGTACGCGACCTAGGGACTCTACACGTGGAAGCGAACCTCGAAAGGGCAATAAATCGCCGAGAGTGGAGTAGACATGATCCGATAGAACGTCTATCTCATGTAGACTATTCATGCAAGAGTAAGCACTTGTGTGTAAATGCCCTCTTCCCACTGCCTTTCCTGCCGCTCTTATTTCCACAGGCCCACCCCGAATGCTACTCAATCCTGGTCTCTCACAACTCGCCACACAGCCCCTCGCCTTTCGATTTAGTCCTACAGAAACCAGCATTGCCAGCTCTCCAAATTTCTAAAGACATTCCATAAAAGCTGTGTGATGAGCCACGAAGTAGCCGTTTCCGATGGTTTCGGTGGAGTTGAGGCCTGTCTGGCTCAAGAACTCCTAACAAATTCCGCATGTAGCAATTGCCGTGGGCACAAGCAATGCTTCGACCTCTATCTCGTACGGGTTCTCGCTTGCTGGTAAGCAGACCGAGTTTGGCGTTTGTGCCGCTAGAGCTAGAGCGCGATATCTTCCCATTGGTCCTTTATCCTTGCCTCCGAACCTACCTAGGTACCCAAAATATGGGAAATATTCCATCGCAATGCAAAAGCTGTGGTACCTCCTACCTAGGTAGTTGTCAAGGGCATTGGCGATATTGACGATGCGGTGGAGAATCTACTCCTTGAAAAGCTCAACAGAGGGGGGGGGGCTTTCGAATGCACTGAACACCGCGCGAACTATCGCCAGATTCAAGAAGGAGAGGCTGCGGCTGGAACATATCAAGAGTGTGCTTCAAGTAAGACGTGACTTTAACAAGAATGTTAAGAGAGTGGCGACGAAGTTAAGCTTAAGGACTGTTGGTAGGGCTTACAACGTATATATGTGGTAATAGCAAAATAGGTTGGATTTTAGGTGTTATTATTAACTAGAATCTATTATAATAGGGGCTAGCTGGTAACGAGCCTTAAGGGGCCTATTAAGTTATATGCTAATCCTCTAATATAACTGCCGATACTAGCAATCTTTCTAAAATTATAAATCTATTTAACCCTTATATAAATAGCCTTAAAATATTATTATATATTAAAACTCTCCTTATCCCTATATTTCTATTAAGTAAAGGTTATAATAATATATATCTATTATTATATACCTTTCTATATCCTATATTACTTAAAATAAGTATTATATTTATTAGGTATAGCTATAGTTTTAAGGAGAAGATAAAATAGATTCTTTTAACTTTTATAGAAAAAGTAAGAAAAAAGAACTACTATAATATAATAGGTTACTTTACTATTTTATAGTAGGAAAATCTCTATAGCTTTTCTAAATATATCTAGCTACTATATTTTAATAGGGATAGGGTAAGGTTTTAATAATATCCCCCCTTAAAAGGAAATATTTTTTTTTAAAAATTTTTAATAATAACTATCTATTTTATATAAATAGTTATATACCTTATATAATATAATTGCTATACTTTACTATATAGCTAGCTAATAGTAAGATAAGTATATAAGAAATATAGAATGTTAAAGAATATTAATATTAAAAGTATATAATACGTATTATTTTATAATACTATAAATTAAATTAATCAGCTATAAAGGCAGGGTTATATAATTTATAAAAATAATATAGGATAAAAGCTATATATTTTATAAAGGCTTATATATTATAAGATAATAGTAGTATAAGTGGTAATAACTATTAACTTATAGTAAAGAATTTATACTAATAATACTAATAATAGTAATTATCGATTTATAATATAAAGTTTATATAATAAATATATAAGATATTAATTATTAATTTATAATAGAGAGATTATATTAAAAATAAATATTATAATAGTTATTATTTAGGTTAAAAAGTATAATAAAAGTTTTATATTATTTAAAAAGTAATAAAGCTTTTATAATAATTACGCTTAATTTTTTTTTTAAGATAATTTTTCTTTATAAAATTAAGTTAAAATATATTATCTTTCTTATTATTATTAATTTTATTACTAGCTTATTTCTCTTTATTATTATTATTATTTAATAGTAATAGGTATTTTAAGTTATTAGTAAGATTATATTTAGCGTTATTAATTAATTTATAATAAGAAAATAATTAGAATAGCTTTATTTTATTATTAATAAAAGGTATTTATAACTTATTAATAATAGCCTATATAAACTTAATAATAAGCTTTTTCTTTATAATATAAGCTTTAATGCCTATTACTATTAGGTAGTAAATTAATTGTTATTTAATAGTTATATAAATAGTTATTAGGTATAAGGTAGCGGCTTTTTTAATTTAAATATTAAAGTAATCCTTTATATAATTATACTACTTTTTAGCAATAATAAAGTTATTTATAGAAAAGGTATAAATATATAGTTTATATTAGTTATAAATACTTAAAGTATTTATAATAAAGTCTTAATTAGTTTAGCTAAATTCTTATTATTCGGTTTTATTAAGATAAACCTTAAGAATATTAAAGATAATAGGAATAAATTTACTTAAAATAAATTAAGTTAATAAGAAATTACTTAAATAATTAAACTTATATTTAATAGTAATAGCTAGATTTTAAATAATATAAAGAATCTTTACCTTATAAAGGGTAATAGTTTTTTTAGTTTTATAAAGTATTTTAACAGGCTATTTTACCTTATTTTATTTACCTTTAAGCTTATAGGTATAAACGCTTAAATACTTAATAATTTTCTTATATTTAGTTAAATCTTTTATTAAGTAAATATAGTCTATCTTTATAAAATCTTAATAATATTTAAAAAAAGCGGTATATACCTTAAAGGAGTTAATAGTTATTAGCTTTATATTAGTAATAACGCTAAAAGCCTTAGCTATTAACTTTATTTTAGTTTAAAGGCTTTAAAGGTAGAAAAGATAGTTTTATACTATTAAGGAATAATCGGTTATTTCCGATTTAAAGGTATTTTTTTATTATAAAAGAGATTAATTAATATATTCCGTTAAATGCTAAAGGTAATTTTAAATAGTAAATAATATATTATAATCGGTATCCTATACCTTAATTTAGCTAATAATTATATTATTTACCTTAACCTTAAGGTTTTCTTTTAGCTTTTTTCTTTTTAATATAAACTATTTTATAATATTATAGGTATAATTACTTTTATTATTAAAAGTGGTTAAGTTATTATTAGAAAAGTATAAGCTATTTTTAATATATATTATAACTTAATATATAATTTACTTATTAATATTAAAGCTAAAGCTTAAGAATTATTTAGCTATAGAGAAATAGATATCTTTATAACGGTTATAAGGGGTAATAAAAGAGATATTATTTAAATTAAAGTAGTTATTATTATTGCTTTTATATTATTAGGGTATAAATAGCTAGGCCGTTTTATACTTATAATAGGCTTATATAATATAGGTGCTAGCATTAAAGTTATATCCGCTTATAATATAGAATAGGATTAAGCTAATATTTAAAGAATTAATATCTTTAAATTTAAGCTAGTTATTTATAATATTATTTTAATTTTATAATTCCTTAATATTAAATTTTATATTCTTTCGCTATATTATTAAATAAAGCTAAAATTTAATTAGGTATTAATATTATTTCCGATAAATTTATAATAGCTAAGGGTAAGTAGTTAAAAGATATTTAGCCTTTTTTTTATTAATAGCTATAAAGTTATAGCTTTTAGATATCTTTAGTTTAAGAATTTAAATAGTAAACTTTTAAGCTTATTTCTTAAAATTAAAGATTTCTTTTTATATAATATAGCTTAGCTAATTATTTAGGGTATTATAATAAGTTTTCTAAAATAATTTAATTTTAAATTTAACCGAATTAATATAGTAAATAAGGTTTATAAAGCTATTATAAAGTAAGATAATATTTTAAATATTATAATATTAGGGTAGGATATTAGTATAAATAGCTTAATAGATATTATTATAATATTAATATATTTTTAACTATTAATAGTAATTAAGGTATAATACTTTAACCTAGTTTATTATAGTAAAAAAAGTAAAAAAATAAAGATTAATATAATATATATTTAAAAGATAGAAATATTTATTTATAATAATATATTTAAGGGAAATAAATAGATTTCTAATATATAATAGTAATTTAATATATACTAGGTAGCTAAATAATAGTAAATAGCTAGCGTATAATATATATTAAAATATAAAAGAAGTTAATAAAAGAGATTTTAAGAAGTATTTTTTAAAGATAAAAAGGTAATTATTATAGGATAATATAAAGTATAAAGAGAGTAATATATAATAGTTATAATATAAAGGTAAAGAGAGTATATAGTAATTATTTATTTACTTAGCTATTAATAAATAGTAATTATATAGGTTAAAGCTTAAAGCTTTTAAGCTTGCTAGCCTATTAGCCTAGCTAACCTATATTTTAGGCTAGCTAGCTTTTTTATTTTAGGTTTTTAAGCTATTATTATTTAATAATCCTTTTTTAGCCTTTTTAATTAGCGTTAAGGTTAAGCTTAAACCTTATTAGGTTTAGGTAATATAGGTTTAGATTAATAATATTCTTATATCTTTTTATATAAGCTTTTTATTAAGTTCTTTTATTTATTAAACTTATAAATAAGCTTATTTATATTAAATATATTTTCTAATATCTATATATTATAGTAATATAGATAGTTCTTTTACTTTATTAAGTATTATATTTTTATTCTTCTATTATAATATATTATCCTTTTATTTAATATTTATTTTAATTTATAATAGTAATAGTTTTTAAGGTATCTTTACTTTCCATTATTCTCTTTTTTTACTTTTATTAAAACTATTAGCAAAGCTTTTTATTTATATAGGTTACTTCTTAATATATATATTAAAAAAAGCTAGATAATAAATATAACTAGATACTTATTTATATTTAAAGGAAATTTAAGCCTATATACTAAATTACTTATCTTTTTTTAAATTTTAAAAGGTTTTATATATTATTAGAAATACTTTCTTAATAGATTTCCTAATAAATAATAGCTATTACCTATTTAAATTTATATTTAATCTTTTAGGGAAAAGGTAATAGGTTTATATTATTAATTATACCTTTACTTTATTTATATTTAAGTTATTATAATATTAAGATTAGCTTTCTTTTAAAAAATATTTTAAAAAATTACCTTATACTAGCTTTTAGCCTATAATATAATAGTTATATTTATATTATATAGTATTTTATTAAAAGAGCATTTTATAATAACGTTATATATATTATTAAGATTAAATTAAAAAGCTAGTATTATTTCTATTTATAGCTTAATAGGATTTTCCTATATAAATATTTATAGGGCGAGTTTTACTATTATATTTTTATATTCTAAAAGACTATTAATTTATAGATAATAAGCTATTAAGAAAAGAAGCTTAATACTTAATTATTTCTAGATTAATTTTTAAAAGTTTAATATAAATTTAGGATCTTTATCCGAAATTATTTATATTAAAATGCTTTAATTAGTAAGATAAAGCTAAATAAGTAATACCTTTACTTAATCTTATATAGTATATAAAGTATATCTTAAAATAAATAAAGATACTTTAATATATTTATCTATTATTATAAATATAATATTAAAGAAAGGGATATTATTTATTTATTAGGGTATTTTTTTTAATAGTATTTCTAATAAGGTAGTAATAAAATCGAGAGTATATATATAGAATAGGATATTTAGGGTAATAATTAGTTTAAGTTCTTTTAATAATACTTAGTTATTATACTAATTTAGTTTATATATTAGGTAATAGTTAATATACCTTTTAATTTTCTTATAAAGATTTATTATTATAAATTATAATGCTATTTTATATTATATTTATTAAATGCTAAAATGGTATTGCTTATTATATATCTAGGTTATAATATTCTTATTTATTAATTTTAATACTATTAACTTTTAATAGCTATTAAAGTTTTTAAGATATAGTAATTTATTTATTAATATAAAAGAAAGATAGACTTATAATAGTAAATCGATAATAAGTTATTTAATAATCCTATTTTATTTAGGAATCTTATAATAAGCCTTTTATATTTAATTTATATAGGTATAATCGATATAAGTTTTTAAAACTATATAAAAGATATTCTTCTTTTATAATTCTTTAAATATTTTTAATTTTTTTAAATTATATTAATAGGTTAAAATCTGTAATATAACGTTAACTATAATATTTATATAGCTAGAAATATAACATATATCTAATTAAAATTAGCTTAGAAATTTAAATATAAATATAAGCTTTATATTTATTTTTATCTTATTTATTATATTAAGGCTTATTTATTTAATAATGCCTATTATAGCTATATAGTTAGTAAGAATTTAAATTAGCTTTATTAAATTAAAGTAAAAAATAGTTTTTATCTTTTTAACTAGCTATATTAAATAGGCTACTTTTAACTTAATTAATTAGTATTTAGTTTTAATAGAAATAAAAGTTTTATTAAAGTATATTAATAATTATATTATAGTATACGGGATTATTTAATTAGGATTTTATTAAAAAGAGTTATTAAGTTAAAATAAAAGCTTAAAGAATTTAATAACCTTTAAAGTATTAATTTATAAAAAATTTTTTTTATTAGGATTATAGTAAAATAAGGTATTTAGTTAAGCTAAGGTAAAATAGATATTTTCGAATATTGCTAGTTTTACCGGTATCGGTTTAAAGGAAGTATATTTAGTATATTATTTCTATTTACTTTTTAATAAAAGCTTTCCGTTATTTTTTATAAATATTAATATTTTTATCTTTCAATATTATAATAGGTTAATATATTTATTATAACGGGGAATTAAGTATTTATAAAAGCCTATTATATTAATAAACCTTTTTAATATATTAAAGGTATTTAGAAACTTTATATTTTTAAATGCTTAAATTTTTAATTCTACTATATAAATAGCTAATCTATCTATTTAAAAATTTAAAAGCTTAATAGATAAGTATTTTATAAAGGATTTAGGATTAGAGATTATAATATTCTTTTATTAAAATAGCGATTATATTATATTTAAATTTTTAATATATTATTTTGCTATATTAAAGTATATAATAATATTATCGATAAAGGTAAAGGCGATATAGCAATAGTTTTATAAAAGTTTATTTATAAATTATTAAGTATATTAAGAAGAATTTTAATAGCTTATAATAGCTATATTAAGATATTTCTATTTTTATATACTAATTATAATAAAACAATTATAATATAATAGATAAATTAAGAATTAGTAAAAGAAAGAGTATATATTTATTATTATAAGGTAGCCTTTACTATAAATATATTAAATAATATTTAACTATAAGGGTAATAGATATATATCGGGAATTATTATTTTATTTAAGGCTTATAAATCTAAAATTATATATTCTTTTTTTTTATTATTTATTATTTTTTAAATAATAAATATTAATAAGCCGAATAATAATTATATTTTAACTTATTTAGCTTACCCTTTATAATAAAGCTTATTTAAGATTTTATTTATAATAGCTTAATTTTTAATTTTAATAAGATATAGTTATTAGGCTATCTTTTAATTTTATTAGCCCTTAATTAGCAGAACTTTTATTTATTTCTTTTTAAATATATAGATAGGATTTAAGTTTATTTATAATATAATATATTTTTTTATTAGCTATTAGACTTATTAAATAAAGAAAGATAAATAATTATAGATAATAACTTTATATAGTATTTTAACCTTTAATATATTTAGCAGCTTATTAATGCTAAGTTTAAGTTTAAGTGGAAGATAATTATTTAAAGGAGTTAGATTTTTTTAAGTATTTTATATTATTATATTTTAAGTATTTATAGATTATTTCTTTTTAGCTAGTTTAGTTTATAAAGCCGGTAAAGAAGTTATTTCGGGAAAAAGAAAATAATTAAGGTTTTTTATAAGATTATTTATTAAAAACTCTTAAGTAAAAATAAATATATTAAATAAATTTTTAGGATAATTATCTTTATAAGCTTATAAAAAGAAACTTTATTTTATTTTTATTTATTTATTACTTTTATATAGTATAAGTATTTCTAGCTAAAGTTTTTTTCGGTATTATATTAGCTTAAAACTTATATTAATTATTAATATATAGTAGGTAGATAGCTTTAAAAGGTTATATATATACCCTTTTTATTTTAGCTTAAATAAAAAGGTAGTTATTTTAAGCGGGCTGCTATAGTAATAAGTAATAAATTATAGGAGTATAATAATATAATAGTATTTAAGGTTAACTTAATATTATAGTTAACTATAAAACCTTTAAAAAAAAATTTTATTAAAATTACTATATTTTAAAAAAATAATAGTTTTATTGCCTTTTATAAATTTAAAATATTTATTTTATAGGGTATTATAGTTTCTTATTTAATAAATATATTAATATTAAGCTTATTAAGTATTTAAATATTAATATAAAGCTTAAGAAGATATAGCTTTCCGTTTATTATTTTATAAAGGTAAATAGAAAAGATTATCTATTCTTTTATAATAATAGTTTTAACTTTTCGGAAACGATTTTTACTTTATTAGTTTATCTTTATATTTAGGAAATAGTTTAGGAATAATAATAAAATAGCTAAATAATTAGCCCTTATATCGAAATATATAGATAACGGTAATATTTTAGAAATAGAATATATAGAAATATATATATATATATATATACTTAATACGTTTAGGTTAAAATTAGTAGCTAAAGGTATATTATTTAATAAGGGATTATTTTAGCTTTATAAAGGCTCGGATATCTTAAGATAATAATACCGTTATAATTATATATTAGTTTTAAATACTTTATTATAGCTAATATATCTTAATATTAATAAATAGCTATTTTAATATTATATATTAATAAAGAAAGGATTATTTTTTTAAGAAAAGGTAATATTAAAGAAGAAATATTAATTATTTTAGCTTAAGCTATTTATAAATAATAATAAGAAAAAGTATTTAAATATAGTTTTAGTAGATATATCTATTTTCTTATTTAATATTTAATATAGTAACTTAAAAGCGAATATAGCTTAATTACTTATATTTATAGTTTTTTCTTTTATTAGGATATATTCTTTATTAAAAAGAAATTAAAGGTATTTATTATTCTTTTTATAAGCGTTATTTTTAATATAAAAGAAATAGGCTTTTTTTTTTAGGATATTATAATTTATATTTTAGGAAATATAATATTATTACCTTTTTATACTTTACCGGAATAGAAAATATTTAAAAGATAATAGCTTAAAGTTTTTAAGGTTTAGCTATAAAATATTTTAAGATTAATTAACTTAAGATTATTACTTTAATAATGCTAGTAAATTATATTAGTTAGCTATATATTCCGCTTATCGATATTAACGCTATTTTTTTAGCTATTTTCGGAATTTTACCTTTAAAATATATAATCGGCTATATTATAGTAATTTTAGATAGGGATAGTTTAATATACTTTAAATTACCTATAGAAAATTTAATTATAAAGTAGCTAAAGATTAATAAGATTATAATAGTTAGCTTCTTTTTAAACGCTATTTATAAGATAATAGCGGCTATAATCTATTAGGTATTTATAGTTTTATAAATATTAATATCTAATATTGCTAATTTCGGTTTACCTTTTAAGATTAAGGTAAAAAATTATTAATAGCTAATTTTTACTATTCGGATATAATAAGTTAAAGTTTCTTTTTAAATTTTTTAAATAAAGTTTTTAAGCTAGGATAGTTAAACTTATAAGCTATTATAGCTAGCTTAATATAGTTATATATTAAGGTAAAAATCTAGTTTTTATAAAAGTTAGTACCTTATATATATCTTTATATATTCCGATAGAATTAGCCTATATTTAAGCGGTTTAATAATTGCTTAATATTAAAATGCTATTTATTAAGTTATTTTAATATAACTTTTTATAATATATAAAAGGCTTTAATAAGGATTTTAATTTATTTATCCTATTTTATAATAAAAGCTTTTAATTTATTTTAATAATTTAATAATAAAGTTAAACTTTAAAAGTTTTAAGCTAGTTTATATAAAAGAAGATATATACGCTTAGCTAATAAATCCCTTTAATTATTATTATTCTTTATCTATAAGAAGTAAATATATAAAAAGAGAAATATATCTCTTTATATTTAAATACTATTTTTATTAATTTAGCCTTTTATTAAATAAAATTGCTATTTAGCTAAAGGCTTAAAATAGTTTATTTTTTTAGGATTAAACTTATCTTTAGCTATAATACCTATTAGCGTATATAGCTTTTAGGGGGATAAGATAATATTTAATTTTTATAAATCTTAACTTTTATTTTTTAATAGAAAGTTATTACGCCTATAATATAAGCTTAACTATAGATATTTATTATTATTATAATTTAGGCTATTATTATCTGGCAGTCTAGGGTTTAAAGCTTAACCTTTTATTTTAAAGGGGTATTTTAATTAAAATTTTACTTAAGCTTTTTAAGCTTATTACGCGTCTTTAGTCTTTTACCTATTATATCCTAATAATAAATATAAAAACCCTTTTTTATAATTTAGGGAGTTAATATACTTTAAATAGGAAACCGGATTTATAAAATTCTCTTTTCTTAAGGTTTTTTTTTTAGTTTTTTTTATATTATTATTACCTTTCGGCAATTCTAATAATTTTAGTAAATTAGCTATTTTAAATTTAATAGCTATTTTAAAAAAAGAGGGGCTTATAATATAAAATAGTTTAGGATTTATTATTATAGTATTTTATTCGGTAAAAGGTATATAAAAGGATATAATAAAAGGTATTAATAGCTTATAATAAAATTATCTTTAAAAAGTATTAATTTAAAGCTAATAATTTAAAGTAAATTTAAAATAATTTAGATATTACTATTATAATAATAAAATATATACTATCTTTTATAATTTTTTAATAATTTAGCTTATAGCTATATTAATAGTATAATATTTAGCAATAAATTTATTTATAAAGTATAGTATTTATTAATTATATACTTATATAGCTACTTTTAATTAATTACTTTATTTTATCTTAAATAACTTTTCTATATAAACCTAGCGTTTTATAGCTTAATATACTGCTTAAAGAAGAGATATTTTATATTAAAAAAGATATAGCTAAAAGATATCTAGGTAATTTTAAAAAGCCTTTCGAATTTAAAATAGCTGCGATAGTTTATATAATAATAGTAGCTTTTTAAAGGCCTTTAAGGTTACTATTAATTAAATAAAAAAGCTATTTTAATTACTTATTGCTTTAGTTAAAAAGCCTATTCCTCGGTTAAAAGGAGTATTTCCCGATTAAAGGAAGTATTCTTTATTTAAAAAGAGAATTTTCTATTAAAAGTTATCTATATAAGGCGTAGAAAGTTATAGCTATTATTTATTATATATAGCTATAGTTTTAAAGAGAAGATAAAATAGATTCTTTTAATTTTTATAAAGAAAGTAAGAAGAAAGAATTATTATAATATAATAGGTTACTTTATTATTTTATAGTGGGAAAATCTTTATAGCTTTTTTAAATATATTTAGCCACTATATTCTAGTGGGGATAGGGTAAGGTTTTAATAATATTAATCTATATTCTTTATTTTTAAGAATTAATCCTATTATATTCCTTTAATAAATATAGGACGGTTATTATAACGGTTTTTTTATCGGGTTAATAAATATATAATAATTATTATAATAAAGAGTTTATTATAGAAATAGGTATAAATAAAGGTTATAAAACTTAGTTTAATTAAAAAATAAAGATTATAATCGAAAAATAAAGATTATATAACTTAATATAATTATAAAATAAAGGTGAATAATAATTATAAAAATTAAAAACTAAAAGAATTATAAATTTTACTATATTTTATTTTAATATATAGTTATTATATTAAAAACCGTTATTAATATTCTATTTATTATTTAATTTAGTTTTATTTTTCCTACCTTTTTTTTCCTTTTAAGGAGTTAGGGTAGTTTTATAAGCTTATTTATTTATTAGGGATAAAGTTAGAATTTTAGGTTTAAATCCCGATACCTTTAGGTCTAGGAATTCTATAATTTTATTTATATAATTACGGATATTTTTAATATATACCTTTAAAGGTAATTTAGTAGCTTTAGCTTTACCTTTACCTTTCTTCGGTAATATTTTAGGTTTCTATATTTATAGGGCTGTAATATTTATTATATATTAACTATAGATATATAGGACTTTATTTTACTTTATAAGGGATTAGATTTAAGTAAGTATTATAACCTATTTATTAATAACCTTATTATTATCTTTATAATATTAATTTTAAAGCTTTTTAGGGATTAATAAGCTATTATTAAATACTATAATAATAATAATTATAGCCTTTATATATATATTAAAAGTAAACTTTTAATATTTACTTTTACTATTTTTTACTTTTTTAATTATTAACCTTAGATTTTTAATAATATTATTTAATAAATATTATTTATTCTAATTATTAATATTATTAATAATCTCTTTTACTTTAGCCTTAATCTTATTATTTAAAAGCAATATATTAATCTAGTTTTTAGCTTATTTTTTATATATTGCGATATTAGCAATTTAACTTAATTTTCTAGGTTTTATATAAGGCTTATATCCTTTTTTTTCTTTATTATTACCTTTATTATTAGGGGTAATAACGGTTATAGGAGGAATATATATACTATTACCGCCTTTATTATTAGGGGTAATAACGGTTATAAAAGGAATATATATATTATTGCCGCTATATTTAATTTTAATAGTAACTTTATACTTTTTAATAATCTTTATATAAGCCTTGCTATTAGTATTAGTGCTAGGGCCGATTATAATAGCTTAATTATATAAGTTTTTAAGCTTAATAATAGTTATAGAGATTTTATCTTATATATTATTAGTAGTATTAGGGGCTTTATTCTATATTTTTTCGGTAATTAAAGCCTTTATAACGATTATAATAGCCTTATTTTATATGTTTTCTACGGTTAAGGGCTTTATAGTAGTTATAAGGTTTTTATTTTATATATCTTCTATAGTTATAGGCTTTATAGTAATTATAATATCTTTATTCTATATATTTTCCGCTATTATAAGTTTAACGGCGGTTATAAGGTTTTTATTTTATATATCTTTTATAGTTATAAGTTTAATAGCGGTTATACGCTTTTTATTTTAAACGGCTATATTATTAATATTAATTATAATTTAAAGGTTATTAATAACCTTTTACTTCTTTATTATTTAAAGGTTATTAATAATCTTTTACTCCTGTTTTTTTATTATAGATATATTGCTTATTATATTTTTATTATTAGATTTAAGTTTTTATTTAATTTTAAAATTAATAAAGTTTATAAGAGCTTTATTACTAGATTTATTAAAGGATTTATTAAATGTTATATTTTTATTATTAAAGTTATTAGTTTTATTTTAGTTATTATTAGCTTAAATAGCGGTTATATTATTATTAATAGGGGTAAAAGAAAATATTTTTTCTATATTAAAGTAATAGTTATTAATAAATAATAGTTATATTAATATAATATTTAATATTAAAGTAATTAATAAGAAAGTTTATAAGTTATTAAGTATTTATAAAATTTAAAAAGTTAAATTTATAATATAATAAATGTTATATTAATATAATAAGCAATTTTAAAAATTTAAAAAATTAATTTTATAATATAATTAATAATATTAAGATTTTAAGTAATTTAGTTTATAATGCTATAAGGTTTATAAGGGCTTAATACTTAAAAATATTAAAAATAAAAGTTTATATATATAGGTTTAAATAATTTAAGTAAGGATATATTTATAATAATTAGCTATATTATTATAGTATATTACCTTTAAAAAAGGTTATTAAATAATTAAAAAGTTAAAGTAATTTTATAATTATAATTAAGTTAAATTATTATTATAAGTTATAAAGGTTTAAAAGTTTATAAAGTAAAGGTTAAAAAGTATAAATTTATAAATAAATAAAGAGAAAGTTAAAAATAATAGGTTTAAAAATTATAATATTATAAATTAATAGGTTAAATATAGGTTATAAATTATAAATACTTAAATAGCAGTTATAATTTATAAAGAAAAAAAAGTTATAATCTTTTTATAAAACTATTTATATAAATATAAAGCTTATTATAGTTAATAAATTATTAAAATATTATATTTAGTAATAATTTAATTATTATATTAATAAAATTATTCTTCTTATTAATTTAATAAATTTTATCGATATTTTATAACTTATATACTTATTATAGTAATATAATATTAATTATAAATCTCTTTTTTATTATATTTAATTTATTAAATATTTATATAAAAGATAAGTTTATATAGATAATTATAGGTATATTATTTAATAATACTATTTTATAATAATTTTAAAAGATATTATTAATAAGATTTTAATATTAATATTATTAATTATTTATAAACCTTATTTATAAATATACTTTTTATAACTTTTTATATTTTATAAATAATTAATAAATAATATTTCTAATTATTAAAAAGCTTTAATAATTATTTAAGTAGTTTTTATTTATAATAATAATAATATAGCCTAATTATAATATTAAATCCTTATTATTTATAAATAATTTATCTATAAAAATAAAAATCTTTATTATAAAAAGGTTTAATAATATATATATTAATTCTTATAATTAATATTTTATTTATTATAATAGTTATTTATTAATTTATTTATAGTTATTCTTTTTAGGTTTTTATATTTAAGCCGCTATAAAAAGATTAAATAATACTTTAAATTAATAAATTAAAATAATATATATTTCTTATACTTTCTATTTAAGGTATTATTATACTTAATTAATAGCCGTTATATTAATAATAGCTAACTTTATATCTTAATCTTTTTATTAAATAATTATAAATATATTAGTATTTAAGATTAAATAAACGCTATTAAAGTTTATAGGGTATTTAAAAGTTAATTAAGTTTTTAATTTTATATAAAATTTAATAGCTTAAAGTTTTATTTTTTCCTTTTTAATAAATTTTAATATTACTAATATAAATATATCGTTAGTTTATATACCTATAAGGCCGAAATATTTTTTAAATTTAATAATTAAAAAATAAAGATTATAAGTTAAATATTTTATATTAAGTTTTTATTTATAGTATTTTTAATATATATTAAACTAATAAATACTAGCTTTTATAATATTATGAAATAAGTAAATTATTTTAATAATTATATTTCTCGGGTATTATTATTCCAGTTATTAAGATAGCTATATAATAATTATTTTTACTAGCTTAAATTTCGCTTATAGATATATTTAAGTAATATCCCTTAATATAAGTAATATATTTTCTTATTATAAAAGCGATAATATAATTAAAAGAATTAATCTTTAACTTATATATTAAATTATAGGTAACTAAATAAAAATAAAATCCTTTTTATTATCGTTATATCTTTAAATTATAAGCCTTAACTTTTTATATAGCTTATTATTTTTACTTTTAATCTTATATATTATATAAGATTTAAAGAATTAATAATATTTATAAGTTTTATAATTAAAATATTTAAACTTAAAAACTTCTTTTTAATAAAGTTAATTACTTTTAATTAATTTAAATATTTAAAGGGTAAATTAAATATTATAATCAGAGTTGTGACATGTATATATGTATATTATATACCTAATATATAAATATATAAATATACATGTATATTTATATATTATATACCTAGGCATTTTTTATATATTGTATATTGTATATTATATTTGTATATTATATATTTATATATTGTATATTTGTATATTGTATATTGTATATTATATATTATATATTAAATGGCTTGTATATTTATATATTTATATACTAGGTATACAATATACAATATACACTCTAAAAATAGATTTTAAAAATAAAATATCTGGCTCTATAAAGCGATTTCAGGCCGTGAGAATAGCGTATTTAGTTTTATTATATCTAAATCCTTTCTAAAGATATAAATACTAATACTTAAGTTAAATAAAATATATAATAATATTAAATTATATGTTTCTAGATTATATATAATCTTAAAATTAAAATAGCTAGCTATATTTAGCAGACTTAGCTTAATCCAACTATATATTTAGTTTTCCCGAATTTAATTCGGAAATAAAGATATAAATACTAATATCTAAGTTAAAAGCTATTAGGCCACCTATCTGGACCGTCTCTAAGCTTAAGAAAATTTACTATTTAACTATTAGTATTTTTATCTTTAGAACGGATTTAAATATAAGGAAACTAAATAGGCCATTTTTACGGCCTAAATCCACTCTATATAGCCAGCTATTTTATTTTTAATTTCTATTTTTAGACTGTATATTATATATTGTATATCAGGTATACAAATATATAAATATACATGTATATTTATATATTATATATTTATATTTTTTTTGTATATTGTATATGTATATTATATATTATATATTGTATATTTATATATTATATATTTATATATTGTATATATATATTTATATATTATATATTAGACGGCTTATATATATATATTTATATATTTATATATTATATATTGTATATTTTTATATATTCACAACTCTAATTATAATAATTTTATCTTATTAAAGTTTAAATGCTAATTTAGTATTATTTATTTATTTTTATATTATATAGGCTATTATAATATAGTTTTTAATTTCTAGAGATTATAGCTATAATAATAGTTATTATATTAGGTTTTTTAATTATAATAATAGTTATTTAAGCTTCTTAATATTATAATAATATAGCTAAATTATTATTAATTAAAAGGTTATTAAACCTTTAAATATATTTAATATAGTATTATAACTATTAATTAAAATAATTTTATAAAGGCCTTTTTAGCCTTTCTTTTTTCTTTAAATATAAACCTTACTTTATAATAGTAAATTTATTTTAATAATAGGGCTATTTTAAATATTTAAAGTATTATAAACTTATCTCTTTATTATTATCTTTCTTAATACCTTTATTACCTTTAAAATTACTTTAATCTATTTTATAATTAATAGTAAAGGTAGTAAATTATATAATATTTATAGGTATACTTTAAATATAAGTAATATTAAAATTAAACTATTTAAGCCTACTATATTATTAATAGCCTTAATAACTATTTATAAAATAGCATTATTATTTATACCGTTATAAAGTTTTATATATAGAATATTATATACTTACTTTAATAATTAATAATATCTTTTAATTTTTTTAATAAATTAATATACCTTTATTAAAATTTATTTATAAGTAATTTCTATTATTTATATTTCTATTTAAAATTTAGCTAATATAAAGTTTATATTAGTATTATATAAAATAATATCCGGAGGGCTTTAATAAATATTAATTTATAATTTCTTAAATATTTATTAAGTAATTTTAATTATTATTAAAGTTAGAAATTATATATCTTAAAATATTATAGCCTAATCTATAATATAAAGTATTAAGTATTTATTTAAATATATAATATCGATTAAGATTTTATAATTAAATTTTAAGTTATTTTATAATATAAATTTAAACCGGTATAGTATAAAATTATTTAATTAGTATTAATAATAAGCCTTAGCAATTACTTTTATAATATTTTTATTAATATCTATATATCTAGCTTTCTTAAATATACGGTATAACCGGTTAGTTATAGGGTAGCTAAATCTTTTATATAGATATTATATTTTAGGTTTTATAAGAAAAAAAGTAGCGCTTATTTTATTATTTAAAAAAAACTATAAATATTTTTACTTTTATATAATAAGTATAACGGTTATTTAACTATTTATTTAATTATTTATTAATTAATTAGTTATATTATTATAATAAACGCCGAGTTAATCTATATTTTTTTAAAAAAGTAAAAATAGTATAAGTGTTTTTATTATATAAAAAGTTATATTTTTAATTAGTATCTTTAGATTTATAGCTCTAATAAACTTAAATATATTATTATTATTAAACCTTACCTTAATATAGCCTATCCTAGATTTATTTATTATATATATTAGGTTTTATTTTTATAGGGTAAGGAATTAATTATATTTTACTATTAATACTTTTAAAGCTTTTATATTAGGTAAAATATTTTAAAATTATATTTTTAAATATTTATTTTTTAATATAAATTAATTTATTAGGATATTAATTATATAGTAATAGTAAATATTATTACCTATTAACCGATATATAAATATATTATTAATTAGAAAATTAACTTTTTCTTTATTATACTAATTATTATCCGGTTTTTCTATATTTTTATAAAAATCCCTATTATCTTTTTTATCTTTCTTATTATTAATTTTATATCCTTTAAAATTAATTAAGAATATAGCGAAATTATTAATCTTATAACCGTTATATTTATATTAAATTAAGTAATTTTATTTTATTAATTATTATTCTTTTATAGGATATTTTATTAACTAATATCCCTTTTTTTTATAAATAAAATATTTCTTCTTTTATTATTATTTACTATTATATTCTCTATAGCTAAAATTAAAACCTTATTATCGGTATTTATATCTACCTTATTAAATTAAAAATAATAGTTATCCTTTTTTATTTTAATTATTATACCGGTAATTAATATAATATTAATTTTAAATATAAATATTAATAATTCGGTTAAGTTATATTTCGATTATTAATTTAAGGTTTATAAATAGTTTTTTATAAAGTTAAGCTAATTTAAATAATATTATCTTTAATTTTTAAATACCGTAATATACTTTAATAATAGTTATATAAAGGTTATTTTCTTTAATATACTTAGGGCTAAAAGCTTATTAATAAAGTTATAATTTATTAAATATAATTTAAAAAACTTTATATAGGTTTTTATCGGGATTTTATTATTTAATTTAATTAAATATTGTTATTATCTAATTTATATAATAATAATAATAATTAACCTTTATATTAAAATAGGTTTTAATTTTTATATAAGCTATTATAAATATATTAATTTTATTTATATAATAAAAATAATAATATTTTATATAGTTTTTAAATATTTAAGGAAATATTATATAGAATTAATTCGGATAAATTTCGATATAAAAATAAATATTAAAAAATATCTTTATTTTATTATCTAATAGGTTATATAAATCTCCGGTATACTTTTATTTCCGCTTAAAGGTTTTAATAAATTATATTAATTTAATAAGGTTAAACCTTTAGTTTTCTATATATTAAGGGGGTAGATATATATATAAGTTATACTTAAGTATAGATAGTTATATTAAGTATTAGTTAAATTATTATAGTTATACCGGGTATAATAAGTTTTATTAATTTTAATTAAATTAAAATAATACTAACGTTTTAATTAATAGCTATAAGATATTAAATTATAATAAAGGTTATCCGAAAGGTAAAGCTAAGGGTAAATTATTATTTATATAGTTAAATAATAATAATATATCCGGTAATATAAAAGGTTTAAATAATTTAAAAGGTTTAAGAAGATTTAATATATTTTTAATAATAAGAGGTAATTAAGGTTAATATAAAAGTTTATTATAAACCTTATTTATCTTTAATTTAAAAAAAAAAGTAATATTATAAAGTTTATTTATATTTTAAAATAACTTATCTTTTATTTATATTAATTAATATAATTATAGTATTATAGGCAGATTATTTTATTCTATATATATACCTTTTATATATAAAAAGATCTTTAATATTTACCGGTAAGGTGCTAATAATTTAGTAAATATTTCCTATATTTATTAATTATAGTTCTCCCGGTATATATAAAATAAGTTATTATTAAAAAGTACTTATTAAGTATAGCTTAAAAATATATTAGCTAGATATATAATAAGGTATACTATTAATCTATTTTTATTAGATAGTATAAATTATAGTTTAATATTAATAAGTTCTTTATATATTAAATCTAAAAAAGTGGTTTTAAGTAAATCTTTAAGTTTATAGCCTTTTATAAGGTTTAAGTTATTTTAGTTTTTTAATATATTATTAGCTATATTTAATTAAATAAATATTATTCCTTAATATTTAAGTTAATATTTATATAATCTTTCTATTTTAAAATAGAATACTAAATAATAATAACGCTTATTTAAATTTATATTCTATTAGAAAACGGGTTTATAAGGGAATAATAGATTAATATAAAGATAATAAAGCTTATTTTATTAAATATTTAAAAGCAATAATAATTATATAAATTAATATAGAAATAGTTTAACTAATATAAGGGGGGTTATATATTATTTTATTAAATATTAAATAGAAATAATAATTATATCTTAATAATTAAATTAATAAAATAGAAGTTAATAATAATATATAAGTTAATAATTTATTAATAGTTTATATAAAGGAAATATTAAGGGCCTTAAATAATAATAGATAAAGTTATTAATGTATAATTATATAACTACTTTTTTTAAATTTAAAGGTTTTAAGGTCTTAAGGGGATTTTTAAGCGTATATAATACGTATTTTATAATATTTTTAATAAATATATAACTTTAGGTTATAAAAAAGGTTAAAAATTAATTTAATCTTTATAAAAGTTATTTAAGAAATTTAATTTCTTAAAGAGGCTTATTATAATAACTTTTACTATATAATATATAGCCGTATAACGGAATATACAGTATAGGGAATTATTATAAAATATACCTCTTTTACCTTATAAATCTATAATTTAATAACTATTAATTAGTATTAATAGGGCTTATAATGTATATACGTAGTAATAGTAAAATAGGTTAAATTCTAGGTATTATTATTAACTAGAATCTATTATAATAGGGGCTAGCTAATAATAAGCCTTAAGGGGCCCGTTAAGTTATGTGCTAGTCCTTTAACGTAACTGCCGATAAGGATAATAGGACTGAGTACCGGCATTAGAGGTGGTCTTATCCGCTAAGGCTTAATGGGTATGGCCGAGCCCGAAGAGTACAAGTCCTGAAATAATAATGAATTCTAAATCTATATTTTTGAGAAAGTAATGAAGGATGTCTATTCCGCTATTGGCGATGGATTGGATCGGGTGGTAGATAAAAAGAAAACGAATATTCGCACAGAGTAAAACGGATGGTACACAGATATATATAGCCCCTAATACACAAATTACGCCTACCACCCAATTTAATATATATACTATTATATTAACTTTATACCTATTATATCTAAATATTCTTTTCGCTATAATTATACTATATTATCGCTATATTTATTAAAGTATTTAATCGCTTAAATCTATAATATTTAATAGATAATTAATTATAATAATATTAATATTTTATTAATAATAATTAGCCTATTATTACGCTTTAAAATTAAAGTATTTTAATATTTATATTATTACTATAATAATAAAAAATAAGATTTAAATAGCTAAAAATACTTCTTAATATTAAATAAATCGATTTTAATAAAACTTTAATTAATAATAATTTAATATAAATAAAGGGTAATTATTTTAAATTTAATAATAATAAAGGTTAAATAGGCTGTTAGTTATTATAGCTATAAAAGTATTATAGTTAAATAGAGCGATATTAAAATGCTAGGCTTTAATTAGCTATAGCGGTTTAGGGGTGCTAAGTTAGCGGGGCTTCTGTATACCATCCGTTTTACTCTGTGCGAATATCTGTTTTCAATAAAAATGCTAGACGATAATAGGACATGATACATAGTAGTTATCAAGAAACTTTCATATGCTTCCCTCCTACGACAAAAGCCAGGAAATGATAATCATTGACAACATTCGGGGTGATTATACTTTAAAGGACATCCAGCCCCATTCTGATTTGATGGAAAAGACGATATATATCAGGAGGATGAAAGCTTCATCGCAGCAAATGACTGATCCAGCTCTCCAGTCTCTTCATCAACCTCTGTCTCAGCCACCTTGTTGGGCTTCATGGAACTCGGACGCTCTCCTTTCGTCTCAATCGCCATAGTCCCACTCCCTGAACGCCTCGTCTCCATTTTGCTGGCAACCGCAACTTCTCTCTTTTCTTTGTCGATCCGCTCCACGCACGGAACGAACACATCTTTGAACGCGCCTCTCAACCAGGGTGTCATGTGTTCCCCTGACCTGTAGTCTAAACGTCGGGGATGAATACCACACACGCACAATGTGCTGTGAGACCCAATCTGGATCTCCTTGGTAATTCCGTCCCTCAGGTTTTTCTCACTGGAACATAGAGCCCTCGCAAGCCCATTGATTGCCAGAGGCCATTTCTCTAGCTTCTTCATGCGCCCATTTACCCGCCTCCACTCGTACTGACCCATAGTGGCGCACTGACACGAGATGATTGTGCTTGGGCTCAGAAATTCGAGTATGTCCTCGACCATCGCATACGACTCCTCGACGGCATCCCAAGTCTCATGGAAACCCTTCCCCATCCGACGGAGATCATTGTCGCTGAGCAGGCTGCAGATATCCACTATAACGACATTCTCCAGCGCCAATCCAATCTCCCCCAGTACCTCGGTTATCCATTCTAATGTGGGACACTTCTTCATTCTTTCATACTCGAACTCGTGCTCTGTCGTAGGGTTTAGTAGTATTATGAAAGGAAGGTCCTGGGAGCCGCATAGGAGGCGTTTGAAGTTCTTCCAGGGGTTGCCGTCGAGCTTGATATCGTACTGCTCACGAAAAGCGACAACACTTTCGAGTTCAAAACACTCGTGTTCCTCATCGATATACCTCAGCCTCGTTTGAGACTTGAGCAATGGGCTAAGGGCATCCTCCACATCTTTCTGTCGGGACAGTATTCGATGGTCCTTGGATGTCGAGAAAGCCGGGATCTGTGAACCAATGTCCTTTGCGTTGATTTTATTGGTAACTATTGCTGGATGATCAGTCGAAGAATCTTCAATGCGAGACTGGTAATCCGAGACGATGCCTAGTGAGAACTGACCTGGTGTTGAAACATTGCCTCTCAATTTGTATGTAATATACGCAGGCATGTTGACGTGCCAGTTATCTCAGAGGTCCGTAAAAGCTTGTGGTGAAGTCTTGAATTGACTTGGAGCCGTGAGTGCGTGCGAAGAGGCTGGATAATGAATCGACGGAAAAGAAACAGTCGACTTTAAATAGAGCGAGGTCCAAAATATGGCCAAGCAAGAGGACAGCCAGGGCGTTTTCCGACCCCTCCCTCCATTTGAGCTTGTACCTGTCAGGCCGGACCTGCGGTTGCATGAGGAGGCCGCCAAGCCTGCAGCCCACCATCTTGCTCAAGTCTGTCAATTTTAGGTGTGAAGGCTCCCATTCAATCGCCAGAGGCCTGCGATAGAGTTGCTGTGTCATATCTACAAGTGATTCTAGAGATCCGAAATGCTTGCAAAATACTGAAGCGCAGTCAACTGGTAGAACGAAGTCCTTTCATCCTACGAGGCATAGAATTTTTTTTTGTTTATTCGCAATAGTTGTTCTCATAGGGAGTCACCTCATGGCAAGGGTGTACAAACTGCCTGGATAGGCGTATCGCATTTCGGTGTTGGGTGGCGCAGCTCCTGTCAAGTCCGCCAGTTTCAGCCAACACATTTCGCAGTCTGCCTTGTCTGACATTGCCTCATGCACCCCGATCCAATTTCCGGTCTGGGAGTAGCATATGATTCAATGATTTCAACTACCGGCCACCTACATGCTCGTAATGGCGTTAATTACTATGTGAATGTGGATATACTTGAGTACTTATACAATGCCGCGGCATGGAGTTGGTGATAGGCAAACAGGCAAGATAGCTAGACTGATAAGCACGGCAGTAACGCTGATATGCTACGCATTCAATACAAAGTTCAAGACTATCTTAGACCTGCAGCAGGCAAGCTTCTCTGCCTGCCGTTTGCGTTCGACTTCTTATGCGCCCCTTTAATACAAAACCCATCAGCCATCGAGGTGGTCCTATATACCCAGCACAACATGGGGCTCCAGCTCCGTCGACGGTTAGAGCTCCGCTCCGAGGGCGACCAGTACGGCACAGACGGCGGCCGGATATCAAATAAAGACTTGGATCCGGTGCCGCTGGACTCGCCACAGAGGACGTGGGGATGGCCCAGCCTGCTCGGCTTTTGGATCGCAGAGGCCTTCTCCATCTCGATGTATCAGGGTGAGTAGTTCAGGAAAAGCACTCACACAACGGCATGCACAGGTGAATTGGGCGAGAATATAGGCCAACATCCGCTAACGACGGCTTTCGAAAATCCAAAGTGTCGTCTACATCTGTCTCAAAAGGCCTCAACCCGGGCCTCGCCATCCTGGCCGTCTTCGTCGGGCACTGCCTCGTCTGCGTGCCGGCCATGCTCGACGGCTACGTCGGCTGCGTGCTGGGGATTAACTTCCCCGTCCTGACGCGGGCCTCGTTCGGCATGCGCGGCTCCTACCTCGCCGTCTTCATCCGCGGCGTGGTCGCGTGCATCTGGTTCGGGACGCAGTCGTTCCAGGGCGGCCAGTGCCTCGCCGTCATGATCTCGGCCATCTGGCCGCAGTTCGACGACCTGCCCAACCGCCTGCCCGCGTCCGCCCACGTCACGAGCGCGGAGCTGCTGTGCTTCTTCCTCTTCATCCTGGTCCAGCTGCCGCTGCTGTGGCTGCACGTCAGCAGCCTGCGGTACATGTTCATGGCCAAGACGCTCATCATGCCTGTCTTTGGCCTGACGCTGTTCATTTGGGCCCTCGTTGCAGGTAACAACTCCCAATCAAGTACGGCAAAAATCAGGAAACCCAGACTGACGAGCCGGACAAACAGCCCAAGGATTCGGCCCAACCTTCTCGAAGCCCACCCGCATCAGCGACGGCACCCCGGTCGTGGTGGTCTTCTTCCAGTGCGTCACCTCGGCCATCGGGCCCAAGGCCACCCTCGCGCTCAACATGCCCGACTTCACGCGCTACGCGGCCTCGCGCCGGCACGTGCTCTGGGCCCAGGCCGTGGGCCTCCTCGTCCTCGTGACCATGTGCGGCGTCCTCGGCGCCACCGTCTCGTCGGCGAGCGAGGTCATCTACGGCCGCGTGACCTGGAACCCGCTCGAGGTCGCCCGGCTGTGGGACAACCGCGCCGCGCAGTTCTTTGCCGGGCTGTGCTGGGCCTTTGCCGTGGTGGGCACCAACATCAGCGCAAACTCGGTGAGCTTCGGGAACGACCTCAGCTTGTGGTTCCCCCGGTACGTCAACAACCGGCGTGGCGCTTACGTCTGTGCCGTGTTGGGCGTGTGTGCTGTGCCGTGGTATATTCAGTACAGGTATGAAGCTTCTGGTGCCATAAATCCTGTGTAGTCGAGAGGGCTGAGGCTGACCATTACTGACAGTGCGGCCTCTTTCTCTTCGTTCCTCGGCGGGTATTCGCTCTTTTTGGGCTCCGTTGCGGGCGTCATCGTCTGCGACTACTGGATCTGTCGGGCAGGGAGCCTTAGCATCTCCTCGCTGTACGATCCAAAAGGGACCCATTATTACACGATGGGCGTCAATCCCCGCGCCATAATCGCATTCATCTTTGGCATCGTGCCGAACATGCCTGGATTGGCTGCGGCCTGCGGTGCCAAGGGGATTCCGAAAGGGGCGATATACCTATACAGCCTAAGCTGGCTGGTCAGCATCCTGGTCTCAGGGACCACTTACTGGCTGTGCTGGAAAGTTTGGCCTTTCCCCATCGATCAGATGCATGAGACGTATATCGAGGGCCACGAGCCACAGGACCTCGGTCCTATTCAGGACCACAAGGAGCTTGACCTTGGCAAGCGAGAAATTGCCTAGTAGGACGACTTCAAAAGAGGTTTGAGATTCTCTTTACATGGGAGGAATCAACCAAGCGGGAGTTCTTCAGACCATTTGTGACCGAGCTTGAGACTCTTGAAACTAGTCACAAATCATATACATGTTGGCCCCGAGGGGGGAGCTCTAGATGCTGGCAATTCTGGATAGCCCCGTATTTGGGTTCAGAAGGATTCAGCGTAGCAACTCGATTGGCTGCTCCTACACAGACTGAAATGTAATATTGACCTGATACACCGAATTCCTCCCTCCCCACTTTCATGCAGGAAGTTGGTTTTTCTTATGGCTGGCAACTCCTAAACAACATCAGCAAAGATCTCACTGCTTCTGGAAGACAAATTTGAACCGCATGCTTCATCTGACTGGCATTTTGTTCATATTTGATATTCAATTTATCAACTGAAGGGAAATGAGAAAAAAAGGGATCGTAGTTAACAAGTATCGTCCAGGTCATACAAAGGCCAAAGGTCTTCACAATCCAGGAAAAATGACGGCAACAAAGAGGTGCATATACCTCTACAACTGGCTATTCAAAGTCACTGTTCCTGGCCTCCCTCGATCTCCCTAGTACGATGGTCTCCAAACCACCTGGCGCAAGCATTCTTGTCGGTCAACCAGTTACAAATTTTCCGGCTCATCTAGTTGGAGGACTCCCTCGTCGATCATGATACATACTCCGAGTCCTGATCATACGATCCTATGGGATGAACGAAGACACCTTAGATGACATGGTAACTTTTCGACCATCAGCAACCAAATTGTAACCACTGTGAGACTATCAGGCGAAGAGGCCTGGATGTCTTCGGGCCTAATGACTTCGGAGAGGACGACCAGGACACTTTACGCATCTTCCATGAACCTTGCGAATCGTGCTCGCAAACCGGAAAACCAGTCGACCAGCTTTGCTTCCTTCTGCCAGCACTTACGATTGAGACATTTATCATTCTGCCTATCAATCTATGACTTAACGAAACTCATCCCTATTCCCGAGCCTCGGTCCACGTCAACATGCCCCATGTGTCATATTTTCGGTAGTCTCCTCCCGACGGACGGCTCTGCTGTGACTGAAGACTCGATGGGGCAAGCTTACCCTACTCGTACCCTATCTATAACTGCTACGGAATGGCGTGCCAAACAAGTACAGTGGCAAGTGACCAGAGAAACCCAAAACAAGGACAACGTCAGGCACATAATCGTATTTGTGACAGCAGATATAAGCAGTATGGTACGCCGCCAAGAGCGGCGTCGCTTTTGCTGCGACAGTATTCGAGGATCAACCGGTCCTGAAAGACTCTTCTTCGACCAGTCTCACCTCGCTCGTCGTCGACCCAAAGGTCCACGACGCAACATGGCCTCACACCCAAGAAGTCATTTCGAACTGTATCGTTTCCCACCCTTGGTGCAACTCTGCTCCCACCATCTCACTTCCTCCCGCTTTTGGCTGATAGATCTTGACTAGAGCCGCATCGTCACTCCGGGGCAGAACTCGATGCCAGACTACGTCGCCCTAAGCTACGTATGGGGCAAACCCCCGGAGGATCAGACTAGCAAAGCCACAACAGCAAATATTGCCCAGCTGTCCAGGTCAATTAGCTCCTCGGTGCTGCCTGCGACGATAAGGGACGCCGTCACCGTGTGCAAGGGACTTGGCCAGCGATGCCTCTGGGTCGACCGCTTGTGCATCCTCCAAGATGACGATGTCGAGAAGTCGCATAAGTTCACAGGGTGGGCGAAAAGTCCATAGAAACTAGAGTCAACTTTTGGCCCGCCCAATGTATTGGGTGGGTTGAAGCACAGAGCTGGGTGGGCCAACTCTGGTTGGGCTTGCAGACGTTGAGACTTGAGACTTGAATTCAACACCCGGCAGGATCGAAACTATTTTCTGTCTGGCTCGTAACATTCCTCAGAAATTCTCCAGCTGGAGCCATCACAAATGCCAGGGGGTTACTTTTCACAAATGGAAAATGATCTATTAGCTCGGACAGCCGAGGTGCAATCTCGCAGCTGGGGGAGGCTCAGACCCCGTGTGACAAGCGACATCCCGGGGTGGTGTGCAGGTGGGGAGGACGGGATCTGGCGCCCACGATGTTGTCACGGATGCATGCACTTTCAGAATTGTCCTGCCCCATGGAGCAATGCATCTGTAAGTCCGCACATATGTACATACATGCCCTGGGGTTCTATAGCCAGAGCTCATAGGTCACAGACAGGTTCAGAGGTCAGAGGACTAGAGAAACAAGAGGGCTTGAAATGTGGTTCGAGACGGGATCCCTTGGGGCCGCTCCGGTGTCGGCCGCCATCCGAGTCCATTCCCTTCGCGTTGCGTTTGAGGGGGCGACTTCTCGCGAGCGCGTTTTGCGGCTAATTAGACTAGTAGCCAAATAGCCTAATAGCCTAAGAGGGGTCTCTTCCCCAGAAATGGTGGTCAGGTAGTAAGTCTCTTGGGACGAAGCGCGGGCACTGCACGGGGTAGATCAGCGTAGACAGAGACAGACATTCTCGCCTCTTCTTGTGTCCTCATTCGATGGTCAACGAATGGTTAAGAGGATCAATGATCAGCAGCAGCAGCAGCAGCAGCCGACGTCGGGAGTTTGTCGTCATCATGGCCATGTGTGATGGGCGGCGCTTTATGACTCTGTCACACTGTCTCCACCAGGCAAGACACGGTCAAAGCCCACCACGATGACCATCGTCAACGCAGAGGCTAGACAGACTGGACAGACTGGACAGATGCAGGGAGGATGATCAATTGCGCTTACCTACAATATGGGTCCTCGATGGTCATCCAACCAAGGCAATCCTGTTGGGCGGCGTCCAATGTGCTTCGGCCAGGCAGGGATTGCCAGGTCTAATCGCATAAAGGGGTGGGAACGGTAGGTGGCGCTATCCCCTAATGGGCCTAGTGCGTGCGCAGGTTAATCTTATCAATCAAATCAGTTGGGTGGTGGGGCTCTCCCAAGATGTCCACTTGGGCAGGAGTCTCCCAGCTCTTGCCTCTTTTTTTTCCTTTCTTGCGGCTGTCCACCGGTCCTTCCTCGCCTCATTTCCGTTCCGTCCCTGCTGATTCCTCTGTCTGTGCGCCTGCCTGTGCGAAGAAAAACAGAGACAGAGAGAGGGAGAGAGAGATAGAGACCTCGGGAGAGAGGTTGGTGGTCTTGAGAGGGGGTACGTACTGTGGCCCATTGTAGTCTGGCGGTAGTGTACGGATACTGGCTCGTAGTTGTAGTGAAGAAAAAAGGTTGGCTCACCGATTCAGGAGCCAAGACGATCGTGTGCCACTGGCCGGCCCCAGGGAGAGCCCGACTGAAGAGTTTTCATCCACCCTGCCGGTTTTGGTCCCCAGATCCCCTGGATTCGCTTCAGTCTGGACATATACATCTCGAACCCATCCCCTTCTCCCCCGCCTGGACCAGTCCATCGTCATTGCTGTTGTTTACTGTATTGATCGAACTGTCCTGCATACTCGTCATCATACGACATCCGACTCTGGATTGGCAGATTGGGGGCTCCATTTGTGGCCTACTTTAATCGGTGTGTTGAGTCAGAACGGAGCCAAGCCAGACCCCACAGGTCCCACCCTCCTTCTATCTTATCAGATTGATCTTTCTCTTCCACTCACCCGAACCCGAACTTGCCTGCACATGCACTGCTGCTCATCTGTCAGAATCAATCGATCCATTCCACACCGAGCCAAGCACACACACACACAAACGCGCCCACACGCCATTCGTCATCAAGAGCGACTGCATTCTACCTTGCTCTAATTGGACTCTCAGCCTTGTCATCAAATAACTTGTTTAGAGATCTGTTTTTGACACTCAACGCAGCGAGCCAAGCCACGCTAGGACTCGTACTCAGCCCAAAACCGAGACTGACCTGATCTGACCTGATCTGACCTGACTTGACTGCGCTGGATCGTCTTCGGAGATACGATTCAAGACCCTCATCCTGCTACGTTGGTTCTTCCGAGGTTAGACTTTCCCGTCGCAATCTGCCCAGTCATGCCATTTTTCTCTTTGACGGTGCGAGAAATGCGGCTTGACTGACTCGGCAATCACTGCTCAGTCTGAACGGAAGACATACGGCATCGATTGCATTGTCAATGGTTGTTCTGGTCGCCTGCCAATCCAATCCCTCGTGCGCTGTCTGCACCCTCTGCCACTAACACCGCCCAATGAAACGGTAGCCCACCGGTTCGGAAGCGTTGCACTAACCCAACGCGGCCACCGTTACTTGCCATTCCACCCACAGTCACGGTCACTGTCGACGATCGATCTGATAAGCCAAATTTCCCCAACAAGAAAAAGCAAGGGCAGAGGCAGAAGCAACGAAGTGCAGAAACACAGCAGAAGGGAAGAGAGGAAGGAAAGAAGATGGCAGCCATCATGTCGACCAAGGCTCCTCCAGTCGGCCTTGCTCCCCTGAAGATCGGCCCGTCAGCAGGAGGAGCTGCAGCTGGACCAGTGCCACGCTCGAGCTTTGCTGGCTCCCCGTCGCCGACGAAACCGATTTCTAGCGCCTCTTCCACCCCCACCCCCACCTCAGCAGCGCCCAGCCCACTGGCCACTGCCACCAACCGTAATTCTCCATACCCGACACAGCCCGCCAAAACCACAACCACAACCGCACCCACCGCCTCCGTCTCTCATCATCATCAATACAACCACCAACCTGCTTCATCAACTCCCACAACAATAAACAAGCCCCCCATCCAGCCCGCACAGCCCAGGAAGTCTCTTCCTGCATCCCCTGCCGCTGCTGCTCCCGCCCCAGTCAACAAGATGTCCATGGCATCGGTCATCTCGCCGATGCCGGGCCCTCCCGTGGCAAAGGCCCCAATCTCAATGACCACCAAGGAATGGGTCATCCCGCCCAGGCCAAAGCCCGGCAGGAAGCCCGCCACTGACACTCCGCCTACAAAGCGCAAGGCCCAGAACAGGGCTGCCCAGAGGGCTTTCAGGGAGAGGAGGGCCGCCCGCGTCGGCGAGCTGGAGGAGCAGCTGGATGCAGAGAGGGAGGAGCACGAGGCCGCCCTGGCCGCGTTGCAGGAAAAGGTTCACCGCCTGGAGATGGACTCTCAAGCATTGCAGTCACGATGCGAGGTGCTGGAGAACATGCTCGACAAGGAGCGTGTCGAGCGGGCAAAGGAGGTCGACGTCCTGACCAGGAGGCTTCATGAGTCCACCCAGGCGCAGAATCACCACCACCACCACCCCACGCGGCAGAGCCTGCCGTCCATCTCGGCTGTGTCCGAGTCGCAGGGCACTTTCGCGCCCCAGCCCTTGCGATACCACCGCCCATCCGCACCCTCTCGCCTCTCTCAGCTCGGCAGGGCCAGCACGTCTGGCCTCACCGCCAAGTCAACACCTGCAGCTTCAGCCCAGCCTCATAGGCCCTCGACTACGAACTCATTCTCCATCTCTCAGATCATCAGCCCGCCAGACGATATTGAGCAGGCACCAATCAGCTGTGGCTCTTGTGACAGCGACGGGCGCTGTGCGTGCGCAGAGGAGGCCATGGCCAGTATGCCCGTTGGTTGTGGCAACTGCACCCTCGGATCGCGCTGCCAATGCCTTGAGGAAGTCCTCAACGGGTCTGCCGATAACCCTTTTCCAGACACCGGGAGCAGGGCCAACTCAGTGTCTAATTCTCGGCCGACAACGAGCCGAACGGCCAAGCGGACTATCCGGTCCATCTCCCCAAGTTCCACGGCCCCAGAGGAGAAGCGTCCCAGGCCTTCTCTGTCACTAGCGGCTACTGAGACGGATTTTACCGCCATGTTCTCGCGCCAGGCCAAGCGTGTCCCATCCACCACCTCGACAGCTCCAACACAGCCCACCGCGGCGCCAGCCAACGCCATCGGGACGCCTTACAGCAATGCACCCAGCCCCTACTCCCTGGCTCCTCTCGACACCCAGGCTGCCGAATCCCCCGCTCCAGAGGACCGCTGCGGGTTCTGCGAGGATGGCACGTACTGCGTCTGTGCAGAGGCGGCGAAAAACGCTGCTCTGGCACCGCAACCGCCATCAACTGAGGCAATCACCCTCCCGCCCATCACCTCGTCTGTGGTGTTCCCAGTCCAGCAGTCCCGCACGCCTCCTCCATCCGAAGGCGATGCCATTGGCTACGAAATCCTGCCTGACGGTTCAGTCAAGCTGCCAAGTCTGAAGGGGCTCTCGTCACGAAACAAGCTGAGCACTATGGACAACACCGACACCCTCTCCAAGCCATCAGCCGGTGGCTGTGGCTCCGGTGGCCCGGGGACATGCGCTCAGTGCATTGCGGACCCCAAGTCCGGTCTTTTCTGCCGGTCTCTAGCAGCGAGTTTCAAGAATAAGAACGGAGATTCCAGCGGGGGATGCTGCGGGGGCGGTGGACCCGGTGGTGGATGCTGCAAGGACAAGAAGCAAAATGCTGGCAGCGGCAGTAGTAGTAGTGCAAGTGTGAAGCTCTCATGCGCAGATGCCTACAAGACGCTGGCCAGCCACCGGAACTTCAGCGAAGCAGCCGACGACATTGGCGCGTGGCTGCCGATGCTGAGGGCGGCCCCGGCGCGGCCGCGTGAGCCTGAGGTTGGCGGCTGTAGTGGGGGCAAGGCTGGTGGCAGCTCGCGAACGCCGATCGAGGTCGAGGCGGCTAGCATTATGGGCGTACTCAAGGGGTTTGATGTGCGGTTCGGGAGGGGGGAGTAAGTGCATGTGATTGTGCAGATGGGCATTGTATTTGGACCAGCCTCTACGGCAGCGATGCATCGGCTGAGGATTCATTTTTGTTAAAACTGCAAAGGCAGACTATTTGAAGCCCGAATAGTTCGCGAGATCAACAAAAAACAAGACAGACCGATCGTACGAGAAACCGGGACTAATAATCCAGGGATATAACAACGACGAGAAGAAGTCTATTCTAACCCAGTCGCCGACAATTCAGCGGGTTAGCCAATAACTAGTTCCCGCGCAACCACTGGACTTTAACGGCTGCAAATTAACGATGGCCTCCGACGGCGCGATTGATATGAGGCAAAAGGGCCAAGGCGCCAAACTCGAACCGATCGGCGTGAGCGCTGACGATTATCCTCAGCAATACCTCTGTCAACAGGCCCGCGGAGGCTTGCTTTTCGACTGCGGGTATGCTTGGCTGACGTCGCGCAGTTCAAGGGTTATCTTCTCCCTGAGGAGGGAGGCAGCAATCGAGACAACTAGTTATTGGCTAACCCGCTGAATTATTGGCGATTGGGTTGAAACAGACTTCTTCTTGTCGTTGTTGTATTATCCCACTGGATTACTGGTCTCGATTTCCCCGTACGGTCCGTCTGTCTTATTGTCGATCTCGCGAACTACATATTCGGGCTTTAAACATTGAATAGGCTGGTCGTGCCGTGGAGGCGGCTATTGAAGCGCTTAAATCTGAAGACGCCACGCACGGGCAAAGGGAAAGGCGTTTCGAGGTTAGGGCTGGTGAGGTGAGTTCGCACGAGTGACCGTTTTTGTCACACGCAATGCGTTTCAGTGGTTGGGCGCCCATTGATGGGTTGGAAGGCTGCTGCCAACTTTCTGAAGGTGGCTAAAATGTTCAAACCATTATGTTTCATCATCAGGGACGCACAATCGCACAGGGGGCGGAAAAGTGAAGAGATTGGTCTGGGCATGTAGTTATGCATGAGCGTGTATACTACGTAACTGTCTATGATGTGAGGCAGGCTGGGCTTCGTCCGCCAGCACCATGTAGCAGGAAACCCCTCCTGACTGGGCTCATACATCTTCCAACGCCACTGCTGCGCCCGCCCAATCCGGTGAAGAAAAGCTTTGGGTTAAGTGAGATACGACTTTAGCCAAAGATCGTGGCGGAAGCGAAAACAGACAGCAGAGCCGCAGATTGGTGTTACCGTCTCCCCGTCTCGCTCCATTGATCCGAACCAGACTGTTCCCGCAGCAAACAGAGGTCTCGTGCCCCCCTCCAGAGCGAGCGCGCGCTGCGGGCCAGTCCCACCTGGGCGATGATAACCGGTCACTACTACCGGAGGTGATTTGGTTTTCTCTCCTCTCCTTTGCATGATCTTGGGATGCAAGGATGGTGCAAATGTGGGAGAAAAAGGGAAAAACCGGGTTTGAAGGTGTGTGTGTGTGTGTTGGGTCGGCAGTTGACTGGCGCTTATTATGCGGGATGCGATGGAATAGGAAAAAAAAGGCATCAATCGGCGGCGGCGGCGGCGGCCGTCTTTGCTCCCCCCCCCCCGCCCCGGGGCTTCCACGCTGCATATTCTCCGCGCACGGGGATGAGATATGCTTTCCCCGGGGCGTGACGGTGGGTCTGCGGCTTGCAGGCGGAAGAAAAGACAGTGGCGGGTTTGCATAATGGGCTTGGGGGGGGGGGGGACAGTGCGAAAGGGGGAAAATGCGGGTTCTTGCAGCTATAATCGGCTCACCTAGCTTTTCTGATCGGCTTACCCAGCTCCGCCATTAGGCCCACCCAGGAACTTTCCGCCCACCTAATATAAGCTCTATAGGCAATTTCTGCTAAAAAGTTAATATATACTATAATAAAGCAAGATTACCCTATAGCCCCCCCTGCTCTAAGCAAAAACCACTTAATACGCTATATTTAAATTAAACTATATTAAATTAATAATACACTTAAAAGATTAAATATCTAGATAAATAAAAACTTTATTAATTTAATATACCTAAGGCATTAAATAGATAGAAAGTCTATTAATTTAATAATACGCCTAGGGTATTAGATAGATAGAAAGTTTACTAATTTAATAATATACCTAGGGTATTAGGTAAATGGAAAGTTTATAGCCCGAGTTAGGCTAAATTATTCTTAATTAGGATTAATAGGGGTAGGCGGAAATTTTACCGATTTTATAAATATTAAAGTATTAGATAAGCGGAAAATCTATAGCTTAAGTTAGGCTAAATTATTTTTAATTAGGATTAATAGGGATAAGCGGAAATTTCTTATTTAAATTTAATATTTAAACCTCTCTCTTTTTCTCTTTTTCTCTTTTTTTCTTTCTTTTTTAAATACTTTCTTTCTTTTTTTTCTTTTATTTTATTTAATTAACTTTCTACTTAAAATTAATACCTATAGATATTAAGTACCTTTAATAGCTTAATTACTAAATTTAATACTATACCGTTTAAAAAGGCTATAAAAGGCCTAAATACTATTTAAGATATTAAAAAAACTAAATTAAAAACTACTGCTATAATTATTAGTTTAAAAGCTTTAAAAACCTATATCCTAAAAAATAGCATTAAAAGCTATAAATATAACCCCCTAATATTAAGCTTTATTTAAATAAATAAAAAGTAAAAGTAAATAGCAGATAATTTTTTTAATTTTAATAACTTTTTTAATAATAAAGATATATCGATTATTATTAAGGTTTTATATCTTATTAAATTTTCTAAATAATATAATAAAAACGTTTAAAAAAAACTTATTATTATAAATACTACCTTATAAAAATATAGCTACCCGATTAGCTTTAATTTTCTCCCGATAAATAATATTTTTGATAAAAATAGCTAATATATTTATTTAATATAATTTAATTAAAACCCTAACTATCTTGCCTTTATAAAGCTTAAAGATTAAGCAGCTATTAAAGCCTAAGTTAATTATAACCTTAACTTTTTTAATAAAAAATATCTTAATATTACTTTATTTTATTTATTTATTATAAAAAATTAAAGCTATTAGGTTATAATAAAAATATTAAAATTTAATACCCCTAGCTAAGCCTAAATATATTTAATAATATTTAATAAGCTTAACCGTTTTAATTAGCACCTATAAATATTATTTTAGCTAACTTTAGTTAATACTAATAGATATTAATTAAAATAGCTTATTTAGCATCTATAAATATTAACTTGTTTAAATTTATACTAATAATCTTAAGTTTTAAATTCTTTAAGCCTATTACTTAAGCTAAATTTTATAACTAATAAGGTTACTTTACTTTTATTATTAATTTAAATAAGTAGTTTATAAAGTTTATAAAATTTAAAAGTAAATTAGCTTTAATTAAAATCTATTAAATTATAATTAATAGCAATACCGCTTTTATTTATATTCTTTAAAATAATAATATTAAAATTATAATTAATTTTAATAAGATTAATATTTATATTACTATTAATATAGCTATTTTAAAGTATTTAATATATTACTTAACCGGTATTAATAAAAAAAATAAAAATAATCGATATTATATTAAATATCTTATAAATAAAATATACCTATAAGGCTTTACTTTTAATAATATCTTCCGGGCTATTACCGCCTACCTTTATTACCTCTATTTATATTTAAAAATAGATTCCGCCGATATAAAAAAAGATAAAAACTTAACCTTTAATAAAAAGCTTTAAAATAATAATATTATAATTTTCTTTTATATAATAATAACCTTAATTTAATATAATTACTCGGTTAAAAGCTATAAAAATAAGATATTTAATATAATTGCCGCTTAATTAATCTTAAGCTTTATCGAAAAATATAATTATCTCGGGATAAGTATAAATAAAAATTTTAAAATATAGCTTTATACCCTTTATAAGCGCTTATAAAGGCAGAAAAGCTTTCTTTTTTAAGGCTAGCTATATAACGCTATTTACTATAACTCTTTATAAAAATTATCTAAAAAAGCTAATAATAAATTAGGCTGCTATATAGCTATAAAGGCTATATATAACCTTTTATTAATTAATTTAGCTACCTTAATTAAACTTCTTAAAAACCTTTATAAATAAATACGCTTTTTAAAACCTATTATAATATATACCTCAAATAAAAACCTTTTTAATAAGTTTAAATATATAGTTATAAATATAGAAAATATAAAATAATATTTTATTACTTTTAAGCAAAATATAAAAATAAATATTATTAAGGATAATATAGATAATATTAACTTTAAAACTAATACTATACTTATTAAAAACATTAGTATTAATTCCGAATAGCTAAATACCCCTATACCTATTAAATATTTCGCTAATCCTAATAATATATAGCAATATAAAAAATTATTAAGCTGCTTAAAAAACTATTATACTATTTTTAAGCTTATTTTATAAAGCTTACCTTTTAACTTCTTCTTTTTTAAGTGCTTATATAACCTAGGAATAAAAGTTTTTAAGGCTGAGAATAATATTAAGTATATAAACCTATATATTATTTAAAACTTTATTAAAGGCATTTTCTTAAAGGTATAGTAAATTATTAATAAATTCTGCTTTATTAATTAGTATTTATAAATATTAAATTTAATATAATTTAATACCTATAAATGCTAACTAATATTTATATTTATTTATTAATAATCTATAAATATTTATACTCTTTTTTAAATAATAAAAAGCTTAATATATAATACTTTATTTATTAATAAAGTTAAAATAAAAAAAATATTAATTTTTCTTTATACTTATTACTTTAAGCTTTAAAAGCGCCTTAAATAGCTAAAAAGTAATAACTTAATTATAATAAATAATATTACTTAAAGCAGTAAAAAGTAAATAATACCGATAATAATTATAGCCCCAGCTAATCTAATTAAGTAATATTTAATAAAAATAAAGAAATACTTTTTAAATATCTTTTAATATAGGGTTTTCTATAGTTTTAAAAGTAATTTTAGCTATAATATACTTTTATAAGCGGCTATTATAACTATAGAAAAGCTTTAGAATAAAATAAGCTTAACGGTTAATTAAGCCTATAAGTTAATTATAAGTTTAATTAGCATCTATAAATATTAAATTAGTATAGCTAAATTAGTATTTATTAGTGCTAACTAATCTATTTATTAATACTTTTTTAAAACTTATATAAAATTTAATTCTTTTCCTTTTCTATTATTATATACCGCCTTTATATTTAAAAGATTTATATTAAGTTTATTAATATATTTAGTAATTTGCTTTAAAAGTATAATCTATAAAAGTTTAATAAGTATAACCTTAATATATAATATAATAATAAATAGCAGCGCCTTATTTAAAAATCTTTAAAGTAGTAATACTTTTTAAATAAAGCTAAGGGTAAAATAATTTTAGGTATTTTTAAAGGCCTAAGTAATAAATAAGATTCTAATCTTTTAAATATTAAGGCTAAGAAAACTATTATTATAAATTGTTTAAAAGATAATAGCTTTAATATAAATAATATTAATAAGCTTAAGGATATACTAGCTAATTCTTTTAAATATAATAAGAATAAAGATAAAAGTAAGGCGCTTAACCTATTTAAAAAATACCGTAAAAATCTATATAAGTTAAATGCTATTATATAGGCTATTAAAGCCGTTAAGTAAAGATATAAAGGAAAAGTTTTAACTTATTATTATAAAGGTAAAATTATTAAAAAAATCCCTTATATATTTATTTAATATTATATATAAATCTTTTCTATAAGGTTTTTTTTTTATTAATAATAATTAATAAATATTAAATAATATATTTAACTAATAATAGCTTTAACTATATATTATAAATAATAATTTCTTTTAAATATAAATACCCGGATATTTTAATTAACTTAAATTCTTTTATTCTTTTATTAGCTACCTTAGCTATTAATAAGTTAAAGAATTATAAGGGCCTCTTTTTATTACTTTAAAAGAATATATAGCTAAGCCCTAATATCTTAAGGAAATATTTTAGAAAGCCGATAATAAAGAAGTATAAAGGCTTTTTTAATTTTAGTAATTTAAAGTTTATAGATAAGGGTATATAAATATACTTTAAGATTTTTAATAAAATTATAGCCGCTTATTATATAAAGCTTATTATTATATAAAAGTAAAACCGCTAACGGTAATAAACCTATTAAGTAAGGCTATAGTTTTAAGGAGAATATAAGATGGATTCTTCTAACTTTTATAGAGAAAGTAAGGAGAAAGAACTACTATAATATAGTAGGTTATTCCACTATTTTATAATAGGGAAATCTTTATAGCTTCTCTAAGTATATTTAGCCACTATATCCTAATAGGGATAGGGTAAGGTCTTAATAATATCCCCTTTTAAAAGAAAATATTTTTCTTTAGGAAAACTTAATAATAACTATCCACCTTATATAAGTAATTATATATCTTATATAATATAGCTACTATACTTTACTATATAGCTAATTAGTAATAGGATAAATATATAAGGAATATAGAATATTAAGGAATATTAATATTAAAAGTATATAATATATATTATTTTATAATATTATAGCCTAAATTAATTAGCTATAAGAGCAGGGTTATATAATTTATAGAAATAATATAAAATAAAAGCTATATATCTTATAAAGGCTTATACGCTATAAGATAATAATAATATAAATAGTAGTAACTATTAACTTATAATAAGAAGTTTATACTAATAATACTAGTAATAATAACTATTAACTTATAATATAAAGTTTATATAATAAATATATAGGATATTAATTATTAATTTATAATAGAGAAATTATATTAAAAGTAAATATTATAATAGTTATTATTTATATTAAAAAATATAGTAGAAGTTATATACTATTTAAAAAGTAGTGGAGCTTTTATAGTAATTACGCTTAATTTTCTTTTTAGGATAATTTTTCTTTATAAAATTAAACTGGAATATATTATTCTTCTTATTACTGCTAGCCTTATTACTAGCTTACTTCTCTTTATTATTATCGTTGCTTAATAATAATAGGCGTTTTAAGTTATTAATAAGGTTATATTTAGTATTATTAGTTAACTTATAATAGGGAAATAATCGGAATAGCTTTATCTTATTATTAATAAAAGATATTTATAACTTATTAATAATAGCCTATATAAACTTAATAGTAAGCTTTTTCTTTATAATATAGGCTTTAATGCCTATTATTATTAGGTAGTAAATTAATTATTATTTAATAATAATATAAGTAATTACTAAATATAAGGTAGCGGCTTTTTTAATTTAAATATTAAAATAATCCTTTATATAGTTATACTACTTTTTAGCAATAACAGAGTTATTTATAAAAAGGGTATAAATATATAATCGGTATTAGTTATAAATGCTTAAGGTACTTATAATAAAGTTTTAATTAGTTTAGCTAAATTCTTACTATTTAGTTTTATTAAAATAAACCTTAAGAATATTAAAAATAATAGGAATAAACTTATTTAAAATAAATTAAGTTAATAAAAAGTTATTTAAATAATTAAACTTATATTTAATAGTAATAGCCGGATTTTAAATAATATAAAGAACCTTTATCTTATAAAGGGTAATAATCTCTTTAATTTTATAAAATACCTTAATAAGCTACTTTACCTTATTCTATTTACCCTTAAGCTTATAGGTACAGACGCTTAAATATTTAATAATTTTTTTATATTTAGCTAAATCTTTTATTAAATAAATATAGTCTATCTTTATAAGATTTTAATAGTATTTAAAAAAAGCGGTATATATTTTAAGGGAGTTAATAGTTATTAGCTTTATATTAGTAATAATGCTAAAAGCCTTAATTATTAATTTTATTTTAATTTAAAGGCTTTAAAGATAAGAAAGATAATTTTATATTATTAAAAGATAATCGGTTACTTCCAATTTAAGGGTATTTTTTTATTATAAAAGGGATTAATTAATATATTCCGTTAAATGCTAAAGGCAATCTTAAATAATAAGTAATATATTATAATTAGTATCTTATATCTTAATTTAGCTAATAATTATATTATTTATCTTAACCTTAAGGTTCTTTTTTAGCTTTTTTCTTTTTAGTATAAATTATTTTATAATATTATAAATATAACTACTTTTATTATTAAAAGTAGTTAAGTTATTATTAAAAAAGTATAAGCTATTTTTAATATACGTTATAATTTAATATATAATTTACTTATTAATATTAAGGCTAAAGCTTAGAGATTGCTTAGCTGTAAAGAAATAGATGCCCTTATAACGGTTATAAGGGGTAATAAAGGGGGTATTATTTAAATTAAAATAGTTATTATTATTACTTTTATATTATTAGGGTATAAATAGCTAGGCTATTTTACGCTTATAGCAGGCTTATATAGTATAGATATTAATATTAGAATTATATTTACTTATAATATAAAATAGAATCGGGCTAATATTCGGAGAATTAATATCTTTAAATCTAAGCTAATTACTTATAATATTATTTTAGTTTTATAATTTCTTAATATTAAATTCTATATTTTTTTATTATATTACTAAATAAAGCTAAAATTTAGTTAGGTATTAATACTATTCCCGATAAATCTATAATAGCTAAAGGTAAATAGCTAAAAGACGCTTAGCCTTCTTTTTATTAATAGCTATAAAGTTATAGCCTTTAGGTATCTTTAATTTAAAGACTTAAATAGTAAACTTTTAGGCTTACTTTTTAGGATTAAAGATTTTTTCCTATATAATATAGCCTAGCTAATTATCTAGGGTATTATAATAAATTTCCTAAAATAATTTAGTTTTAGGTTTAATTAAATTAATACGGTAAATAAGGTTTATAAGGCTATTATAAAGTAAGATAGCGTTTTAAATATTATAATATTAAGGTAGGATATTAATATAAATAGCTTAATAGATATTATTATAATATCGATATATCTTTAATTATTAATAGTAGTTAGAGTATAATATTTTAATCTAATTAGTTATAATAGATAAAGTAGAGAAATAAAGATTAATATAATATATATTTAAAAGATAGGAATATTTATTTATAGTAATATATTCAAAAAAAATAAATAGGCCTTTAATATATAATAGTAACTTAATATATATTAGGTAGCTAAATAATAATAAATAATTATTATATAATATATGCTAAAATATAAAAGAAGTTAATTAAAGCGATTTTAAGAAATACTTTTTATAATTAAAAGAGCGATTATTATAGGATAATATAAAGTATAAAGAGAGTAATATATAATAGTTATAATATAAAGGTAAAAAGAGTATATAATAGTTATTTATTTATTTAGCTATTAATAAATAATAGTTATATAGGTTAGAGCTTAAAGCTTTTAAGCTTATTAGCCTGCTAGCTTAGCTAACCTACACCTTAAGCTAGCTAGCTCTTTTACCTTAGGTTCTTAAGCTATTACTATTTAATAGTTTCTTTTTAGCCTTTTTAGTTAGTATTAAGGTTAGGCTTAAACCTTATTAGGTTTAGATAGTATAGGTTTAGGTTAATAATACTTTTATACCTTTTTATATAAGCTTTTTATTAAGTTTTTTTATTTATTAAATTTATAAATAAGCTTATTTATATTAAGTATATTTTTTAGCATTTATATATTATAATAATATAGGTAATCCTTCTATTTTATTAAGTATTATATTTCTATTCTTTTATTATAATATATTATTCTTTTATTTAATATTTATTTTAACTTATAATAGCAATAATTCTTAAGATATCTTTACTTTTTATTATCCTTTTTCTTTACTTTTATTAAAGCTGCTAGCAGAGCTTTTTATTTATATAGGTTACTTTTTAGTATATATATTAAGGAAAGTTAAATAACTAATATAACTAGATATCTATTTATATTTAGTAGAAATTTAAGCCTATATACTAGATTACTTACCTTCTTTTAAACTTTAAAAGGTTTTATATACTATTAAAAGTATTTTTTTAATAGATTTCCTAATAAATAATAGCTATTATCTATTTAAATTTATACCTAATCTCTTAAGGAAAAGGTAATAGGTTTATACCGCTAGTTATATCTTTACTTTATTTATATTTAAGCTATTATAATATTAAAATTAGCTTTTTTTTAAAAAATATCCTAAAAAATTACCTTATACTAGCTTCTAGCCTATAATATAATAGTTATATTTATATTATATAATATTTTATTAAAAGAGTATTTTATAATAACGTTATATATATTATTAAGGTTAAATTAAAAAGCTAATATTACTTTTATTTATAGCTTAATAGGATTTTTCTATATAAATATTTATAAGGCAAGTTTTACTATTATATTTTTATATTTCGAAAGATTATTAGTTTATAGGTAATAAGCTATTAAGAAAAAAAGCTTAATACCTAACTATTCTTAAACTAATTTTTAAAGGTTTAATATAAACTTAAGGTCTTTATCTAAAATTATTTATACTAAAATACTTTAATTAATAAAATAAAGCTAAATAAGTAATACCTTTACCTAATCTTATATAATATATAAAGTATATTTTAAAATAAGAAGAGATACTTTAATATATTTATCTATTATTATAAATATAGCATTAAAAAAAGGGATATTATTTATTTATTAGGGTATTTCTTTTAATAATACCTTTAATAAGGCGGTAATAAAATCGAAAGTATATATATAAAATAAAATATTCGGGGTAATAATTAGTTTAAGTTCTCCTAATAGTATTTAGTTATTATATTAATTTAATTTATATATTAAGTAATAGTTAATATACCTTTTAATCTTTTTATAAAGATTTATTATTATAAATTATAATACTACTTTATATTATATTTATTAAATGCTAAAGTAGTATTGCTTATTATATACTTAAGCTATAATATTTTTATTTATTAATTCTAATACTATTAACTTTTAATAGCTATTAAAGTTTTTAAGGTATAGTAATCTATTTATTAGTATAAAAGAAAGATAGATTTATAATAATAAATTAATAGTAAATTATTTAATAATCCTATTTTATTTAAGAATCTTATAATAAGCCTTTTATATTTAATTTATATAAGTATAATTAATATAAGTTTCTAAGACTATATAAAAGGTATTCTTCTTTTATAATTCTTTAAGTATTTCTAATTCTTTTAAGTTATATTAATAGGTTAAAATTCTTAATATAGCGTTAGCTATAATATTTATATAGCTAGAAATATAGTATATATCTAGCTAAAATTAGCTTAAAAACTTAGATATAAGTATAAGCTTTATATTTATCTTTATCTTATTTATTATATTAAGGCTTATTTATTTAATAATATCTATTATAGCTATATAGTTAATAAGGATTTAAACTAGCTTTATTAGATTAAAGTAAAGAATAGTTCTTATCTTTTTAATTAGCTATATTAAATAGGCTACTTTTAATTTAGTTAGCTAATATTTAGTTTTAATAAAAGTAAAAGTTTTACTAAAGTATATTAATAATTATATTATAATATACAGGATTATTTAATTAAAATTTTATTAAAAAAAGTTATTAAATTAAAATAAAAGCTTAAAGAATTTAATAACCTTTAAGGCATTAATTTATAAAAAGAGTTTTTTATTAGGATTATAATAAAATAAGGTATTTAATTAAATTAAGGTAAGATAAATATCTTTAAATACTATTAATTCTATTAATATTAGTTTAAAGAAAGTATATTTAATATATTATTTCTATTTACTTTTTAGTAAAAGCTTTTTATTATTTCTTATAAATGCTAATATCTTTATCTTTTAATATTATAATAGGTTAATATATTTATTATAACAGGGAATTAAGTATTTAAGAAAGCCTATTATATTAATAAACCTTTTTAATATATTAAGAGTATTTAGAAACTTTATATCCTTAAGTACTTAAATCTTTAATTCTGCTATATAAATAGCTAATTTATTTATTCGAAAGCCTAAAAGCTTAATAGATAGGTATTCTATAAAGGATTTAGAATTAAAGATTATAATATTTTTTTATTAGAATAATAATTATATTATATCTAAATTCTTAATATACTATTTTATTATATTAAAGTATATAATAATATTATCGATAAAGGCAGAAACAATATAGTAATAATTTTATAAAAGTTTATCTATAAATTATTAAGTATATTAAGAAGAATTTCAATAGCCTATAGTAGCTATATTAAGATATTTCTATCCTTATATACTAATTATAATAAAATAATTATAATATAGTAAGTAAATTAAAAATTAATAGAAAAAAGAGTATATATTTATTACTATAAGGTAGCCTTTACTATAAATACGTCGAATAATATTTAATTATAAAGGTAATAGATATATATCGGGAATTATTATCTTATTTAAGGCTTATAAATTTAAAACTATATATTCTTTTCTTTTATTATTTATTATTTTTTAGATAATAAATATTAGTAAGCTAAATAGTAATTATATCTTAACCTATTTAGCTTGCCTTTTATAATAAAGCTTATTTAAAACTTTATTTATAATAGTTTAATCTTTAGTTTTAATAGGATATAGTTATTAGGCTACCTTTTAGTTTTATTAGCCCTTAATTAGTAAAACTTTTATTTATTTCTTTTTAGATATATAAATAGAACTTAAATTTATTTATAGTATAATATATTTTTCTATTAGCTATTAAATCTATTAAATAAAGAAAGGTAAATAATTATAAATAATAACTTTATATAGTATCTTAACCTTTAGTATATTTAGTAGCTTATTAATATTAAATTTAAATTCGGATGGAAGATAATTACTTAAAGGAGTTAAATCCTTTTAAATATCTTATATTATTATATCTTAGGTATTTATAGATTATTTCTTTTTAGCTAGTTTAAATTATAAAGCTAGTAAAAAAGTTATTTTAGGGAAAAGAAAATAATTAAGGTTTTTTATAAGATTATTTATTAAAAACTTCTAGGTAAAAGTAAATATATTAGATAAATTTTTAGGATAATTATTTTTATAAGCTTATAAAAAGAAATTTTATTTTACTTTTACTTATCTATTGCTTTTATACGGTATAAGTATTCCTAGCTAAAGTTCTCTTTAATATTATATTAGCTTAAAACTTATATTAATTGCTAGTATATAGTAGGTAGATAGCCTTAAGAGGTTATATATATACCCTTTTTACTCCGGCTTAAATAAAAGGGTAGCCGTTTTAGGCGGGCTGCTATAGTAATAAGTAATAAATTATAGGAGTATAATAGTATAATAGTATTTAAAGCTAATTTAATACTATAGTTAATTATAAAACCTTTAGAAAAAATCTTTATTAGGATTATTATATTTTAAAAAAATAATAGTTTTATTACCTTTTATAAATTTAAGATATCTATTTTATAGGGTATTATAATTTTTTATTTAATAAGTATATTAGTATTAAGCTTATTAAATACCTAAGTATTAATATAAAGCTTAAGGAGATATAGCTTTCTATTTATTATTTTATAAAGATAAATAGAAAAGATTACCTATCTTTTTATAATAATAGTTTTAACTTTTCGGAAATAATTTTTACTTTACTAATTTATCTTTATATTTAAAAAATAATTTAGGAATAATAGTAAAATAGCTAAATAACTAGCCCTTATATCGAAATATATAGGTAATAGTAATACTTTAAAAATAGAATATATAAAAATATATATATATATATATATATTTAGTATATTCGGATTAAAATTAATAGCTAAAGGTATACTATTTAATAAAGGATTATTTTAGCTTTATAAAGGCTTAGATATCTTAGGGCAATAATACTATTATAATTATATATTAGTCTTAAATACTTTATTATAGCTAGTATATCTTAATACTAATAAATAGCTATTTTAGTATTATATATTAGTAAAGAAAGGATTATCTTTTTAAGAAAGAGTAATATTAAAAAAGAAATATTAATTATTTTAGCTTAAGCTATCTATAGATAGTAGTAAAGGAAAGTATTTAAATATAGTTTTAGTAGGTATATCTATTTTCTTATTTAATATTTAATATAGTAATTTAAAAGCGAATATAGCTTAATTATTTATATTTATAGTTTTTTCTTTTATTAGGATATATTTTTTATCGGAAAGGAATTAAAGATATTTATTATTCTTTTTATAAGCGTTATTTTTAATATAAAAAAAATAAGCTTTTTTTTTTAAAATATTATAGTTTATATTTTAGGAAGTATAATACTGCTACCTTCTTATATTTTACCGGAATAAAAAACATTTAAAAAATAATAGCTTAGAATTTTTAAGCTTTAATTATAAGATATTTTAGGATTAATTAACTTAGGATTATTACCTTAATAGTACCGGTAAACTATATTAATTAGCTATATATTCCGCTTATCGATATTAGCGCTATTTTTCTAGCTATTTTTAAAATTTTACCTTTAAAATATATAGTTAATTATATTATAATAGTTCCGGATAAAAATAGTTTAATAAGCTTTAAATTATCTATAAGAAACTTAGTTATAAAGTAGCTAAGAATTAATAAGATTATAATAGTTAGCTTTTTTTAAGATGCTATCTATATAATAATAGTAGTTATAACCTATTAGGTATCTATAGTCTTAAGGGTATAGATATTTAATATTACTAATTTTAGTTTACCTTTTAAGATTAAGATAAGAGATTATTAACGGCTAGTTTTTGCTATTTAAGTATAATAAATTAAAATTTCTTTTTAAATTTCTTAAGCGGAGTTTTTAGGCCGGGATAGTTAAACTTATAAGCTATAATAGCTGGCTTAATATAGTTATATATTAAGGCAGAGATTTAGTTTTTATAGAAGTCGGCACCTTAAGTATATCTTTATATATTTCGGTAGAATTAGCTTATATTTAAGCGGTCTAATAATTGCTTAATACTAAAATACTACTTATTAAGTTATTTTAATATAACTTCCTGCGGTATATAAAAGGCCTTAATAAGGATTTTAATTTATTTTTTCTATCCTATAATAAAAGCTTTTAATTTATTTTAGTAATTTAATAATAAACTTAGGCTTTAAAAGTCTTAGGCTAATTTATATAAAAGGAGATATATATATTTAGCTAGTAAATCCCTCCGATTATTATTATTCTTTATTTATAAGAAGTAAGTATATAGAAAAAGAAATATATCTCTTTATATTTAAATACTATTCTTATTAATTTAGCCTTTTATTAAATAGAGTTACTATTTAGCTAGAAGCTTAAAATAGCTTATTTCCTTAAAATTAAACTTATTCTTAACTATAATACTTATTAGTATATATAGCTTTTAGGGGGATAAGATAATATTTAGTCTTTATAAATCTTAACCTTTATCTTTTAATAGGAAATTATTACGCTTATAGTATAGGCTTAGCTATAAATATCTATTATTACTATAGTTTAAGCTATTATTATCTAGCAGTTTAGGGTTTAAAGCTTAACCTTTTATCTTAAGGGGGTATTTTAATTAAAATTTTACTTAAGCTTTTTAAGCTTATTATATATCTTCGGTTTTTTGCCTATTATATCTTAGTAATAGGTATAAGAACCCCTTTTTATAATCTAGGAAGTTAATATATTTTAAATAGGAAACCGGATCTATAAAGTTCTTTTTCTTTAAGGCTTTTCCTTTAGCCTTTTTTATATTACTATTGCCTTCCAGCGGTTCCGGTAATTTTAATAGGTTAGCTATTTTAAGTTTAATAGCTATTTTAAAAAAAGGGGGGCTTATAATATATAATAATTTAGGATTTACCGCTATAATATCTTATTTAGTAAAAGGTATATAGAAGGATATAATAAAAGGTATTAATAATTTATAATAAGATTATTTTTAAAGAGTATTAATTTAAAATTAGTAATTTAAAGTAGATTTAAAGCAATCCAGATATTACTACTATAATAGTAAAATATATACTATTTTATATAATTTTTTAATAATTTCGCTTATAGCTACGTTAATAGTATAGTATTTAGCGATAAATTTACTTATAAAGTATAATGCCTATTAATTATGCGCTTATACGGCTACTTTTAACTAGTTATTCCGGTATACTTTAAATAATTTTTTTATATAGATTTAGTATTTTATAGCCTAATATATTGCTTAAAGAAGAGATATCTTATATTAAAATAAATATAGTTAAAAGATATCCAGGTAATCTTAAAAAGCCTTTTAAATTTAAAATAGTTACGATAATTTATATAGCAATAGTAGCTCTTTAAAGGCCTTTAGGGTTACTATTAATTAAATAAAAGAGCTATTTTAATTGCTTATTACTCCGGTTAAAAAGCTTATTTCTCGGTTAAAAGAAATATTTCTTAATTAAAAGAAATATTCCCTATTTAAAGGGAGAATCTTTTATTAAAAGTTATTTATATAAGGTGTAGAAAGTTATAGCTATTATTTATTAAGTAAGGCTATAGTTTTAAGAAGAATATAAGATAAATTCTTCTAACTTTTATAAAGAAAGTAAGGAGAAAGAACTATTATAATATAGTAGGTTACTTTATTATTTTATAATAAGGAAATCTTTATAGCTTCTTTAAGTATATCTAGCTACTATATCCTGGTGGGGATAGGGTAAGGTTTTAATAAAACCTTATTACTTATAAGTATAAAAAATATTAGTAATAATAATAAAGTCTTTTAAATAATAACGTAATTTATTATTAAGGCAGCTTATACCGCTACTTATATATAGCGTAATATAGATATTATTATAAAACTATTTAATTATATTAATAGAAAGCTATAATAAATATACCTTAAAAATAATATACCTCTATTTAAGGTTATTATCTATAAGCTATTATATAGCTATAATAAGGGTAAAATTATAAAACTTATAAATATTTATTTTTAAAAGCTTATAATTATTATTAAAGATAATTAATTTAATATTATTTCTATTTTAAAAAAGTATTTTAATAATAATTACCTTAACTAAAAATAAAAGTTAATAAATAAAAATAATAATAATAATACACCTAATAAAATAAACCCGGATATCTTTTAAATTTTACTTATCCTAAATATAAATTTCCTTAGCTATAAGATAATAATATAGGATAATTATATTAATACCCTTTTAGCTAAAACCGTTATCTAAAAACTTATAGTAGCTAAAAAGATTAAGGGCTTAAAGGCTTGCTAAATTATTTAAAATTAGGTAAAAGGCTATAAAAATAGCGTTATTACCTTAAGATTAGATTATATTAAAGCTATTTAGGTAAATATTATAAATAGTAATCTATTTTATCTTTAATATCTTAATTATAATAATATATATAACTTTATTTTAACTAAATATATATATACCCTATAGCAGGTTTTATATTAAAACCCTATTATAATATATATTTTAAAGTTAATTATTTTCCGGGTAGCTAAAGGGGAGAGGGTTATTATTATAATTATAAATCTATAAATATAGATATAAATTAAAAGCCCTATTAATACTTATAAATATTAACTTACCTTTTTATAACCCTTTTTATTAACTTAATATTTATAAGTATTAAATTACCTTTTAAACCCCGATTATTAAAATTAATGAGCTATATATATTATAGTTTAGCATTTATATATATTAACTTATTATTAAACTAATAATTTATAAAATAATTATAGCTATTTTAGCTAAAGCTAGCCTTAATATTTTATTTATCCGAGCCTTTATAACTTTATTAAAGAAATTTATAGTATATATATAGTTTAATAACTCCTATTCGAATATTAATATCCTAATACTTAACCTACGCTATAGCTTAATAGGTTTTAATCTTTATACCTTATATATATATATTATCCTAGCTAAATATTTAATTAATTAAGGCATTATAGCTTAAGTTAAAAGCTATATAAAACGTATTAATTAGATAAAGAAAACTATCTTTAATATCCTTTAAATTAATAATATAGCTTATAATATAATTAAAATAATAGTATTAAAAAAAAAGGCATTTATCTTAATAATATAGCTATACTATTCTAAATAAATAAGATCCGTTAATAACTTATAACGGCCAGTTATATATAAGATCTTATAAGCTATTTAATTTTAGCCCTTTAATTAATTCTCTTAAGAAATAGTTTATTTTTAGCTAATTAAGGATTTTAATTCGGAAACTATTTATAGCTATATATACTTTTATTAAAACCTAGCCTAGCTTATTATATAGTATTATAACTAGCCTACCTATAATAAATATAATAACTCTTCTTTTACTATTATTAAATAGGTTAGTAAAATACTTATTAGCTTAAAAAAGTACTTTAATATTATTATATAAATATAATACTTATATTTCTTAAAAAGCTAGTATAATATAATTAAAGCCGAGCTAATTTAGGCGCAATTAATTAAGCTAATTAAGCTGCTAAATATTAAAGAAAACTAGATTAATACCGTTTAAGCTAAATAAGCTCCGGTTAAATTTAAGATTAAAAGAAAATAAATAGTAAAGCCTTTTACCCGGGATAATAGTAATAAAACCCCCTTAAAGAGTAAAAAATATAAAAAAGGTAAAAAGGATAAGGGTAAAAATAAGGGTAAAGAATAGCCTAAAAATAATAAGTTTATTACTATCGATAAGGATAGTAAGAAAGATATAGCTAATACTTTAAATATATAATTAAATAAAGATTAGAAAGATATTAATATCTATATATACTAATAGCCTACTTAAGGTAATACTTTATATTATATTATACCGGATAGCTATTAAGAATTACGTAATAATAATAGTAAAATAGTTTTATATTTAAGATTAGAAATAAAAGTTAAAGCTTTTAAAGCTTAAGCCTTTAAATATAAAAAGCTAATAATTTATTATTATATAACTATTAAAATAAACTATATTTAATACTTATAAATATTAACTATTAAATAAACTCTTATCTTTATCTTTATTTAAATACTTTAATATTATATATTAACCTTTAATATATATATAATCCCGATCTTATCCTTTATTTAAGTTATATATAGCCTTAAGGAAAAATCTTTTTATAATATAATATTTTTATTATTATTAATTAAACTTAATAGTTTTAAAAATATATTTTTTAATATCTTTTTTATTATTAAGTTTATTAATTATTATTATACTCTAATTATTTAAATTAATAATAAATATAATGCTCTTTTATACTTTTAATATATAATTAATATAAATAAGTATATTATCCCTTATAGCCTAGCTTTATTTCTGCTTTTCGGTATTTAACCTTTTAAAAATAGGTATAAAGCTAAATTTTTCTAGCTTTTTATTATATTTTATTAAATCCTTATCTTTCTTTATAATATAATCTAATTATATTTAAATCTTATTATTAATTTACTTTATAGATTTATTATTAATAATAGCCCCTATCTTATAATCCCTTTTTTAAATTAAAAGCTTATATATTAGCTACTAATCTATTAAAAAAAGAAAATCCGGTTTATAATTATATTAACCCTATTTCTAATATATTAAGCCCTTTACTTTATAATATTACTTATTAGTTAAATATTTTAAGTAATAATTAGAAAACTAACGGTTTTAATCTTATATATAAATAAAAATAGCTATTTTAATATAATTCTTATATATAGTCCTATTAGGTTATACCTTTATTAAACTATTTTAAAAGGGTTTAAAGTTAAATAATTCCGGTTCCGGTATAAGGCTTATACTTTAAAAAAGATTATAAAAGCTAAGATTATTATTTAATAATAAAAGATACTTTAAGCTAATATAAACCGGATAGAATTATTATATAAATAATTTTATACCTAAATAAATTTCCCTAATATGCTATACTATAAATAAACCTTATAATAAGCCTATAAATATATTACCGGTTTTTAAAACTAAATATAGTTTTAATAATAGTATTATAAGAAATAGTATTTTAAAATATAGATTAAAGGTTCGGTAATATCTAAGCTAATAATATTACTTATAAAGCCTTTTTAAAGCAGCTTTTACCTTTTTAATAACTTTATTCCGATTTAATATTTATCCTATTAATATAGCTAATACTTTTAATAAATAGGTATAATAATTTGCTTTAACCCTTTTATTTTTATATAAGCCTTTAATAATATCCTAAAACTATATTGCTATTTTCCGCTTAAGGGTTAAGATTATATTTAAGTTATTAGCAATTTATTTATTAATCTTAAAGCTTAATTTAGCATTATTAGCTTCTTTTATAATAAGGCTTTAAGCTATTAGCGCTATATTTATAAATATAAAGTTTTAATAAATAGGCTAAGCTTTTAGCCTTTATATTTTAAAATTAATTTTTTTAAAAGAAAATTTATTTAAAATACCTATATCTTCTAATAGGTTTATATTATTACCGTTTATAATATAAAATTCTTTAATAAGGGGTAGGTTTGGGTTAACTAAAATATTATCCTTATTATTAAATAATACGGTATTAGGTAAAGGTTAAAAAGCTTAGTTTTAAAGCTCGGGTTTATCTATATATTGCTATAAGTAATAACCTAATATTAAAAGTTAATAAATAGCTAAATTTAACTAATATTAATATAAATAAAAGTTTATTAAATAAAATATATTATTTCCTTAAATAATAATATTAGTTTTATAGGTATATAAATAACCTATAATATATCGAAATATTTCTATATATACCTTATTAAAATATCCCTTTCTCTTTATATTATAATACCGCTTTTTAATAAGGCTTAATATAGGCTATAATATAATATTAGATAAATAAACTAAATAATTAAAAAAACCGATAAAAGTTTTTAAACGCTTTACCGCTTTATAGGCTAGGATAAACTTAAATCTATAAAAATAAGTAACCTAAAGGCGTTAAATTATATTAATTATATTCCTATAGATATACTTTTAATATTTAAGCTATATTTTAAAATACCGGTATAAGCTTTTTATAATAAATATATAAAGAATATTAAAGTATAAAGTATTAGGGAAAAAGGCTTAATAAACGCTTTTTAACCGGTAAAATAGCTAGATTATTTTAATATATTAAATAGCCTTAGCTTCTCCTAATATAAAATCCTATTTTATATAAAACTTAATTTAAAATTTTTTTATTTTACTAATAATAGGTATATCGATAATACCTCGGAAGTTATTTTTAATCTTATTAAATAAGGTATTATTATTAATATATTTATTATTATAAATATATACTTTAAATACTTTAAAAAGATATTACCGATAGATAATAATCTTTACCTTTAAATAAACCTTCTAAATAGCTTAACTTTTAATAATTTTAGTATTTATAATTTATAAGTTATATTAAAAACTTAACTTTTTAAATTTATAAAAAACCTAAATATAATCTTCTACTAATTAATTTTAAATAAATATAAGAAAGTATATATATAGCTAGTAAAAAGTAATTATTTCTATTATATAAACTAATAATAAATTATAATAATTTATATTAAATATAGAATCTATAATAAAGAAAAAAGAATTATTTAAGTTTTAAAAGGATATTACTTATATAAAGGAAAATAAAATATATTTAATCCGATATTAAGAATTAAGTAAAATATTTATTAAATAATTAAATTAATTTAAATTATTAAATAAATATTTAATTAAAATATAACCTTTTAATAATTAAGCGGTAAAAAAATAGTATTAATTATTTATATCCTAATTAATAATCTATAGCTATAAGATTTACTAAAAAAAGTTAATAATAAATAATATAGATTAAAATTATTAGATTTAAATATTATAATACTTTTAATAAGCTAATAAAAAGGCAGCTTTAATATAAATACTTTTATTAGATATTTTAAATAGTAAGTAGTTATAAGCTTTATCTTTATTATTACTAATAAGGAAAATACTTAAATAATAATAATAAATAGCTAAATAAATAATACATTATATAATAATTTCTTTTACTTATACTTAATACTGCTTTATTAAGGGTAAATTAAAATAAATAATTTATTTTAATAGATTTAAAGGGTATTTTAAATTTTTATTATTTATTTTCCTTTACTTTTTAATATTATTATTTAAATTTTTTAATAAATTATTTAAAAGTTTATAAAGCTTTTCTCTTAATATACTTTATTTACCCGAAATATATATATTAAATAGTAAGGTAATATTAAGGGAAATTTATTTAATTTTAACTTATTAATACTATATACCCTTTAAAATTAATTTAAAGGTTAAAGGTATTTTTAAAAATTAGATTATAATCGCTTTTATAAATAGCTTAATAAGAATTATTATTAATAAAAGCTTAATTAATTTAAAGATATTAAAGCTATTTACTTTTAAATACTTTTTAATAAGCTATTATAGCTAATATATAGCTTATTTTATTAATTATTATATTAAATAAATCTAAAATATATTTTCTTTAGGATAAAGATATAACTTTTCTAAAGTTATTTAAAATAATTTTTTAATATTAGCTTAATTATAAATTAGGCTTAATTTTAATAATATAAAAAGGGATTAATAGCTAAAATAATCTATATTACCCTACTTATTAAAAAAAATTTTAAAATACTATAATATAAGGGTAATAAGATTAAGTTAGGTAGGTAAAAAGAAATTTAAAAAGGCTAAAAGGCTAGTTAAAAAAGGTTAAATAAGTAGGTTAAAAAAGATTTTTAAAGAAAAAGGTTTAAAGTAAATAAAGGCTAGGAAAAGGGTAATAAATTATTATTAATGCGAAATTAATATATATTTTATTAGGGATTTAAGGTTAGTATAGGGTAATTTTGTTAATAGGATACAGTATATCTGACGTATATATAGATTGGCTATAAAGCTTATATTAGGTGGGCGGAAAGTTTCTGGGTGGGCCTAATGGCGGAGCTAGGTAAGCCGATTAGAAAAGCTGGGTAAGCCGATTATGGCTGGGTTCTTGTAATTAGTTGCATATGTGTTAATGTCGTACCTTGGGAACACCACCCATGTTTTGGCGGGCATGCCTTCCGGTCGTTTACATTGATCTGTGGTAGATGTACCAGCTGACATCTATCCAATCAGTCTCCTTCCATTCTGTTGGACTTTCGTTTCTCTGTGGGTCAAGTATCTCGCAAGTTTTGTCTGCCTTTGAGCACGCCGATCTGAAATTGATGCGAGGTGCGCAGGATCCAGGACGTTGTGCTGGATGCTTGCAGCAAGCTGTGCTGTCTGATTTCTTATGCTCCAGAGCCAGTCTACTAAGTTGACTACTGTACAAGAGACTGACGGGGAAATGAAGGAAGATTGTATGAGAGGTCACAAATATGATACTGATCAATACTAAAACGCAAAAGTCTATATCAACGATGTAACTTACGGCAGCTTGACATTTTCCATAACGAGAGACTCATTCTAGTTCCGAGGATGGTGGCGCATACAAGATCCCGCGCGGCCGAGTTGCCTCGGCCCCGTTTCCAATTTATCTGCCTGTACCACATTGAATTTGTGCTTGATTTCGTGCAACTTCCCTCTAATTATATGTACAGCTGGTTTTGATTGATGATTATTAGTGGAGATTTGAGAGAATGGTCCCGGTATTTCGGTATAACTGAGCTAGCAATTACAGTTTCTCAGTTAATGTTCGTGGATGGCCGAGTGAATGTAGCACTACTAGCGCCCTGAAGGAGGGGGGGGGGGCGAGGTGATCATCAAAATATTGCTAGGCAGAGCACGTGGAGGGTATATCAATTTACGTTTTGAAGTAGTTGCGAAACACGGTGTTCCGTGGCCTCATTGCGTGGACGAAGAGAAGAGGATTGGTGATTATGGTGTTAGATAAAAGGCTTAGTTTATTTTAGGCTAGCTATAGTTTCAACTATAAGAGAAGTGCCTCTTGCATATACACGTATCTGATTTACTACTGGGAGGCAGTAGGGAATAAGATATCCCGCATTTATAATTATTATAGCCGTCTAGAATATTCCGACATATGGCACATGTAAAAGGACGGCAAGCGAGTCTCCCATTTTGAATTCCTATGAGACAATTAAAGTCTTTCTTCATTATGATAAAACGCGATCGACCAAGCAACACGTCCTTGGATGAATTATTCGTGATTGGGAGCTTACGGAGCATCCACAGCCTGTAAAGACTCGAAAGCTCTGTCGGGTAACTACCTACTCACAACATGGAACAGACCGAGAACAATAGCGAGTGATGATTTACTTTTGTGAACGAATGATTTAGACCCAGCAGTCGGTGATCCCATAATTACATCCATTCTGTCACATTGAGCTTAGCTGACACCGGCGAGCTTTGGACATCATTCACACAATGTGGCCATGTAACTAAGCGGCGAAACTCGGCGGAAAGACATCGTGGCTAATCGAGACTAGTATCATCCTGAGATGCACATGCTTTTGCTTCTCTTATTCTCGATCACATTGCTCTCACCGTTCACGCATTGGGAAAGAGGCAAAAAGATTTGTACATATGACACGACACACATGTCGGCGTTGAGAGGTGCTTTGCCAAGGTTTATATACATGCAATTTTGACTATACTTTCCCTCATTAACGCCTCAATCAACTACGCTTCCAGGAACCAGCTCAAACGACGCTAGGCGTCACGTAACTCCCACGTATCAAAAAAGAAATCCAAGAGCTTATCAGTTTCCGAACCGCAACTCCGGTTGGAGCACGGCACCCTCCCCGACCTTCCCTCCCACCGCATACTGCCGGCTCAGAGTGAGCTCCGAGCACCGGACCCTCTTGAATTTGTATTCGGTGGGCCCAGAGTGAGTGAGACCCAGCGCGGGACTTCATACTTTCGGGCAGAACGACGAGATAGACCGATATTGATAGCTGCCGCCCCTGCCTCACCTCCCCCATCCTCAGGCCAGCAGTTGAAGCACGAATGGAATGCCCTTCTCAGCCTTCTTCCTCAGCTTCTTCGTGACATAGATCCATACAGGAACAGCTCCTATGAGCAGCAGCGGCGAGAGCAAGAGGATGATCTCGTACTTGGTGGCCTGCCCGGACGGCATGATCGGTAGACTATCTGGATGCTCTGCCGGCTCACTGCGAACGACCTCGCCGGGCGGAAGATGGCCGGACCGCCTCCATCGACAGTGACATTCCCGCAGCCCCCTGAACCAGTCCGGCGACGGCGCCGCGGTACCAACTGAACACGGAGTTGATGGACTCGGCCTCCTCGGTCGCGCTCGCCTTGTTGATGCAGCAGCTGTCGAACCACAGCCACCGCAGGCCCTTGTGCGCGCGCGACCTCGCACGCGCCGCGGATCTTGTCGAGCTGGGGCGAAGACTTGGTCATCATCCGCTGCTGCTGTCCTCCTCCCCCATCCTTGTGGGCCGCTGCCGCCGCCGCCTTCTTTTCGCGCAGGCTGGGCGCGTGCCGCGCAATCTCGTCAAAGGTGATCTCGGCGCCGGACCAGCGGTGCGACAGGATCGCGTAGCCCTCGCCCTGGAAGAACTCGTGGCTGTCCAGGCGCAGCTCGAAGGTTGTGGTGTCTAGGAGCCGCATATTGGGAGGGCCTTGTCGACCGATAACGCCCACGTCCTACAGATCAAGGCATTGGACAAACAGAAAAAAGGCAGACCACGGGGCAGGCAAGCGCGAAGGTATGTACGCGCCGTTGGAGAGTCCGTAATTGCCCCAGAAAGACAACCATCACGCTTACAGCTGATCAGGGAGCAGCAGGCTGTGGAATCTATGGCGGAGCGCGCATGGGGAAAATCACGTCAGACGCGAGGATGCGGTTCCGGGCTGCAAGCGAAAAACGCAACGGCATACAGAGCGGTTCGCATTGTACAAGATTGGTCTATTGTGATTGGAGGGAAGTGCAACGGCGTCATACTCTGGCAGACAGGCAAAGTCTGGAAGAATACGCAAGAACACAAGCATCTGCAGGGTTGGGCAAAGCTGACAGACAGTACAGAAGAAGATCTACGCCGAATCCTCGCTGCGATACACTTGTGCGCGCAGATGGACGTACGCTCCTTCACCAGCAGATCGAAACAGGAAAGAAACAATGAAAGTATGCTCACCAAAGAGACGAACTCTTGATCTCATTCTTGCGCGCTTTCCGTCTCTTGGAAAATGATCAAGACCGACAGCGGCGGCGATTGGACGCTGCTGTGCACAAGAGGAGCAGGTAGATGAAACACCTGGTGCATATGGGATTCGTGGACGCGAATACAGAGTTGGTGAGTTGTCAAAGTATCGTGGACTGAAAGATGCCTGCATCCTGTGCAAAAGTGGCTCAGGTTCCAGCTGCTTGTGCAGAGTACAGACGTACTAGAGTGGGCTTTAAAAATGGCCAGCCCGTCGTCAATGCGCGTGACCGCGGTCAGCGCCAGCAGCGAGATAGTAATAAAGCCAAGGTCGTCGTCCTGTGTGTTTGACGCGAGGTGTTGGCTGCTGATAGGTTCTCGGGCGACAGCAACCGCACTTGCATTATCATCGCACTGAGACATTGCTGCACTGAATGTGCTTGGCTTTTGCTGCCTATTCGGCGGCGGAGGGGCACTTGCTGCGCGGGGTCGCATATGCACCCAGTATGCGACCTGACCTGGCCGATCGAGGAGCGGGATGTCCGGCCTCGCTGGCCCGCTGAGGAGAGAGAGGAAATTTGACGAAACAAATCATGTCACTTTGTCTACACAGTGTTGCTGGACGAAAGTCTTCTGAAACGATACCAGTGCCCAGGTGGGTATGAAGGGCCACACACAGACTTGGAAGTCGGATCGTGTAAGCGCATGCGGGCGAGGCCAAGAGGAGGCGGAGGGTCCGAGATGTTGCTCACCGAGCTGGCCAGGTTGTACGATCAAATGCAGATGCGCAGCGAATAACAGAGTAGGGTTGAGCGATTTATTATCACGGCCGTTGGTCGCCGGTGGAAGTGATCAGCCGCCCGTAGGGCAGAGGATGCCTGTCGACAAAGGCAAATGCCCTCCCCCGAGGGCGTGATTCGCCCGACTGCTGCGGGCGTGTCTGACGTGCAGGCAGAACGCAACTGTACGAGGCTCGATGAGGATGGGTGCAAGTGTGTGGGTACCGGCCGGATTTCCGTGATGGGGGGCGGGACTCGAAGATGACTTGACAGGTGTGGGCTTCTGCTTGCTTGCTTTGCTTGCCTGCTTTGCTCGCTCTGTTCCGCTTGCTCGCCGTTATAAACCAACCAGCGTGAGCAATGCGAAGGGCCGGCGTCGCTAGCCGCCGCCGCATGCCATACTAGAGAGAGACACACTGGGGGCCACGAGGACGAGGACGAGGAACTGCTGCGTTGGCCCTCTTTTCCCGTTGCTGTCGCTCTTCCGAGCTCTTGGGTGCGGCGGCAGCGGCAGCGGCAGCGGCAGCAGCAGCAGCGTACGTACAGTACCGTAGACACAAGTACCGTACCGTGGGGCAGGGCGAGCAGGCTGGACTGATTAAGCTTTGGACAGAACTCTGCGTGCCTCGTGCCCACGCAGAACCTCGAGGCGCTTGGCCTTCCAATAAGCTCGGTACCAGTGTTCGAAACCGGCTTCTTCTGCCCTGAATCCAGGGCGGATGGAGACGTTCAGGTGATCATGGGACGCTGTGGACTCCACCTGGGATCTGGTGGGAAAGGGGAGAGAAGGCAGGGAAGAGCAGGGAAGGCGACGCCCAAGCAGGGGTGGTGCACGTCGGCGGTGGTTGGGTGACAACGACACATCGTGCGATGGCCCATCTTACATGGCAGCGCATGGCCGAGTGGGACCCGCGGGCGACATGACGACGGTACGGTATGCACGGTTAGGAGCAAGGAGGGTGGCCGGGTGTTGCCATGGAGTGCTGAGCTGGCATGTGTCCGAGTCGGTGGCCGCCCGGCCTTGGCCCGGGTCACGTCTGGGGCGAGAAAGAGAAAGGGAGAGAGAAGAAAGCACAGGAGAGTTTTGATTGAATGTGGTCGGGTGGATGTGTGTTTTGGTGGCTGGCCAATGGACGGCAGACACGCTACACCACCACCTCCTCCTCCTCCTCCTCCTCCTCCTCCTTGGGGCTTGGAGGCGAGCGAACAAAAAAAAAAGTAGGGGGCCAGGAAGGAAGGCAGGAGACAGGAGATAGGAGGCATGAGAGGGAGGAGGTACATACTGTTCCAGAAGTCTGGTACGGGCCATCCCATGCTGCCTGGTGTGTGGTCGTCGTGGTTGCTGTCCGAGAGCAGGCGGGATGAGATGGCATGGCATCTATGGACCGCATGTCATAGTGTCATAGCATCATAGCATCATAGGATGGGATGGCATCACGCCATACTGCAGCCAGCAGTGCCTGGCACCCTGGATGGTGAAGAGCATAGTCTACAGTAGTGTAGTCTAAATGCTCAGTAGACAGTTAGTTGGTCCCAATCAAAGAACAATGCAATGCACTGCCAAGTCACCGACCGCCCGTTCTGACGGCGGGAGCAGCCAAGGCAAAGAAAGGGAAGGCAAAGGGCAAACCAAAGTCAAGCAACAGCTTGCACTCGGTGAGAATGTCCGAACCGCCTGGGCGGGGGGATTTGCAGGAGGATCGCTAGCCCCAGGAGGGTTGCATGAATTCTCTCGGTCGACCCAGACCAGCGCGACCTGTGCGGGCGGCCGCGATGAGCTGTCCGTTGTGATTTGACCGAGGGGTCCCTGGCTGCTGGCTGGTCAGTGAGCCCGCAGGACTGAGTAGTCTACTGTTAGACTATGTCACTATGTGTGTAGTGGATAGATGGGATTCAGAGGCCTGCAACGTGGGTGGCCAACGGCTGTTTGGTTGCCCGTTGCCTGTTGCCGTATTAGATGGAGACGGACTGGCTGACTGGATGGTCTACCGAAGAGATGGACAGGGACCACAGGGAACACAGGGAACCTAAACAGCTGAATGTCAATTTGCCACTGGTCAAGGGCCTCATGCTCCCGTGCCAGCGGCCACCATTCGGACCGTCAAACAGGCAGACTCAGGGCCATCCCATCAAAAATGACAGGGCTGACAGGCCCAAAAAACGGGAAGCACAGAGGTACGGAGAGGCTACGTTAGCACCTCACCGAATGGATGGGTCACGACGTGACAGGCGAACTTTTTGGGGGGCGAGCACAAGGAGGGTCCCAGCCCAGCCAAGGACACGATCTATTGTTGGCAGAGAATGACATACCTCACTGAGGCACAGGGTCCAGCGGGCAAACGGGCATAGTAGTGTGCGTAAAATGTCCGGATCGACTGGGGGTGGGATGCTGAGTGAGGATGATCCCAGCGTGAGCTTGTGGTTGCCAGCGCATCGCTCATCGCCAATCGCCATCGCATGGTAATGGTAGATTTGCATGCATCAACTAACTAACAAACAAACCAGCAAGTGCGACGGGACGGGATTGACTGAACTGGATTGGATTGGACAGCCTGTTTCAATGCTACTCCTGAGGCTACTGTGGGAGGCGTGGCGTGGAGGAGGGACGGAAGGGAAAGGGAAGGAAGGTAAGGGGGCATTAGACTGCAGGAGAACTGTGGAGTAGCATGTAGTCTACATGTACTCCGTTCGGAAGAAAGAGGTTACGGTGGATATCCAGAGGGCGGGAAGGAGCGAGACTACGGTATACTGCGATACAGCACAGAGTAGATACAGAGGTACCCAATGTCAGATACTGAGTGGGTAGATGTATGAATATGGACACTGCCTGCACGTTGGCTACTGCTACTGCTGCTGCTGCTGCTGCTGCTGGCGGCTGCACCTTGTTCCCAAATCGCGCATTCGCACAACAGAGAACTGATGACAAGACTGACAGCAGCAACCAGAAAGCAGGCAGAGAGAGAGAGAGAGAGAGAGAGTCTGATGCGAAGCACGGCCGACGACTTGCCCTCGCAGCCACCCTCCATCCCTAATCCCTGTCACTGCTACCCCACGTTTACAACACAGCACAACACACATCACACACAGCACAGTACACCTAGGTACACACTAGACCACAAGTACACACACTGCACACACTGCACACGCTGCAACACGGCAGGCGCACAGGCGCACAGGCGTTCGACAACCGGCGCTGCTGTGAGTTGTGCCTCTGCTAGCTGCGACTTCCCTAGGCTTCCCCTACCTCCCAGAGGGCGCTAGGCCGGCAGCGGCAGCGACAGCAGAAGCACCAGCAGCACCGGCAGGGGGGCAGCATCTAACCAGCCGCGTGCCTTCCCTGCCATCTCCCCAACGTTCTTTTGTCTCCCGAGATCTCAACCCTGCCCCTGCCCATGCCCATGCCCATGCCAATTGCCCCTAGCCTCTTGCTTTTGCCGCCTCTCTACCTAGCCCACTGCACCCGCACTGCCGCACCAGCAGCACCTTGCCTGAGCTGTCCCCAACAGGGCCTCTGCCTCGCAGCTGGGCCTTTTATTATTAGTCTACCCTGTGGATTGACACCACACACGATACCACACACATCACTTATAGACTACATGTATCCGTAGTTCTCATGCTCAACATCCTCTGGCAACTTGCCAACCACGCGATTTCCTGGTGTTTCCTTTCTCCCCCTTTCCCATTCACCGACTCGCTGCTACAGTGCACGCACATGCAAGTCGACTGCAGTCAGAGCAAGCAGTAGGGGTCGGGGATAAATCTAACACCTTCAGCCTCAACGCACCCATTCGTCTCTTCTCCCGACCTTGACTTGTCCACGTCCGACCTGGACGACAACCGCTACAACTATTTGTCGGCGAATATTACCGAAGCAACAGAACACCAAACACAACACTGCCTCTCCCAAACACACACTTGCGACCGCTCGGGTTGCCCTCGCCCTCGTCCTGGCCCTGCCCCTTCCCCCATGACACCCGCGGCGACCACCTCAGATGACTTGCTGTGCCTACATCGAGTAGAGACAAGTACAACCACATCCACATCCACAACTACAACCACAACTACAGGCTAGCCAACCACCAGTTGACGCCTGCTACGCCTGCTACGCCTCCTCAGTCCCCCTCCGTCCAAGCCGCCCAATCTTGGACTTGCACGTTGCCCTGCCCTGTCGTGCTCCCGTCCACGGTCCCAGCCGTTCGCCCCCAACGAGCCTTGTCTACAGTCCTGAGTCCTGTCACTGTCAGCCATTTTATGCTGGCGGTGATCCAGGACTCTCGCTCCATGGGCGCGCAATGTTCTCCATGCAACGATCCCTCTCTTCGCCCGTCCTGCACGCCTCTGAGCCTGCCCGTATGTTCCACACCACACCGCCGCACCGCTGACTCTTCCAAACATGCCTCCTCCTCCTCATACTCCTGCAGCCTTGCTTTCCAAAGCTGTCAGCCCTGCTTCGACCCTCATGCAGCCCAGCTGACCAGTCCTCGCCAACAGCTTCTCCCCCAACGAGATCATCGACTCCTCCCTCGCCAGAGCGTCATGTCCAGTCCTCTCTGCCACGACGAGCACACCCGAGCAGCCCGTCACTTTCCGACATATCCCCCAAAACCCCCCGCGACTTCGAGATGCCACTTCCCACGCGCCGAAGCGAAGATCTCCCGCGTCCCACGACCAGCAGCACGGGTGCAATACAGGCCACAAGCCCGATTCTCAGAAAAGCCATTGTCGCCCAGCCGACGCCACCACCTCCTCCCCCTGCTCCTCCCGCCTCGAGTACCACGGACTCGACATCCAACAATGCAGCCCGAGACGAACACCAGAGACTCCCCTCCGCCCTAAGAGCCCCCGTCAAGATACCCCAACCCCTCATCACCGACGCCTCCCTGTATACAAACTCTTACCTGGCGCCAGTTGACGCGGCAGAGACCACCTCCTTGGACGAGCTGGCCCATTTGGTCCGCTTATCAAAGTACCAGGAGCGCAAGCGCGCCAACACCAGAATCCGTCTGCAGCGCACCTTGGTTTCCACTGCCTTGTCCGCGCGCCTTACTCGCTGCGGCGAGATCACCCAGAGGAACCTGGCCGAGTGCTTCCGCACCGACGACAAGAAGACCTTTGCAGCCCTCTACGGCGCAGTCCAGGATGTTCGCAAGAGCTGCGACGAGGTTAGGAGGTACGCTCTCCTCGAACCAGAGGTGGAGCTGCTGCAGTCCCCCGGCATGGTGTCATCTGAAAGTTTGGATACACCCACAGGCTCCGTTGTCGCTGCCGGCCCCATGGCCGGTTCGACTGTCCCGTTCCTGCACGATATCTCGGCAGATGCCCGGGAAACCTTTCTCAGCTTCTTGTCCAAGATAAGGAACGACCCGGACTACCTGGCCACCCGGATATGCTCACTTTCAAATTCGGAACGTGCCGCCATCACCAACTTCCACTCTGGTTTGGATCCGGTCGAGTCTGTCTTGCCCTTTTACAATAAGCCCCACGGGCGCGGCCTGGGCACCTCTTCCAACAGGCACCTGTCTAATAATCCCAGTCCAGTTGAGCGGCTACTATCCTTCCAGAGGCACGATGCCTTGTCTGCGCTCATCTACACATGCTTTGCTAATTCAGCAGGTCCCGACAGCGCCGAGGACAAGCGCCGGACCGATGTGTGGGCCAACGCCTGCGCGCGGCTTATTTCCAAGTCTGCCTCTGAATCCAAGTCCGGGAATGAGAATGTTCCGATCGAGCCTGTCTTGATTCACGTTCTCAATGTTTGGTCAAACATGCGCGACTGGGCAGGCCGCTCAAATATGGAGTGGTATCTGATGAAGATACTCGAGGATGGAGCCTTCCTCTTGGACCGCGCCGAGGACCAGCATGGCACCAGGTTCAACATTTCGGACTGGACATCCAAGGACCAGATTGCTGCCGATGAGTTCTATGATCGTGCTACTGACGAGCTCTTCGATATTCTGGATGATGAGGATGCTACAGGCCTCCCAGAGGGCCTGCTCGAGATAGGAAACCAGATCCTCAAGCGGCTGGACCACAAGTACGTCGACAGCACCAGGAAATGGTTTGTTTACAAATGGTTGTTCTCTGTCTGGCTGCTCGGGGTCGTCGTTCATCCAGAAAGCCATGGTATGATGACGGACTACCACATCACCGAGTATGGCAGGCAGAAGATTTTGAAGCAAGTCGCCATGAGAGCCTCCAGTGTTGTGGTCGACATGCTTTGGAAAACCGGACCGGTCTCGACACCCCCAAAGGTGAAGGCCCACGTTGAGAATATACTTGGCCGTTTCAAGAACTCCCGTTACAAGCCTCGCCCGAGGCTCCTCAAGGCCAGGTCCATCACATCCCTGCGTGAAACGGCTGAGGTGCACCCATATCTGGTCGTCAGTCCTGCGGATTTGGTCACACTGGTTAATGCGCTCTTCCCGGAGAAGAGGCCGATGTCGTCCGCCTCGGTACGCTCGGGTGCTCCGTCCATCTCCGGCATGTCAAACATCTCCCAGCCCCTGTCGATGGCCACGTCAAGAAGCAACAACAACTTTGAAACAGCTTCTATTATCAGCACAAGTGTGTCTTCTGTTCTGAGTGATACAAGTACAGCAGCAGAGACAACAATCGAGCCACAAGCCACTGGGACATCTGCAAGATCCTCGCCTCCACTTGTTGCTCGCGCAAGCCAAGAGTATATGAGTAATTACGAGGATGACGGGTACCGACTCCGTCTTGCCCTCCACGAGATGACCCAGATCCTCGGGGTTGACACTTGCTGCGGCTCATGCCACCCATGCGCCGAGCGATGGGCAGTGCTTTTCATCTCCTCGGATGGAAAATCCCTCTCCACGCAGATGACCTACGACCCGGATGACGAACCCGAGGAGGAGAACTCTTCTTCCCTCAGCGAGACCGACGAGGACGATGTGGATGACGACCGGCCGGAACTCGACAAAGACTACCACCAGCTTCGGGACTCCATCTTGAAGCTTGTCGAGGACTTTGAGATTCCGCTGTCCTCAGAACAAGAAACGGGCAAGTTCAGCAACAGAACCTCGACCCTGAAGAAGTATCGCTCCAAGAATAAGATCATCACAACGGAAAAGGCAAGACCTGGGAGCCCCAGCCGGAACCCTTACCGCCGCAGGATGACGGGCCAGGACAGTCCCATCAGGAGCGGTTCGCCCCTCGCCGCGGGCGATAAGGGAAAGGAGGTCGCGGGCAGAGGCCAGGAGTTATCTGAGCCGACGCCAATCTTGGTAGCTATGCTCCAAGCTGCCGCATCTCAAGCACGGGCACAGTCAGACTTTGTGGGCTCGCTCTCGTATCACAGAACCCTGCAGCAGCTCAATGCGCTTTCGTCGTCATCTCTTCGCGCGGACGGCTTCGCAACACTGCTGAACATCTTCAGTCGAGGGCCCCGAGACTCTATCCGGCGCTCCGCATCTGCTATTGAAGAGTACGATGCGTGGCTTGTCTGGCTCAAACAGTCACAGGAACGCGCTGAGGGGCTCATTGACTCCATGATGAGACGTCTGCGAGCGTTGCGTGATAAGATGTGGTATGTCACTGACGTCCAGAACTCGGCACCATACGTTCATTCTCGCAGTATTGCTGTCGCCTTGAAGTCGATGGGCACTCGTCGCAGGCGTAATAGCTACACGCGGAGCAGGAGTATGCCTCGTGGTGCTGCGACTACGTATATATACCGCAATGAGTCCCAAATCATCGACCTTTTGGCAGCAGACGAGGACCACGGGGGCCCGAACAAGCTGTCCGACGATCAGGCAGAGAAAACATCGCGGTACTTGGAGGAGTACGGGATCGAGAACTTTTGTCGTGGGGAGGAACGCATTCACAGGTTCTGTTGTGAGGTCAAAGCATGCATTGGCAAGCTCGTCGGCGACAACATCATGGACGGGCCGGTACTCTGGAGCAGCGAACTGTACTTGCGCGATAAGAAATTGCTGGATGGCCCCCCTGTGCGAAGGGAACCTCCGATGCCGTCTTTCCAGAACGACGATGCTAGCAGTATTATGAGCGAGCCAGAAAGGCGGTTCACGCCTGCGTCAAGCAGGGCAGGCTCGCTGGCGCGAGACCTGAGAGGCATGGCGTCGGTTGCCAGCTTCGACTCAGCGCGATACGGGTACTCGCGTGCCAGCACGGCAATGAGCGACATCATGGACTCAGGGGACTACTTTGGGCATGCCTCACCTGTCCACACCATTGACAGCGCATCAACATACTGGTCGCCATTCCAATCCATCACGTCAGCAAGCTCAACGACCTCCCGTGCGCACAGTCCCACCACGAGCATTACCAACTTCAGCGGCTCCTTCTACGGACCACATGCTCATGCAAACCACGGGTTTGGCCGTCCCGGAACCTCAGTGTCCAACAGCGATACCATTCAGCAGCAACGGCTGAATGATGACAAGACCAAGTTCCTCAACGACCTACAGCAGACTCTGACGAGCTTGTTACTCAGCGACCTGGGGAACCTGGTCTTCTCTAGAGGGTCAGAAACCGATGGCTGGTTTTCAGACCTCGGTCAGGATTGCATCGACCGGCGCGATGCTAACGAGCGAAAGGCCAAGAAGAGACGTTCAAGGCTTCGGGTCATCGCAAGAAAAGAAAGCTTTGGCAATTTACGAGACGCCAACAACGCTGCAGATGCTGCGACTCTGAACCAGAACACTACCGAGTCTCAGTCCGTGGCAAGTGGCCAGCCAGCCCGTGACAACGAGAGCTCCGCCACCAGCGATACGTTGTCGAGCAAGAAATCCTCGAAGTCTAGCCGAGAGAATTTGCCAGAGTTCCCCTTCACTGGGGCATACCAGCGCCTGTTGAGAATGTTCTGCGTTCATCCTAACCCATATGCCAAGCTCAACGCTCTTTTCGAGCTGGAACACCTTATTGTTGCTTCTCTCACGTCTGGTAGCCCTCGCCGCAGGGCAGCATGGCTGCGGTCAGCAGAGCTCGACGCAGAGAAATACACCCAGGGAGGCCATTGCCGACCGTTCGAGGAGGCCATCGACAACCTGCGCGAACGCAGGTCTCTGACACTCCAGGCGCCCATGATGGGCGGTAATCGCATGCCAGGCGGCAACCTCAATTCAGAGACTCGATCCGTCGTCAACACATCGACAGCGGCCAACACAGATGCCATTGCCACAGTACTGCAATCTCTCTTTCGTAACGCGGAAATACGCCCCACGACCCTCTTCCGTGACCTCCAGTTCATCGCCAGCTTCGTTCCTGCCAGCATTCTGGACAAGACAGACCGTGGCAAGGCGTTCTGGGACTGTGCAATTGCGGCCCTGGGCCTCAAGCAGGAGGTCTGCGGGACCATGGTCGAGATGGCTGATGAGCTTGTGGGCGTGTACACGAAGACGCGACGGGGCAAACCGCCAGCACCGGAGAGCACGGCCAGCTCGTCCATCAACGGTGAGGATGAGGCTCGTACGCAAAAGCCATCACCCAGCGCTGAGCAACAGACCTCGCGCACGGCCTCAACGAGCCCGCCCACGCCGCCGCCAGCAAGCAACACCTATCGTCTTGAGGACGCAGCCCGCATGTGGACCATCACTGCCAAGGAGGGCGATCCGACAAGCCAGAGGGAACTGGCGCTCTTCTACCTGTCCAACCCGGAGCTAGTAGACCGCACCACCCTGCCGCTGTCGAAGCCCCGCGAGGTCTTCAAGCAGACGGTCATGGAAAAGTACGGCGGCGGCGGTTACGGGACACGCATCGGCGCGGGGCAACCTCACCGACCAGGAAGTGCAGGCCACGGCATTGGTGCCGACGGAGGCAGGAAAGATGTCAGGAGTGATGGTGCCCTGATGTGTGTTGCCATCCACTGGATGGAAGCTGCTGAACAGGGAGGGGACGAACTGGCGAGGACCTTCTTGGGACAAAATGACCTGGGACTGTGAGTACGTGGCAGCACTTCAGGGTAATACTAATTAAGTGCAGAGATGGATTTTGACGCCTGGTGTTGGTATTTAAAGGCTTGTTGCCTGCTCCGTCTACACTGTCATCTACGCGTTGCATACACATGGGTCTTCCCGTATGGCGTTTGCTCGGACGAAAGGATTTGTGCACGATATCACGACAGGATGGATCATGATTGGAACGGGAACTACGGAGCATTTACAAACCGGTGTGTTCCTTTTGGCAGGACTCAAATGGTTTCTTATCATTATTTGGTTCAAGGTCAGTTGCTGGGGCAGCTCGATGATAATTATTTTACGAGACTCTTGTATCTATTTACCCACCCTATTATACCCCATATACAGCGTCCATAGATACAGAAGCATTGATTTCATTTCGAGGGAAGAAAAAAAAAAGGCACTTGCAGTTTTGTTGTTCCAACTACACGACGCGACGGGTGTGAGTGAGTTGAGTACGTATGTAAGGGAGTGAGTGAGTGCGCAGTGTCTGCTGCGCACTACCTAGCACCCAGACCATTTGGGTGTGTGTACACGTGCGGTGAACCCTTGTCGGGCCTGATTTGCCCAACTCCACATGTGCATGTTGCATGTGCATGTCAGAAATCGGAATGAAGAAATGCCGGGTGCTGACCTTCTCTCGGCTGGCTGCATGTCTCAGCCAGGTCTCAAGCCGGTCCTCAGCCTCATTGAGACGCCGGTCCACCAAGCCACTGAAGAAGACGGGTATGACGCACTTGAACCGTGGCGGCGGAACCATCAAATCTTGCCTGATGTCTCTTTTGTCTTTGTCAGACGTATACTGGTAGTAAGGTTTCTGTTCTGTTCTGTTCTGTTCTGTCCTTGTTCTTGTCTGGCTTGCTCTGCTTTGCTTTGTTTTGCTCAGCTTTGCTCAGCTTTTTTGCTTTCCTGTGTCGTGACCTGCGCCTTTTTGCCCGCTTTCTGCCTCCTCCTTCCGGAGCCTCATTCCTACTACCTACTTCTTCTCCTCGTCGCGCACCACCGGCGCGGCCGCCCTGGTGTCGTGCATGGCCCTCACGCGGCGCTGGACCCACTCGTAGCAGCTGACCTCGTCGTACCTGCGGGGGCGGCCGGCGGCGGCGTCGACGCAGCTGTCGAGGACGGCGCAGCTCTCGTCCATGTTGAAGCCGAAGAAGAAGGGCATGCTGACGCGCTCGCGGCCGTGGTGGTGCCCGCCACATGCACCACCGCCGGTGTTGATGGCGCGGTGGACCGTCGACACGTACGTGTCGTTTGTGATGCGCTGCAGGTAGTCGGCGATGTTGACGACAAAGGTGCCCGGGACGGGCGGCGCGTTGAGCCACTGGCCCTCGCGCGAGAGGACCTGCAGCCCCGGCACCGTGTCCTGGTGCAGGATCGTGAAGAGCTGGAAGTCTGTGTGGGAGCCGATCGAGACTTGCTCCTCCTGCTGCTGCTGCTCTTGGGGCTGTGGTGATGGTGAAGAAGCAGAAGAAGGTGATGATGATGGGGAAAGCTGCCGTTCGGGGGACTGGGCCGGGGTCGGGAGCAGGGGCGGGTAGTAGTTGAGCGCGAGGGCGGCGTCCGGGTGCGTCACCTTTGCGTCGAAAAAGTGCTCGTCCAGGTCCAGGGACAGGGCAAAGCAGCGCGCGAGGGCGCGGGCCAGGACGAGGCAGGACCGCCAGTACGCGATGACGGCGGGGGCAAAGTGCGGGACCGTCCTCGTCTGCGACCAGGGGAAGCGCTGGAGATGGCGTTCTTCTTCTTCTCCCTGGTCGTCCTCGTCGTCATCTAGTATCCCGGACAACTTGTCCCCCTCCTCTTTCGCCGGGCCACCATCCGGCTCGATGCGGAGGAAGCTCCGGACCCGCGGCGGGATCGAGGCCAGCGAGCGCACGGCAGGGTCGCAGCGCGGGTCGTAGGTCCACGAGAAGGTCTCGCGGTTGTCGACCGACTCGGAGGGGTTGATGCGCTGGGTGCGGGGCGGCTTGTAGCCGTTGAAGTAGGCCGACTGGCGGGCGTTTGCGCGGTCCTTGACGGCCTGGGGCTGGCGGAAGAAGGCGAGGCAGGCGTCGTGGGCGGCGTCGGTGATGTCGGGCCCCACGCCGTGGCCCCTGATGTAGAAGAAGCCGTTGTTCGTCGCCGCCGCGCGCACCTGCCGGGCCACCGCCCTGCGGTCCGCGGCGCAGCTGCTGAAGATGCCCGAGATGTCGATGATGGGGATCTCGGCCGGGGTCGCGTCCCGCGGCGGCGTGCGGAGGACGGTGCGGTAGACCGGCCCGTTGCCTGACGAGAGCTGCAGCTGGAATGTCTCGCCGTTGTTGCCGGTGGGATCTGGGCGGGAGCCGGGAGGAGGAGGTGGTGCTGTTTGGATAGCCATTTTGGGTTTATATGCCTAGATATGGCGGTCAAATTCAATGGTGAAGAGGTGGTGGATCTTTTCCCAAGGTGTTTCAAATATTGGCAAGCTGCTTTCCGGCTGGCGTTGGGGAGAGCAGAAGTCAAAGGCACCGGTTGATATCTATATATTCCAGTTACACCTAAAATCACAACTACCGGTATATCGCCCCTGATGGTCTCCCGCCATCGCGCCAGCCAGTCACTCGGGGGGCTAAGTAGTTGCCGAGCGAGCTGCCCACCCCCCCCAAAAAAAAATCCACCGACGCTACAACTTCGAACTGAACCCAAAGAACCGACCGGGGTCGGCTCTTGAGTGGCTCGCCGGCGCTCACCGGTGGAGTGTCTCGATAAGATGTGACAAACCCCAAAGCCATGACTGAGGCGAGGCTTTTGATGAATCCGGAGGCGGCCGGTTCCGCCTCCCCGAGGGCCGGTCAAAATTGAGCAGCGGGCAAATGTGCCCTGCTGCTACTACTACCACCACCACTCCGGTACGACAGACAACACAGCCTGCTCCACCACCGCCGTTGGGGGGGGGGGGGGGGAGGGTGTTAGTGGCTTTTCCAATGGCCTGGCTATCCTATATCCAGGCACATCATCCGTGCGACCGAGAAGTAGTTAATATTCAGAGGAATTATTGACCATTACGTACAATGTGAGGAAAGCCACCAGGACTGCCTTTCCCGGGCTTCTGGCCGATTTCAGTAGTTTTGATCAGCCCTCTCATGGCCCTTTGATCTACGTCAAATGATCCAATGTCTTTGTCTGTCTCAGATCCGAATTGTCCCTCCACGTGGGTCGCGTATTTGGAACGACTGATGGTGAGGCCCCAAGTCACACATGGCAGTCTGCATGCTGATTTGCATCTCTTCTACACCACACCACTTTTCTGGCAATCCTGATTTAACCCCACCGTAAACTTTAAGTAGATACAGACTCAAACTCACCCGGTCCTCATCAGTTTCGTCACAGCATTTCAGGTTTTGTCATTCATGGATTGGAATGTAAGCCCGAATGGTAAAACCTCTAGGTGCTTTATTGGAACTGTGAGTGAACTGTTACCTTGGGCACACCGTCAGTAAGCATTGTATTGCGGATAAACATCATGCAGCAGGAAATCTTGACACATGCAGCCAGCACGAAGAGGGCTATGAAACGCTCCCATTGTTTTGACACCACTTATACTCAACCATCGAAGGCTTGACTGTCATATCTAAAGCCCAGCGAGCATCAGACAGTGGTAAGATCAACATATGCGTGAAACTCGCTGGCTGCTAGCTCTATTGCCTAGATATGATGAGTGGTGAAAGGCTCTCGCACTGCACAATCCCATTTTACAATCTAACCTGCGACATTGAGAATCACAACGGTGTCAAGAACGTTGTTCTGATGATCCAGACATATCTTGCCTTGACTTTGAATCTTACCCCGGCTTCGAGACGGTGCGCCATCTTCGCTAACACAGCAAACTGGTACGTAGAATACCAAGAAAATTGCCGTGAGGGGGCATCAGAGACAAACCCACACATCATTCGTGTGCTGTTTTGCTGACGATTATCTTTAGAATCTGTCCCCGGGCGGCAGCGAACCGGCAAAAGATAATGGTGTGATTGAAAGCGGGGGGGGGGGGGATACACTTCGAAGGGCACCCCATGCACTGTCAGGACTTTAGAACGGTCCTTATTACCTCTAGCGCCTGGAGTCAAGCTAATCAACTGTCAGGCAGACAGTTTGCAACTGCATCGTAGGTGGCCAGGCTTCAAGGATCGCGGGAGAGGTGCATTGCACAATATCCTCCCCAGAGCACACTGCACAAATGGCGGGCGCTGCAGTATCCCTTCCAGTCGGATCGGCTCTGCCCCAGGAGCCAAAGGTGAGAGATATCTGTGCCAAGACACAAATTGTCTTAGTGCTTATCAATCGCCAGGATGACCGTCAATACGTCTACTTCCATTCAGGATCAGAGGCAACGTACCGCCAGGTGTCGGACAAGCCTTCGTCTTTCACTTCGATTCCAACCATCGACCTGGCTGGGCTTGACAGCCCTTCACTCGAAGCGAGGAAGAGGATCGCCAAGGACATCTATGATGCCTGTTCTCAATGTGGCTTCTTCTACATTGAAAACCACGGGATCCCCCAACAGGTCATCACGGAGACACTCGATCTCCTGAAACGGTTCTTTGCGCTGGACCCCGACGTCAAGATGGAGGCTCACGTGCAGAAGAATCCCGCCATCAGGGGCTACGAGCCGATGCTTGAGACAAGGCTTGATCCTAGGACCAAAGGAGGCAAGTGCTGGGAGATGAACAGTTCCCGTGCCAGATGAAACACGACAACACTAACGCCGGAGGATTAGACATAAAAGAGGCTTTCACGATGGGTGACTGCGCGATAGAACCCGAGCAGGACTACGTCGGCAGGACAGGTCACCAACCGCCAACTCACATCACGAAGCCCCAAAACATATGGCCGCCCGCTGCGCCATGGTGGCGCGAGGGGCTATACCAGTACTACCAAAATATGTTGCCCCTGGCCATGAAGCTCGTCAAGGTATTTGCGCTGGCCTTTGGTCTGGACGAGACACATTTCGACAACTACTTCAAGTTCCCCATCACGGGCATGAGAGCATTGTACTATCCGCCCACCCCGGTGGATGACGGAACGCCCAACATTGGACTTGGGGCGCATTCCGACTTCTCTTGTGAGTAAAACTCTCCAAGCTGATATTCTTCTCCCGGCCAGGATAGACACACACAAAAAAAAAAAAGGCTAACCGTTACTCAGGGCTGACGTTTGTCCTCCAAGACCCGGTCCCCGCCCTCGAAGTCCTCAACCAAGACGGCATCTGGGTCGACGCGCCGCCGAAGCCCGGCACGTTCGTCTGCAACGTCGGACAGTATCTCGAGAGGCAGTCCAACGGTAGATTCCAGGCCACGGTACATCGTGTGAGGAACAAGACTGGGCAGGCACGGTATTCTCTGCCATTCTTCCTGACTCCGGATCCGGATGTGGATCTGGAAGTCCTGGGCTGCTGTGTCGATGACGGTCAGAGTCCCAAGTATGGGACGATCAATGTTGGTGATTTGTATATCCGAAAGGTATTGCCGGCCAGGACTAAGCACCCGACGAGCATCAAGTATAGGGATGTGCCGCCCGAGGAGTTGACGTATGACTTGTTGTTGACCTGAGTTTGGAAGAATTAGTGGGGGCCGGGCCAATAGCTCACTGGTCATGATCATGATGCTTAGGACAATTCAGCTGCAGCTTGGCCGTGGCTGTCTGCCTGCATGTATTAGCTGGCCAATAGTGGCGGGGGCAGTGCATGCCACACCACATCAGCCAGAGATTTGGCCCCGCCGCCGCTCTACCAAGTAGACTATATCAATGCTTTATGCCTCTGAATGACTCTTTGAAAGCTTCATTCTTCTATTCGGCGCTACTTTCGGAACGAAATGGACCCAGAGGACTTGCCAGCTCTTCTCGACAGGATCCACACGACAAACGAGTCTCGAGTGGACGTATTGCGGCTCCTGTCTCTTGAGAATGGATTTACTGAAGCCACTTTAGATGATCATGGGATTGAAGAAGAGCTGGAAAAGGTGAGAGACTCAGTCGTCGAGCCACCTATTGAACCGCCAGCACCCGCAACCGCAACCGCATGGGGGCCATTCGTACTCTTGTGAGTGGAACTATTGAATGCTAAATGGAATTTCAACTATGAGGGCACTAATTTTGACGGGAGACACGGGGACGTCAGCTCTGCTGTCGGAGATGCCGCCTACAAGAGCAAGCCGGTCAACATATCGAAGACTTCCCTCGCCAATCTTTTGGCGGAATGCCGACTCCCGCCCTTCACGATCATCTCGTGCGGGCTGAAGCGCTTCCACCTGTCTCATCACATCCAATATGACAGAGACGGCAGTGACGAGCCTGACGCCCTGGTCCTCCTCCTCCGAATTCCGAGGAACAGCCAATCCGTTAGCGTTGCCATGCGGATCCGCCTCGCCGACCTGGCCACCGTCGTCTTCCTCACGAGCATGACCGAGGAGACGGGGCGGAAGATTCGTGCAAGATGCGCCGAGCGCCGCCATCTCCTGGCAAAACACCCGCTCTACTTTCTGGCCCTGATATACGAGGACCGCTGCTTTGAGTACAAGGGCTGGTTCGACGACATCCTCGAGGAGATCAACGTGGTCGAGTCGGCCACGGGCATGACGCGCAACACGTGGAAGATGCAGCTCTCCCCGCGGCTGTGGGACTGGTTCTCCGACTACGACAACCTCCTGCGCGCGCTGTACGCGAGCAACACCGAGCTGAGCCACTTCGCCACCGTGACGACGTTTTCGGTCAAGCTCGGCGACTTCCTCCTCGGCGCGCTGAGGATGCTGGAGGAGCTGCGCGCAGCGGCGCGCTTGGCACCGCTGCCCAGGCGAGAGTTCGTACGTCTGCAGGAGAGGATCGTCTTCACGCGATCTCGATGTGACTTGACTGCCGATAAGACGAAAGAAATGCTGGAGAGGGTCAAGGGCCAGATTAATGTGGTAAGCGACCGGGCGTTGCTCCCCAACTACATACACATGACCATATCGGCCCTTTGTTATCTGACATTTCAATATGGGCCGATGGTGATGGAATTTGTTCATTTGTGGACTGAGGTGCTTTTTTCTCACTAAATGTGCATTCTCTTCAGGCCTTCAACCTTGTGGCGCAAAGAGACAGCAAGGTCAATCTAGCTGTTGCAGAGGACTCGAACCATGTCGCAACGCTCGCTGCGCGGGACAGCGAGACGATGAAGACCATCACGGTGCTGACCCTGCTGTTCCTCCCATCGACATTGGTCACGGTAAGTAAGCCTGCGCAATAATCTGTCTTTCTGTAGTTCGGGATGCACGTCGTTGTCTAGCAGTCAATGGACTTGCTGACACCGAGCAGTCGATCTGGTCTGCAGACCTGTTCCAGCTCGAGAGGTCCCAGAACTGGAAGATCTATCTTGGCGTGACTCTTGCGCTCACTGCTGGTGTCTTTGCAGCTTGGTTCTTGTATCTTCGATTGTCCAGCCTCAAGAGGGAGGTCCGGCCGCTCCATATCGCTGGGGTTGGGTATATTCGGGAAGGCACAGTGGTAAGTCCAGGCCTTGCTGGTCAAGGCAAAACGTCTTTTGATATCCGAAGGGAGACGAACTGGCACGATAAATAGAAATCGGAGTCCATGGACAAGACAAATTGAAAGTGAGAGAGATTTCGCGTCGAATAAGGTCGGCTTTATTGATCTTCCAGTTAGTCCAAGGGGGGGGGGGAGCCTGGAACTGTTAGGTAATATGAGACAATCACCGCAAAGCTATGGACAGATACTTCATAATGATTAGATTGTCATTTTCCAATGAGAAGCATAGCGTTCCGCCGGGAAGTCCTGCCTACAAGACTTCCTTTTGACATGTCTCTGGAACGGCATGCACAGTATCGTCATAGTGTGGGTTCCAGGAGCCGCATACGTTCCGCTTTTCCTTCTATTCACCCACAACTCCTTCTGCTTCAAGCCATTTAAACACCCATCAAGGGGTTTATTTCTTAAACGGCTTATCAAAAGGAATTACTATCAAACGGCCTGTCAATTATTAAGCAATATGTGAAGAGCTCCTTTCTCGCGAGCGGAATATATAGAACTTAGGAAGGCGTACATACCGCTTATTAAAACAAGCACCTGACGATAACTACTATAAGCTCCCTAATCTTGTACTGGCCTGTCGTGAATCACCCAGCACTTCAAAGTTGACCTTGGAATAACTATGGTATATTAGATTCGTCTATCTTCGCACTCCCCAGGTAATGTAGGCACATGATATGTGCCTGGGTATCCTGCAATCCACTCCTACAAGTATTCTCGATCGCTATACTGCCAATAAAAGCTGCACACATCTCCATATCCCTGTTGAAATATGAACGTGTGTCAGCGAGAATACTATGGATTATTTGCGAGAGCCGCCTATGTACCAATCAATGCTGCTTTGGGCCGGGGTTTTATGAGGATGGCGCCGTGAAATACGCAAGGGCTGCGCCCGTGGCGCCGCTGAATGCAATAACGGAGGTGAAGAATTGCGCCTTTGAAATGGTCTCTTGGGCGGCCTTGGGAGGCTGAGTCGCGATCATTCGACGCGCGATGTGAGGGCGCAGGGTGGTGAACAGACGTTGGGCGGCTCTTTGTTGGAACATTGTGTTTTGTTTTTCGGTGCTGTGTATCGCAGATCCAAGGGTTGACTTTTGTTTTTGGGGGGGGGGGTGGGCTTGCTAAGAGCGATGGATTGTGGAACCGGGTTGGGTTGAGGATGGGTGACGAGGAGTCGGAGTAGATTCAATTCAATATTGATGACTCAATTGAGAGAAGAATCAAAAGACAATTCTCCTGCAGCTTGCTTTAGATTGATTGTCTTTTGATCTGGTTTCTGTTTCGTGGCAGTTTCATGGCTGATATATGTACTGCAGGTCAGACTGGTGGTGTGACCAGCAGCGCCGTCGCGTGGCGTGTTTGGTCAGGCCATTTGCCCACTGAATTTTCCCCATGGGGATGTTGTGGGAATTGGCCAACACCCCATACCGCGAAGACATTCCGGAGCAATGGGAAAACGCGGAGTATCACTTCCGGAAAAAGTCGTTTGTGCTGTGAATTATGGATCTATTCCAGTGATTCTCACAGTATTCTTTGCGGAGAACACACGACCCTTTTCGCTCAGGGCCGGCATTCGTGAGCTGACATTGTCAGCGCATTGCAAACGTTGTGGGTCTCTATTCGTCGGTGCCAGCAATAAGATCACCAGTCAAGTGCCCTCGATTGGTCACTCTCTCCACTATCGCATTCAAAGGGTACGATGATCAACAACAGACATTAGATTATGTAGGCGTCTTTTCCAGTTTGAGCTAGCCACCGAGCTGAACAGCCAAGATTGAAGAAGCTCAGAGAGACTCAACCAATACACATTAAATATGAACCAGACTCATACTAATCCTTCCATCGACCCCATGCAGACCTGGAAGTAGAGCATGGGAACAATCAAGAAATGTAGCTGTACGTGGTGTAGATTCCGATAGGGCAATCGCCTTGGTCAGCATTCCCAATGTCTTGGAAATATGTAAAGGTCGTGTCACTGGTCTCGGTCTCTGCGTCGGTGTCAGTCACTGACCTGGGAAAGTCATGACGAAACGAGGCGCAAAACAACAGGGGGATACTTACTGCCGGCGACACAGGTCCCAGCACCTACAAAACATGGCCCTACGTCAAGGGTATAGACGTATCCTGGTTCCAATTTGACAGGAGGGAACGCAGGAAAAGGACCCGGTGCAGGTTGATTGTTATAAGTAGTTGCTGGCCCTACGCGGGGGTCAGTGTACATTCTCTATCGCATGATTGTACTGCAAGAAACCGAGAGACGGAGCCACTTACCAGGGCAGCTGCCGGGCGCGTATCCCGTGAAGACGAAGTTGCCACCGCCGCTGATGGAGAAACTGCTCGTCTTCAAGTCCTCCAGCTTCGGGAAGATGAACTCCAACGTGCAGTTGGCGTCGGTGCGGCTGGCCGGGATGTCGAAGCTGAAGATGGAGCTGATGTCGTTGGGGGTGAAGACGCCGTTGTACTGCATCCCAAAGGCCTTGTCGGGCTCCGAGGCAGAGATTTGTGTGATGTAGTGGGGGAACTCGAACTCTCCGTCTGGGAGGAGGGCTGGGCAGTTGGCCCTGGGGTTGAGGGGGTTGGGGGACCGGGTCCATTCGTGAGACGCGAGTGGACGCTTGGAGACGAGCTCAAAAGGGGCCGCGAGAGCGGAACTGATGAGGAAGGACAAGGTCCCAACTGTGAGGGCCTTCATGGTAACGGAGTGCTATAAGAAACCTGTGCACAAATGTTGATATCTCTATCAGGATAGAGCAACGGGCGGCTTTCTCAGGCAATGTATGAAAGGGGATATCTGCCTGTTGTACTGCCCTTTCATACTGCTCAACGAAGGGGGCAACAGGAGGGGATCGAGGCATACTTATACGAGACATTTTGCACAGTTAGCAAGTCAATTGCTCCCTTGGGAGTTGAAACTCGCGTGAGAATGTGTTGAGCCGGCTTCTTCCCCCGTCGTAGTCTAATTAAACACACATCGCGCTACTTAGCTTCGTGGATCCTTGGGCTTAATTCAGCCCCGACCGCCATCCCGCCATCCCCACATGCATGTCTGTCAACCGTCAGGCTGTCAAGGGTTCAACTTCGCGCAAAAGCAGGGCGTTTTGGCGGGATTGACAACGCATGCTATATTACGGTGTCACTCGAGCACGGTCGGCCCGTGGCCCCGGGGATTGCCCAGAAACGCCCCGCGGCACGTTGCCGTGAGGCCGTTACAAATCCCAACATTTGAGTCGAGTTTCGATGCCTCCACACGTTTGCTCAGAAGTAGGGTTTCCTGCATGTCCAATTCCGCTGGAAACAGTGCACATCAAAAGAAGGGATGAACTGCCCTGACACCTGGACACCTGGGCCTCTGCAAGTTTCGGTGAGGGTTTTCCAACGTGTACTTAGTACATAAGCTTACATGGCCGCAGCGAGGCGTCAACGCCACAAGTTCATGTCTTCTTTCAGCTCGTGGGCAACAATCGACATGCTTTGCTTACTAGCTCGCGTGGGCCTCATGCAGTGTTCGGCACTGTGGGCAACTGCAGGAAGCTGACAGCTGACAGCTGTCAGGCTGCACGGGCGCACCTGATCAGGACCTCGGCGCCGTAGCTGGCTGTCGGGAGGCCGCAGAACGTGTTCGTACAAGGCAGCGAGCCGGAACGAAGAGCCGAGAACCAGAAATGCGTGGTGGAAAATCAGCCGGGGCTGACTTGTCGACTAAGTTAGTGCTGTGGTGTCGACCTCTAAGTGCATCGCGCTTAGCCACTTTTGAATTTTGTACTTACCGCTCATATACCCTTGAGAGAGGTTTAGGATCTAAGAGGCAGGCTTCGGACCTGAGCCACTAACTAAACCTCTCAAATGTGGGCTTAAGACCTGGAGGATTTCCGGAGGATGTTTTAGTGGCATGCACCAACGCATAACTCGGCGCCTTGATCGCCATCACCTCGTATAACGATTCCCTAGGCTGGTGTGTGAGCTTGGGATCGTGAGCTTTCTCCTATAACGACCTGACCCGTCCGCCTGCGCCCCTCTGCCGAAGAGCTGTGGCAGCCCTATCTACGTGACTCGATGATCAGGGGCCACCTGGGCAGCATTACCCGTGGTGCTCAGTAGCCTCAGCTGGTCACATGGCTCGAAGTCACTCAACTCCCGTCTTCAGAAACATCCGGTTATGGCACAGCAAGTCACTATTTACTGTGAAACGAGGGATATCCTTCATCTTCGGTGGCATTGTCCGACACTCATCATATCTTTTTGAAGTCGGGCGATAAACGTAACCGCTCTTCTTCCCAGAGCTACCCTATAAAAGATGAGATCCATGCTTTCAACTTTCGAAAAAGAGAAGAAAAGAATCCAACAACACGCAAACCAACGCTAGATTTAGAAACCAGTACGGTTATTGATAGCGAATCAACGCGTCCGAGGGATAATTCAAAGTGTAATGGATCAATCGACACAAGGCGTACTTGCATTCTTTTTGATAATATGCATATTTATCACGCTTCTTTATACGGTCTCCCTGTTTCCTGGTCTCCGTGAGGACTATCGGCGATGGCAAAGAGCCAGGGGTAGGGATGTTGGACGTCCTACATGGAGGAACCGATCAGGTTGGCCAACGAGGGCAGGGCCTTCAGAGGATGTGTAGCAAACTGTTTCGCACTGTAGAAATCAGAGGCCAAAAGCGAATGATTATCTTTACAATAAGCTGTCATACATTGCCACGACTCCTGACTCCTGGGCTGTTGCACAGTGACCATGATTTCTCTCTTGTCACCGTCCTGTTTGCCAGGGTTACTTAAGCTTGGTACATCCTTCCCTCCTCTGTTCATATTACTTTTTTTGAGACCAATGGATATGACAAAGGGTTGCAATACGAAAAGCATATTTGAAAACTGTTCACAATGGCTGTAACCAGCACACTGTTCTACCTTTTTATCGCAATTACTTTGCTGACTTTGGCATGTGGGCTGTATGTCGTAGCAGAGAAGGTCTGGGGCAGTCGAGACCGATTGAAAATCGAGGGCATGTGGGAAAAGATCATGCGTAAGAAACGTCAAAAAGCAGACGACGCAGACAATGATGAGACTGTTGATGACGGCCATGGAGGCGTGTCGGCTAGGCAGGGTTTGAATTAGACTGGTCAATCGGTCAACAAAGCAGGGTAGGAGGAAATCTTCCAAATTTCTTTCATTTCAAGTGCCATGTCACCGAGGCTGTAATTGCTAATATCATCCAAAGAATAAGCTGTGGATGAGTGAGTCACGCTGGCAGAGTTATGAACGTGTGAACAGTTGTTTACAAGCGTGACTGAAGAGCAGATGAGTTTCAGTAGGCCTACATGAGGAAAGAAAAGAACGAAAGAATATACTGCTCTTTCCATCCAAATTTTGACATGCCGAGAAAGTGAACATGATGGCAGAATATCGAGTCAGCCGAGACAAGAAGCGAGTCTGACTGCGAAAGACCAGCGAAGCAATCCTCCAAACATTTCTGACGACAAGAACCACAAATACACACAAAAAAGCAGAGGTTACGGAAGTAACTGACAGGCACCGAACTCTAAGATGGAAGAAGTCGTCATCCTTTCTGGTTGGCTTTTGTCATGATCGTAGTCGTCGCTGGTGTGGCCCACCTGATTCTCACATCAAATTGGTTCGAGGCCCCGAGAATGACAGGGTGATTTCCCGCAGACTGGGTAGAACGAGGATGCCGCCGGGCGGGAGTTGCATCAGTCAAGAGGAAGGCGTCGTCTATATGGGTGCCGCCGGAATCTCACTTGCGGAGCTGAAAGACTGCTGAACGAAACTTGTTCGGAACGGCGTGCCGAGTGTTTCCGTCGTCTTTGCGACCTCCTCGTTGCGAAGTTGGGCAGGTGTCGCCGAAGTGGAAAGCGGCACTCCGCAAACAGGGGTTTGTTGCTCCAGAGCTCGACCACAATGGCGCATGCTCGTGTGCAAGATGAGAACCAGGAGGCGATGAAACATTCCGATTTGAGTTTTGAATTATGATACCGTCATCAGCCCAGCTACCGTGAGCGCCCAAAAACGCCGGCCCATGCGAATATGCCCGCCTCTGTTCGCTGCATGCGCGCGCTTCTTTGATATTCCCCTTGCCCTTGCCCAAGACTACCTTCTTCCTCCACGGGGAGCCCCGCCTCCCATACCTCCCATGCCGCCCATACCGCCCATCATACCGCCCATCTGCTTCATCAGGGCGTTCATATCCATGCCGCCCATGTTGGGCATCCCGCCGGCTCCACCCCCGCCGCCCAGCATCTTCATCATGCTGGAGATGTCAGGCATGCCGCCGCCACCGCCGCCGCCGGCCCCGCCTCCCATCGACTGGAGGCGCTTCTGCATGGCTGCCATCTGCTGGGCCTTGTTACCGCCGCCCATGGCCGCCTGGGCGCGCTGCATGTTCTTCATGTTGCCGCCCATCTTCTTGGCCATGCCGGCCATCATGCGCTGTTGCGTGAGCAGGTCCTCGACCTCTCTGACACTGGTGCCTGAGCCCTTGGCGACGCGGGTCATGCGCTCCGGCTGGTCGATGAAGAGCTTGCCATCGGAATCGAGCTCCATCTTGGTCATGCTGTCGCAGATGTACATCATCCGCCGCAGCTTCGCGTTTCCCTCGTCGTCATCCATGCCCGCCATCATGTTGCTCATACCAGGAATCATGCCCGCCATCTTGGACAACGGCCCCATCTTCATTATGTTTTGCAGTTGGTCCCTCAGATCTCGTATCGTGAACACGCCCTCGGTGATGTGCTTGATCGTGTCCTTCTGGTCCAGCTTGAGCGACTGCACGTGCTCGACCAGCCCTGCCATATCACCCATCCCCAAAAGCTTCGAGACGAACTGTTTGGGCACAAATCGCTCCAGGTCCAGCATGTGCTCTCCCGTGCCGATGAACACGATCGGCGTGTGTGTTGCCGCGACGGCTGATATGGCACCACCACCGCTGGCATGGCCGTCTGTCTTGGTGATGATGATAGCCCCGAAGTCAGCCGCCTCTTTAAACGCCTTCGCTTGTGCCTCGGCCTGTTGACCAATGCTCGCGTCTAGTACCATGATTGTCTCGTCGGGTTTTACTGCTTCTTGAATGTCGACCATCTCCTGGAACAGCGCTGACTCTTGCCTATGCCTTCCCGATGTGTCCACAATGATGACCTCGAACTTTTCCTTTCGAAACTTCTCGACACCTTCCTTTGCGACCACGGCGGGGTCCGTCTCTGTCAGGCTACCGTAGTATGGGATCTTGGCCTTCGTGGCGTTCTGCTTCAGCTGGTCGAAGGCACCGGCTCGGAAGGTGTCCGCGCACACCATGCACGACTTGAAGCCCCGAGCCTGGTAGTGCCTGGCCAGCTTGCCCACGGTGGTGGTCTTTCCGGCACCCTGTAGACCGACAAACATGATGACATTGCTGCGGCCCTTCTTCGGCTTGAACGGTTCATTGTGGGGATTCACGAGGTTCACGAGCTCGTCGTACACGGCCTTCTGGATCAGGCGCTTCTTGTTGACGGCTGGGGGCAGCTCTTTGAAGTTGACGGTGGACTTGATGGATTTGCGCAGTTGTTGGACGAGGCGCACGTTGACATCTGCTTCGAGGAGGGCGGCGGAGATCTCCTTGATCATGGAGTCAAATGCCTGCAGAAAGGGACAGCGGGAGTCAGCGCGACGAGCAGTCATCCGTTGGGAAGGGGAGCTTCGAAGGGGAGCTCCGAAGGCGGGTGGCGAGGATGCGCCTGAGGGAGCTTGCCTTCTCGTCCAGGTTTGGTGCCCTGGTGAGGTCGGACACAGCCGTGTTGATACGGCGTCCGAGATCTTGAAGAACCATGGCGCCTGCGGATTGATCTGATCTGCCGAGGGTGTTGGCGTTGGTTCGCAGCTGGACAGCAGAAAGGAAAGCTGTCGTTATGGGGATGGCAAGTTGAGAACGGAGAACGGTGGCTAAAGACCAGAGATGCGCCAGGGCCGCCCCCCGTCGCAAAGGTTCTAGAAGCAGTGCACCAAACGGGATCGCGGGGTGCGGGTTATGGTGCGCGACAGGGCTTACTATCCGGAAACCTCTGCAGACCTTATAGCCATACCGGCCTGCGCAATTAAAATTATATACCTATATACCTAATAAAAGCAAAATATACGATTAATTAATAAGCTATAGCCGTTATTTCCTATAGGCCTATATAATCTGGTTTACCTAATATAGCTAATTAAAGGGCAGGGATAAGCCCTTACCCTATTTATTACTAGTAAAAAACTTATAATAATTAACCTATAAGCTCTTTCCTTTCCTTTTTCCTATAACACTATAAACGGTATATAATTAACTACCTATATATATCCCTTATAGCTTATACCACCTATCTTATTTAATTTATTACCCCTAAAAGTATATATAAATTAACTTTTTTAATAGCTATTATATTAAAATTAGCTAAAATCGGTTTTATAATAATAATAGTAATTTATATTATATTTTTTATTACTTTATTTAGGCTTTAAGAAATTATAAGTTTTAATTATTATATAAATCTTTATATTATTTATTAATACTATATAGGCCTTAATAAGAATATATAAATAAAATAAGCTTAATAATACCCGGTATATTTAATATATCCGGTATATCCGGTAGTAAGCCTAGTAATAAAAAGGGCTGCTAAAAAGGTAATAGCGTTAATTAATTTCCTATTAATAGCTTTATATAGGTTTCTCTAGCTTATACTTTTATAAATACCGGCTTTACCTTATTATTTAAGGATAAATAACGTTTCTTAAAGGCTAAATTAGGCCTGTTAAGCTTTATTTAAAACTAGATAAATTTTAATATAATTAATTAATCCTTTATCGCTTATAACTAGCCTATTATAAATATTAATAATAGCTATAACTTTAAGAATTTTAATTAAGGCCTTATAGATAAAGGCTTTAATAAAAAAGGTAAGATAATTATATTTAAAAACCCTATTAAACCTAATAAAGCTAATTAGATAAAGAATATATTTAAATAGATTTATAAGAAGCGAAAAGCCTTTTAAGCTTATTAAAATAAGTTTATATAGCCTATATTATAGTTTTATAAAGGTTATATACTTTTTAAAGCCCCGAAATAAATTATTAGGAATATAAATATATATAAAGCTACCTTATATTATCTTAATATTATTTTAAATACTAAATTTAATAATATTAGCCGCTTTATTATAAAGGCTAAAAAAGAAATAATATATATAGCTATATATATTTATATATAGTATTATATTTTAAGGTATTAATATAATTATAAGAGATTTAATACCTATTTTAGATAAAGCTTATTATTATTAAGGGAAATATTATAAACTATATATTTAAGCTTATATATTAGCAATAGTTTTCTGCTATTATTAGATACCTTTTTATTAAGATATTTAAAGGTAATAATATTAAACCTATTAAATATAAAATCTGCTATATTACCTTATATATTAGGCTTTTTAATAATTATATATATAAGAAGGATAGCTGCTTTTTAAATATTTATACTAATTATTAATTTAAATTAACTGCTAAAAATTATAATTTATAAGGTATATATTAATCTAGCCTTATATAATAGCTTACTAATATATAAAAATAAAAAAAACTATAATTAATACCGGTAAAGCTAGATATATAGCTAAGGTATAGTATATTAAGTTATTTATTAATAATTCTAATAGCTTTAATAATAAGGAGCTAGCTTTTAAGCGGTATAAATTTACTTAGCCCTTTTATAAAACTTTTTAGCCCTTTTATAAATATAATTAGCCCTTTTATAAATATAATTAGCCCTTTTATAAATATAATTAGCCTTTTTATAAGATTTTTTAGCCCTTTTATAAGCTTAATTAGCCCTTCTATAAGCTTAATTAGCCCTTTTATAAGTTTAATTAAAAATATATTAAAACTAATCCTAATATTTCTTATTATATTAAACCTACTTACTACTTAAGATCTATACCGGGCTATATATTGCCTAGCAGCTATATAACTAATATTAGCTTACCTATTTAGCTTTAAATATAGGTATATAACCCTATATAGTTTTAGGTAAGGCTTTTTATTAGTAGTTAAATTTAATCTATACCTAATAAGACCTTAATATAGCTTTTAGCTAAGATTTAGTAGAAGATAAATTGTTATATTATATTTAAAAACTAATAGGCCTAGTATATAGCTGTATATAAAAGTGCTTTAAGTAAAGATAATTATTAATTAACCCTAATTAACCCTAATTAGCTTATACCTAATTTAAATTAGGTTTTATATTCTAATATAGCAAGAAGTTTAATTAATAGGGGTATATATAGATATATATCTCTTACCGGAATTACTAAGTATTTATATTTATAGATAAATATAAATAGGTATAAATAGGTATAAATAGAAGTTTTTTAAGCTAGGTTAGCTTTAACTATAAATCTCTAAATATATATAGAAGTTTTTTAAGTTAGATTAGCTTTAATTATAAATCCTTAAATATAAATAGAAATTTTTTAAGCTAGGTTAGCCTTAACTATAAATCCCTAAATATAGATAAAAGCTTTTTAAGCTAGGTTAGCCTCGGCTATAAATCCTTAGATATAGATAGGCTTAAATATATATAAATAGGTTTTAATAGAGTTAGATATATTTAGAAAGGTATAAATAAATATATTTAATACTATTTTAATTTTTTTATATAATGCTTTTAAACTATTAAATACCTATAATAATAATAATATTCTTTATAATTATTTAAATTATTTTATATAAAGGTAATTAATATTTATTTACCTAATATAATATTTCTTTTTATAAAGATATATAATTATTAATCTTATATTAGTAAATTTTTATTATTTATAATTACCTTTTTACCCTATTTTCTATTAATTTTCTTCTCTTTCCTTCTTTTTTCTTTTCTTTTCTTCTTTTTTCTTTTTTTTCCTTAACTTATTAACCCTTTAATTCTCTAATTATTATACCTTAACCTTATATTAATCTTAATTAATACCGTATATAGATTAAAAAGCAGATATAGGCTTAAAAATCTATTATTATTATTTTTATTAAACTTTAAAAAGTTTATAATATCTTAATTAAAAAGATTATATTATGCAATTATCTTAAAAAATAGTTTATTAAGCCTTAATAAGGTTATATAATTAATATTACTAGCTTATAAGCCCGAATTACTACTTTTTATTTTAAGTAAGGGTTATTAAATTAAAAACTTTTTTAATATCTAATTAAGAAAAAAAGCTAGCTTATAACCTTAACTAGAATTAAATATATTCGGCAATAGCTATATATCTTTTAATAATATAATTTAAAGGAAATTAAAAATATATATAACTATTTATATATATTTTTTAAAGAAAAGCAATATAGTAAAAACCTTATTATTAGGATTAAGAGAAATATATTATATATATACCTTTAATAATAAATAATCGATATCTTAAAAGATATACTTTCTTAAGTTTATTTAATATTTTATTTAAATAGGCTTAAAAAACGTTATTTAAAGGTATATAGATGCTGGGATAGGTTTATATATTTTAGCTCTAACTTTATATAGTTAATTAATAGATATATAAAGCTATTACGCTATAGTATTAAGTATTATATTAGTATTAATACTTATTTAAGGTTTATTATATAGTTTTATTATAGTATTTTTATAATTATAGCCCGGGTTATTCTTATATAGTATATTTAAATAGTTATAAAGTATTAGTATATACCTTTACTAATATATATAGATTATAAAAAGAAAATTAGATTTATTATTAGGGCTTATTACTATTTATTATAAAATAGTAACCTTACGGAAAAACTTATATAACCTTATATAGTATTATAGCTATATTATTATTAAGTAATATTTTTTAGTAATTATTAAGTTTCTTTATATCTTATTTAACCTACTTTAGTATTATTAGCCGAAAATAGTAATATATTAAAGGCTACCTAATTTAAATAAGCTTAATTAAACTTTACCTTTTATAAATACTAGGTATATAGTAAGAGTATATATAATATTAAGATTAAGCGATAATAAGGAAGTTTATATAAGAGGTATTTATAATTTTGGAAAGTAAATTTAGCCTTATATATATTTAAATAAGTATAATATCTAATAAATAAAGACTTTCTTCTAATAGCTAGAGAAATTAGGCTTATAGGATAAGTATAATCTTATATAATATATTATATTGCTTTATATATATTTACCCCGGATTTATTATAAGTTTTCTAAGTTTATATAGCTTTAAAATTCCTATTATATTTATAAATAGAAATCTCGGCCCTATATTATATTTAGAAAGCTATAAGTTCTTTATTATTTTCTAAATAAGGAGAAGATTAAGGATTATAAGTACCCTATATTTAATACTATTCTTTAAAAGTTAATTAATATTATTAATTAAAATAGTATAAATTTAGATAAATATTTAAATTTAGAAATAATAAAGGTTTATAATAATATAATAGATTTAATTAAAGGTATATCTAAAAGGTTAATTAATAAAACTTAATTAATACTATTTATTTAATAATATAAGATATTTAAATATAAACTTTAAAAATATATTAATAAGGGATTAAAATTAAAGGTTAATTTAGTTAAATTATAAACTAATAGCCTTATTTATCTCTATATATAGTTATAAGATAGAGAAATTAATATAAATTAATTTAATATAAAATTTAATATAAAAATAAATATTAAAATTTTATAATTAGATTTATATATTACTCTATATTAGTTAAATTAAGTAATTTCTTTTTATTTAACTTTTTTACCTATAAATCTATATTATTAAATATAAAAGGGCTTTCTATATAGGTAATTTTATATATATTTATAATAAAGGAAATAGCTTAAGTTATTAAGCTTTAAACCTATTTACGCTTTTTTAGTTTTATTTATATATTATTATTAGCCTATATAAAGAATAGTATTAAAGGTATAGCTTATAATAAGCTTTTCTTATTTAATAAATAAGGAGTTTTTCTAGCTATTTAAATTAATTAATAACTACTTAAACTTAATAAGTATTAATTAATTTTTAATATTCTTTTACTTTATAAAATCTAAGCTATTCTACTTTTAATTATTTTAAACTTACTATTTAACTATAGTAGTATTAATTTAATTCTTAAGCTTTATTATATTATATTATATTAGCTTATATAGTAATATACTTCTCTTTCCCTTTCTACCCTTAAATAATTTCTTTTTATATTTAACTTTCCGGTCTTATAAAAGTATAATAATATACTTATTTTTATTATTATCTTTAATCTTCTTAATATTAAATATATTTATAATTATATAAAGGCTAATTAAGGATTCCTTATTTATAGTAAGCTTAATTATACTTATATTATTATTAATTATTATTAATTAAATAATACGCTAATTTTTAATAAGCGCTTTAAGGTCGATATAAAGGTATTTAAAGAGTTTATAAATAAGCTGCTTAAATAATAGGTATTATTAATTAAGTATAAGTAATTAGGTTTAATATTTAATAAATCTATTAATTTAAATATAATTATAAATATATAGCCTTTTAATTTCCTTTATAGTATAATTAATAATAAAGAGTTAAAATATAATTATAGCTAATAAAATATTTTTAGGCTTCCTTATCTCTTTTTTACTTTTATAGCGGTTTTAAATAACGGTTTTTATAGATATTATAAGGAAATTAATTAAATCGGGGCTTAAAATTATAAGCTCTAAAGTTATATAAAAGCTTCCGGCTATATTATATAATATATTCGGATAAAGGTTATTAATTTAGCCTATATCTAATTATATAGGGCCGATAGCGCTTTATAAAGGTTATAAAGGGGTAATAAGATCGATTATATCTGGAAATAAAAGTTTATAATTTAGATAATAGCGCTAGTATAGATATATAGCCCTTATTTTAATATAAAGCTTTTATATAACTAGGTATTTAGCTATAAGCTTAAAAGGGGGTATAAAGGGAGTTATTTTAGATAATAAGTAGTAATAAGGAATAATAACTAATATAAGGACCTATATAGCTAAAATCGCTTTAAAAGTATTAATATAAAAGAAGAAAGGGATTATACAGATCTATATAAATTTTTTAGTTTTAATATATACCGAAATATAGTTTAATATATAATACTGCTAAATTATATATTATAAATTTGCCTTACTAGGTAGTATAAATAAGTGACGGAGGGTATATATAGATAAGCGGAAATTGGGGTCTATAGGGGTTTCCGGATAGTGAGCCCTGTCGCGCATTATACGGGTGGCTATAGTCTCGGCAACTTAGGTAAGCAGGTGCTCTCCAGCTTAAGTACCTAGGTACTTAGGTACATGAGACTAGCTGGAGCCAACTAGAGTGACTAAGTACCTCCAGCTTGTTGGATTTCTGGGTAGGTCTTTTACTCAATGACTACACCTGCTTAAGTACATACTTAAGTAGACTACCTATACTTACTGCCAACTTTACGTGTCCTAATTCTTGGACTTTGAATACCGACCGCTTTTCCGACATAGCTACCTAGGACTATTGATAGACAACAAACTTGGGGCTGGGTTCTACTCAGGGTCCCGCTGCCACCACTGCCTTTGCTCGTGCTGCATCGCTTGGAACTGTGCCACCTGCGCGTGGTTGATCCGCATGTTGCCCCTCACCTGCCTCCGTTGCTGCTGTGGTGCTTGCAGGCGCTGTGCTTGTGCTTGTGCTTGTGCTTGTGCTTGTGCTTGTGCTTGTGCTTGTGCTTGTGCTTGTGCTTGTGCTTGTGCTTGTGCTGTGCTTGTTCTTGTTCATAGGGTCTGCTTGGAATGGGAGCACACAAACCTTGAGTGCTGCGTCACCGTGCCACGGTGCTGCTATATACCCGTTCTCGACTTTTGCTTCCAGGTACACCCCTTGATAATCCATCCTGTTCTCATGATCTTGCCCTCTTAAGCCTCTGCTTGTTCTGTCATGACAAGATCCGATGCAAAATTTTGCCGTGCCATTCGGAATCGCAGCATCTCTTTAATGTTGGGGGGAAACTTCAGGTATTTGGGTGGTGGGTGGCAGATTCCCGATCGCATTTGGAGTGGGAGCCTCAGGTCGCTGCAGGATTCATTCCGCCTCGGCTCAAGGAGAGGCCACTCACTATAGACTACCACCTCCTTGACTGAATTGATTCCACTGTAGTTGCCTTAACAATTCTATCTCCCGGCCGCGTATAGGCGCGTTCGTCTGCAAGATCCATTGCTTGAATTGGCCTCATTCCTTGACATCCGGTGGTATGCCTCGAATATTTTGCGTTACCTGAGTGGGCAGATTAAGATCGTCCATGATCCATTGCGAAGGTAGGCCATCTACCCGGTCGTCTCGACAGGATCTATTTATTGGGTCAGCAAACTTTCCCCGCTGCATCTGAGGGCCAATTCCTTCCTGAGCTCGTTGATGCATAGGACTGCCCATGGGATTCGCTGCGTACGCTACTATGTTCTGATCCTCCTGAAGAGCGTCATCTGAAATTTCAGCTGATGACAGCCAGTTTAACGTCCCATAGTGCCCTTGCCTCGCCATCATAAGCCTCTTCTCGTTCTGTTGCTCCAGAAGAATTCTCTGCATCTGAAAGTCCTGCAATGCTGTAGACGAGGTGGGTGGCAGGGGCTGCTGCTGAGGGGCTGGCATTGAAGAGGCCTCAAATAGAGGCGGTGTTTGCGATCTCATCCGCAGAGCACTCCGCAGAACACTCGATGGTGATTCAGGGAAGTCGCTTCCCTCATCCTGCGTTTCCCTAGCCATCATAAGCCTCCTCTTGTTCTGTTGCTCCAGACGCATATAATTCATCTGGTGTTCCTTAAGAGGGTGATTTGAAATTTCAGCTGATGACGGCAAAGTGACCGAACCCAGATTGTTTTCAAGCTCAGCCACAGGATTCGCTGCTTGTTCGTGTACGTCGCTCACCACCTCACTGGCATCTTCTGCTTTCCTGTCCACCCATAGCCCCTTCTTGATCTGTTGCTGCAGACGCTCAAGCTGCATCTGGCGGTCCTGAAGAGTAAGATTTGACTTTAAACCTGATACCGGATAAGTCGGGACACGCGGATCCTCCGGAGAAGGAGCTTCAACACTCTGTGGTGGCTTAGATGCATCCAATAATAACGACTCCTCCTGCTCTCGTCTTTCCATGGACAGCCTTTCCTTATTCTGTTGCTTGAGGCGCTTAAGCTCCATCTGGTGGATTTGAAGAGAGGTCGGGCGCCTATCTTCCAAGGTATCGAGACGAGATGCAGTCGTCTTTACTCGGCGAATTGACCTGCTTGGCCTGGGTGTGTCGTGTTCCTTTCGAACATGTTCTTTGAGAGACCTCTGGGTCAGGAACGGCGGATATTGGCATCCCACCTGCGTGCACGGGTATCTGCGAACATGGCTCACTTCGTGTTCGATGCGCAACTCTCTCGTGTCAAACCCCATAGTTGCACGAGGGCATGTCCGGAGCCTGCAAGTGTGAGCGGATGTGGCGAACTCATTGCGAAAGGCTTCCAGGTCGCGGGATGATACACCTGGGATATCCGGCTCGTTCATAATATGGAGCAGCAAGCTCTGGTATTGTGCGAGTAGGGCCGACACACCATCGGCCTTGGCTGGGATAGATCTTCCCTTGGTAGCGTCTGGAAACGCTACATTCAAGATCGTCAGTATCTGGTGCGACTGCAGATGAGAGACTCGACTCACGGCTTTCGGATCTGAGACATTGCTCAAGTTGCTTCAGAGATCTCGCCAAAATAGCCTTCCGAACGGTATCATATATGCTTTGGTGCTCTTTCAGGTGATCCAATCTCTTGTCCTGAGATGGATCGTCGTGAAGCAGTTCTTCTCCGCCGTTTCCAAAAGCATCGTCGATGCCAGAACAGAGCTTGCAAAGGAGGCTGTGAAGTGTTGGATGAGTGGCAAGACCACCATTTCGACTAATAATAGCCAATAGGTAATCTGTCCAGTACTCAGTCGCATATAGTTGAAGTCCGTACACACCTCTAACGAGTACCCGGAATGTTTGTTGGCGGTCCTGGTTGAGAAGCTTCACACTGGATAGCAGACATGCGACAGAGGCGACGCAATGCTGAACTGTTGCGGTTTCCTCAGAGATGACCAGATTTGATGCAGAGCTTTGCAGAAATCTATAGAATGAGAGACAATCAGCACAACAGGGCATCGATATAGGACCGCCATCTATCACCAGGCCAGACTCACTCTTTCACGGAGACGTGGATGAATGTCAGTGTTGTGTCGCTTCGTTGCTCGATCAAAGATCGACATACATCTAAAATGTATTGAGGTGCGGGATACTCTATGTCAGGGTCGCCATATGAGAATCTAACGGCAGACAACAATTCACACCTCCGTAAAGGCCGCCGCGCAAAGGCTATCCAGCTGAATATACACTCGATGTGACGTTTCGAGTTTGGGTCTAGGGACGCTAGGATCTGGGACAGGAGTTGAAGATAGCTAGACAATTAGCAAATGCCAATGCATTGGTCAACAGAACAAATATACATACAATGAAGAGAGTTCCCTTGGTAACTGGTTAATCGAGTTCCTCAATTCGTCCCCACGGACGAAGATGTTGCTGCTGACAAAATCCAGAACCAGCCGGGCGTAGAGGAACATGCCTAGCACTCGTGTTAGTCTAATCAGAACTTATGAACAATAAAAGGGGGATTTCACAAAGTGACCGTGTCTCGGTGCCAGGTTTAAAACTGGAATTATTATAGGGCCGAGATTGAATAGCCCATACAATAAGAAGATACACTCACCGTCGGACTTTTGTGCGATCTGTTGGCTGATGTTCTTGATCTCAAGCGCGCTCAATCCCAGTTGTTGAAATCGAGTGTCCAATGACCCTAGTCTCTGCAAAGCGTACTTCTGAATTGCCAAACCTAAGCTCTCCTTCTCCTCCGATAGTGATACTGTCGGCTTCTGCCGAAGTAAATGAGACACACTCGTGGATGGACGACTGGAGATGAATGCTTTGCAGGTTACATTTTCCGAGGCAGCAGTTTTTGACACAATCTGCTTGACGAAGTTCAGCAAACGGACCTGTAAGTTCGGAGAGTGATCACGAAGCTCATCCACACCGTCCAGAATAATCCAAACATAGCTGTGCTTGCTGGGATCCTTGGCCGAAGTGATGACAAGGGTCTGAAGCAGCTGTTCTAGGATCGGAACGGCTGCCACTTGCTTCTTGAGAACAAACTCTTTGTAGACGTTTGTCGTTAGGTCCCCGTCCTGGCGTAGTATCTGCTCAATTAGAGACCTGAGAATTTGGTCATACTCGGAGGATATAAGAGACGCATTTGTACAGAAATGATGGAGTACAATATTGCCGTGCGATTTCATAGAGCTGACCAGCTGGGCCGAAATTACACTCTTCCCAGAACCTGCTGTGCCGGATAGCCAGAGGACTGGCGTTTGCGGTGTTGGTCGCATCCAGGACTGGATTTTGGCGTTGTTGTCTAGGATCCATTCACATGTCCGAGGGTACCTGGCGCCTTGGCCGGCCACGGACTCGAAGATGGCGAGTTGATCGCAATCGTTCACCCGCAGCCACGACTGGATCTCATAGAATTCCTTGGCCGATTGTTGCTCATCTTCGAGGCTGATCTTCTCGAGACTTTGCTCTCTCCACAAATACATTTCTTGGCGGATCTTGCGTGCCTCCGAGATGTCAATAGCGTTTACCAATCGATCAATTAGGTCCTCGTGTCGCTTCATGTTTTCCAGTATATTGTCGAAGCGTCTTTGAAACCTCCCCCACGAGGTAGAGAAAAGCAGTTTCCAACCTGGAGGGCACAAATCAGCAACCATGCACCGCCGAAGCGAAGACTCGAGCTCCTATTCCGAGATCACTTACCGCTCCGTCGGACAAATTTGTAAGCGTGCTTATGAAACTCGAGGATATCCGCATAAAATGAGGCCGTCGTTTCGTGGAATCTCGGGTCCCCAAGGAATGACTTGCGGAGCACCTCAAAACGTTGCAGAGAGCTCCCAATACGACCGTATGCCCCGATAAGGCAATCGAATGACTCAATATGCTCAGACGCAATTCGCAAGACCAGGGTGATTGGAGCCCAAATCCACGGTAAGTATGGGGTCCCATTGCAGAGCGTGTCTACAACCTTCGAGTAATGCTCGAGTCCAGCAAAGAGAGGTTTCAAACGCCGCATATTACACAGCCATCCTCGGGAACCGAGTTGATTCTCGATTTCAAGTGCCTCTTTCCGAACGCGCTCTAGAGAATAGTCATGGTAGTCTGTCGAATCTTGTGGTGTAATAATCTTCTCAAGATCTTCGAAGGCGCTTCTCATTGTTTGCCGTGCGACGGCAGGTACGGCTTTGGGTAAAGGCATTGTCGAGAATCAAAAGACAGCCTGCCGAAGCTCTCACATTCCAAGATAGAGTAGGCCGGACTTCTTATTAAGTGGCAGTCAGAGATCTAAGTGGAGAACGAATGGGCAAGAGTGAGAGGAAGTGCAAGGGCTCGAAGATAATAGACACTTCGTCATTTATGGGCAAATGCAGGCAGATTTGCAGATCTGGATGGTGCCTTGCTGCGCCAGAATGCATCTGCAAGAGTCCAGCCCCTGGTTTGTGCTGGCTTTAATTCTGACCAACCGTTGAAATTAGGTGTGTATGACAATGCGTGCCCTAGACGCTCCGCCTCACCTCTGTTACAGCAGCAGATGGTGTGATAGGCCACAGGCTGCGCATGTAAGCTCAGCCCCTCAAGTGCTATCAGGCAGCCAGAGCTAGCGGTCGCAGGCGAGGAGAAGTAGGTACGACGTATATGCAGTCAGATCAGGCTGGTGGGGCAGTTCGCGGCACGACATATTAGACGTAGATGTCTTGCTCCTTACTTCTGACAAAATGCATCAACACTAGATCATGGTTGTCATTTTTTGTGTTTCCCCCCTAAGCAGACAACTGGATCACTACTGGGTTCCCAGGTCTTGTATATGTCTTTCGTTTTCAGACGGTAAAACGCCGAAGTTTTGAAGATGAGTTCAGCCCACGAGGAGCCATCGGCTAAACGTAGGCGCTTAGCAGATGGACGGAACGCTGCTCAGCAGCACTCAAGTTCCTACTCGGACACTGAGGGCATCATACCAAGTTATTCGCTGGGTCAGATGCAATCTTCATCAAACTATTCACCTGCGACTCCATCTCCCGGCCATGTGGCCAGTCTTCAATGCCAACAGAGTGTGAACGCAGTTTCTTGGCCGAACCCAGGTGAGACAGGGTCCGCGTTCTGTGGTTCGTTTCGTATCGACCAGCCATGGGAGAGAGCGCCACATACACAAAATCAATTCCTCTGGGGACATATGCCATATTTTGATCCAACGGGATGGCCACAGCACGGTCATCTCTGGCATACCCCGGTCGCGATACTCCCGGCGCCCCATCATTTCCAGTCGCAAGGTGTCTTCCCCGTACCAGTCCAGAATAATTGCCTCTTGCCAAACGAGACCACACCAATACCATACGCTCCTACTCCCTTGTTTCAACAGGAACCTCCCTTGTCAGAGAACATATCCGAAAATATGCCGTCGAACGGCATAACCGGACTAGGCCCTCAGGCCGGAGGCTCAAGTGTGGAGGAGATCGTTTGCTTCGGCATGGTATGATGAAATCACTATGTGTAATGGTTAGACGCCTTCTGAATATAATGGACCAGATTCCCCAAATACAAGCAAAATGTCACCGATCAGGCCGCGCAGATTTCCTGCAGTCTTTCGCAGTGGACCTCGGATCTTGGGATCGGTTTACCTCGACAAATAAGGATCTTGGTGTCAGTGGACGAATTCCACCAGAGCATGGACAGATTATTCAAGGTCTCCTGGAAGAAACTTCCTTGGACCTCGAAGTTTCTTGCAGTGTCGTCACACCAGACATCCCCGCCCGCTCCGACAGGTCCATTACGCAAGTGTCTTGCTCTTTGAGCATCACTCTCTATGGTCCTTTCGAGCTATTCGACGACGTCGGAACTTGGCTTGAAGACTATCACATTCACCTTCAAGATCCAATCACAGTGGGCAAGCAGGATGTCAAGTACTGCAACCCGCACCGGCTCTCGGTGGAAGACGTTGCTTCCTGCGTCTTAGTCTCGACATGCGTCTCGCGGAATTCACACCTCGGTATCCTTCAACCCACAGAGAATCAATATGACTTCTTGGATATATTAAGCGGCCATGCCGATCTGGAAGAAGCATCTCAGCCGACCGCCGTTCAGACGAGCCTGCAGAGGTAAGTGACGGACAACAGGCTTACTTTGGACGCTGCCGATCTCAATACTGATGCGTTGTCCCTAGGCATCAAAAGCAAGCTCTTACATTTATGCTGAATCGAGAGAAAAGCTGGGCATTCGATAAAGATAGCGAGATATGGGGACTTCGAGACACTCACGGAGGCGTTCAGTACGTTCAGCCCCGAAGATTGTTGAAACAGCTGGTCGTGACTGAACTTTGCATTTCACAGATTTGTGAACAAGATTTCAGGTGCTGTTTGTGCTGAGGAACCCCCGGCTTTTCGAGGTGGTATCATTGCGGATCCAATGGGCCTTGGGAAAACATTGACGATGATTGCCCTTGTCGCCACGGATCTGGACTCCGAACATCACGGAGCTTTCTCAACGGGTGACATTTTAGTTGAGAACAGTCACAATGGCTCAACGCTGATCATCGTGCCTCCCCCCCGTGAGTAGCACTGAAACAATTCACTTTGACGCTAAAGCGACGAGCGAACAGTATTCCCCCCAGCTGGGTAAGTTCGAAGTAAGCTGACAATATGACAGTTCTCGGCACGTGGCAGGAACAGCTGTCTGAGTAAGTATAGTCCTGACAGCTAATGCTGCAAATGCCCACCGAACTGTTGGAGAGCTGCTCATTGTCCCTTTCCTAGGCACCTGTTTGACGGAAAAATGCCTCTCCGGCTTCATTATGGAAAGACAAAATTGGCCGGCCTAGGTGACTTGGAGAATGTTTCCATTGTGCTGACAACCTACCACACCGTGTCGGCTGAATTCAAGAGCGAAGGCAGAATGAGAGAGTCATCAGTCTTGTTCTCGACCCATTGGCGAAGAGTCATTCTGGACGAAGGTGACTTTCACCTTATATCTCAAGTCCTCATGCTGGACCCCTCATTGATTCGAACATTTCCAGCGCATTTCGTACGCAACGAGAACAGGCAAATGGCTCGTGCGGTTTGCGACCTCCAGTCGAGTGCTCGCTGGGCAGTTACTGGGACTCCCATCCAAGTGAGTCTCCTACCGCCAGTGTGGAACAGGCTCGGGTTCTATTCCAGTACTGATTAATATGTCTGATTTAACAAGAACCACTTGAATGATCTTTCGGCACTGCTGAAGTTCATCCGGGCTTATCCCTACCACCAGCCAAAACAGTTTAAGGCTGATATATCGTCACCATGGAAACTCGGCGAGGAGGAAAAGGCGATCAATCGTCTCAAGCACCTATCAGCATCTCTTGTTCTCCGGCGGCCAAAGACCACTATATCACTCCCACCACGGCAAGACAGGCAATATCCCGTTGATTTCAATCCCGAGGAGAGAAGGGCGTATGAAGAGGTCCGGAGCCAAGCGATCACAACAATCGAAGAGGCTCTCCAGCCCGTCTCAGCAACATCAGAGGGTGTTTCTTACGTCAATGTACTGCAACAGATCGAGTCATTGAGGCTCATCTGCAACCTTGGAACGAACTATCGCCCAAGACACAAATATTCTACGGAGAGACAACAGGAAGACTGGGCATCTCTGGCACAACGAATTCTCAATACCCGACGAGAACTAGACGTCATAAGCTGCCTCCATTGTTCTTCGGATATTGGACTGTCGGATTCTCAGCTTGACCCTTCCGATAGCAAACGAGATGGACGGTTTTTCCGCTGCCTGAAATTCTGCTGCGGCGAGTGTGTCGAGCAGGCACATCGGTCGAGGCAGGAGGTAGGTTGTGGACATGTACCTCCTTGCCTTGGATCTACTGTGTCTCTGGTGGGTAAGGCGACCGAGGAGGCTGGGTCCCTGGAGCCCGCGGGGCTGCAGCCCTGCGTTGGACTGCCCTCGAAACTTCAGGCTTTGGTGACAGATATCAAAGCTCTTCCAAAGAAAACCAAATGGTACATTCAAACTTCTCACGGAGCTTCTGATCATGATGAGAGGATACTGATAGACTGCAGTGTTGTCTTTTCAACTTGGAGACTGACACTAGATCTTGTGGAAGCTGGGCTGAACCAGCACTGCATTGAAAACGTCCGCTTTGACGGGAAAGTGCTTCAGAAAGACCGACAGGGTGTGGTGAACAGATTCAAGAACGATCCAAATACTCGGGTGATGCTCCTCACTTTGTCTTGTGGTGCTGTAGGGTCAGTTACTCATTGCGTCCGGCGTTGAACCTTTATTTCTCATCCATCCGTAGCTGACCTTTGAAACAGACTCACTCTGACAGTGGCATCACGAGCATACCTCATAGAGCCCCACTGGTATTAAGACTCACCGAACCGGACCAATGTTTTTGACTGACTGTCTCAGGAATCCTACCCTTGAGGAGCAAGCACTTGCCCGGATCCATCGCATTGGACAGACGCAAGAAGTGACTACGATTCGGTTCTATATTAGGGATTCATTTGAAGAGGTAATCAACTATACTATCCGGTCCTCCTATCAATTTGAAATTGAGAATAACCACTCATATTTCCCGCAGCAAGTGATGAAACTACAAACCAAGAAAAAGCAACTCGCAGGCCTCTTGCTTGCTCCACACGACGGCGGAGACACAGACGACAATCTAGGGGGTTTACATGTGAGTACATGTTGAGTGTATTGTCTACCCAGCCTAACTCACTAACCTAAATTCAGAACCTGAGATCCTTGCTGTAGAACAGAGTTCGCTCACCACGTGGCCTGCTTTATGGCCAGCTCTGGCTGTTCGCAAAACGGCTGCCTCTACCAACTGTCCAACCCGTGCGGGCAGTGAGGGGGCCACTTAACTCGTGTGCAGTCGTGTGGCCAGGCACACTGCTGGTCTCTGGTGACGTTTCTTCGAGTACGTGTCCCTCCTGCTGGGTCTCATCTGCAGCGACTGCTCTCCCCTTCCGCGCCAGCTTGACCCAGATCATGATTCCGATGGACAGGAGGAGTAGAAATACTTGTTATTGGGGCAAGTATGGCTTTGCCAATGTGTCGGTGGGTCGAGTTGTTGGTGTGTTCGATCGACCAGGGATAGTCGTGAGGTTAGACGACAATATACGTGCCCAAACCCATATACAAGAATGGGATTGAAAAGCCCACATATTTCTCGGCAGCGCCCATGATGTTCTTTTCCTCCATCAAAAGAAAACCAAACAGGCACCACACTCCGAGTAGAATGTAGTAGACCACGTTGTACGTTGCTATTTCTGCGCCCTTGACCTGCGAAAATAGAGTTACATATGCTGCAATATTGTTCCCTCCATTCATGATTGTGATGAAGGCAAGTTTAAGGATGCTCCGCATCCCACCAGACTAATTAGTATCTGAACTACTCTCTGGTATTGAAATCGTAATATCCAGGGACTTCCAGACTCCCAAGAGGATAGGAAGCAAACCAAGAAACCCGATTTGTTCCGCCGGCAGCACGACCGAGACGCCGGAACCAATCATGCTAATGATTACGATGATGGTGAATCCAAGAAATTGTCCGGTCGTGATCTTCAGGGGCGTTAAAGCTTTGTGGTGAGCCGACTCGGCAACCTTGAAAGACGTTCCCAAGACGAATGCATCGTCAATGTTCGTGATAGCAAACGTCAGGTAAGCAGTCCCAATCGGTTGGCCAAACTGCATGTTGTCGGGTGAAGCAACAGAGCTATTTGCAAATAGTACGTCAGATGGTCAAGGACAGGGAAAACGAGGAAATGGACGATGGGGATATGACTGACGAGAAATTGCGATAGGCCGCTTACCTAGGTAGGTAGCTACCGTGTCCTGTCAGATTTTGCCGCGTCCCTGCTTGCTTGTAGAACCATGTACGCTGGTATGATACGGAGATCAGTGTAAAAGCCTGTTCCAGCTTAAAAAAACAAACGGTAGGCTTCAAAACTATAGAGGCGGGAGCCCTTGTTAACCATTTACTTTCATGTATAAAATGAGCTAGGCTTAAGATTGATGGAAGGCTTCCAATTGGATTAGACCATAAAAATAAAGGAAGTTCTAGAGCTATCCCTAATGCTTAGCTGCCCCGTGCTGCCCCCGGTACAGTTTTTGATTGTAACAGAATCTCCAAACGTGACGTTTCAATTAGTGAGTAGGGTCATCATTGATTGAAAATTGTACACCTGATGATTACCGAACTCGATGGGTCACCCCTGAGATGTCTAGATACCGAGTCGTTTCGCCATCCATCTGGCGAATCTTACAGATTGAGCATCTGCAAGTCTCCACAAGAGATCAGCTACCCAGAAACTGAGGACCAATGTCAAGCTCACTGAGGCCAAACAAGCTGAGAGCTTGGAATATCCCGAGAAAAACATCCTCAATGCTACATGCTTCGCCCAGCCCTGGGAAACAGTCCAGTGTACTAGATACAGACTGTAGCTAATATCACCAAGATACAAAAAGAGCGGTGTGTTGAAAATCGCTTGTAGGGAGGGCAAGCTCTCGAGTATCAAGACAAAAGCTACGCCTGCACACCCAAGAATGAACCGAACCTGGTCCATGTCGCCCATGTGTATGCGAGCAAAATGTCTGAAACCAACACATTCTGACGGTGTTCCGTTGAAAGGCCACGAGCCGAAGAAGAGCGTCGGTAAGAGCATCGATGCTGAGCCAATGGTAAGCATCTTGCTGTGGATCGGCTTGAGCGCCGGCCGCTTTGCCCTGAAATGTCGCAGCTCGGCCAGGAGCATTCCCATGAGGAACAGCCATCCTATCCACTCGCCGACGTGGATCTTGTACCCGGCGACGATGGAAACACCAACAACTCTCACTCTTGTTGACGTGCGCGCAAAGGTCACGCAGCAGAGGAAGAGGAGGAGGGAGCCCAGGTGTTCCTCGACTAGCGTCCATCCTTGGGGGAAGTAAGATGGGACTACGAATGGCCTTCTGTCGATAAGGAGCAGATACTGCAACCCAACCAAAGCTTCCAAGAAGAAATTTGGCTGCGGTTGTATTAAATTCACCTGGCCAAGGTTCGCTAGGACCCCCATCCTGCTTGTAAACGCCAGTCAGTAAGTGGCGCAGTGTTGATGGCCTTCCAAGGTTTTGGGTGCTGCTCAACACGCTTTGTGAACCACGCCACAGGAAAATATTTTCTAGTTCTTAATCTAGTGGGTGGCCTAGAAGCTCGCAGGATATTTACGTACTGAATCAGAATCCAGCTCATTACATAGACTGGTACAACGGGGAGGAAGAGACGAATTGGTCTGCGGAAGATGCTTGACGGCATGCCGGCGATAGCATCTTCTGCATTTCCAGCATATATTTTTCGAAGAGGGCCGTGCGAAAGTGCAAAACCACTAATAACGAAGAATAGGGCCACAGCGAAGCTGCCATTGTTGATAAGATGGAGAATGGGGAGCTGGACGTAGTGGTCCTCTCCTGGAGGGCCATCGCCGTAGCATCCGTGATTTTCGGGGTAATATTCTTCGGTGGCATGCTGTATCACGACTATGACAGCGGCGATGCCACGGAGGCCATTCAGATACGACGTCTCGTTGACTCGAGATGGCTTCACGTCGCTGTAGTAGCCGAGTCGTCGGGCGATGAAGGAGGGGAGAAAAATCAAAATGAAGCGGCATAGTCTTATGCGTCTGTGAAAGCAGGAAGCTTGGCATGTCCGCAGGATAAGATCGCTATCCTTTTCCTCTTGCAGGCGCTCCTCGCCTTCACGGATAAAGGCGTGGTGGTATGGGGTCTGTCCTGCTAACCACGGTGTTGAAATGTCCTCGCTATCAGGCAAGCTGGTTGATCTGGCAGAACTCGGATACGCGAGCAATGGTGCTCCTTGCTCCCCATCCTTGAAAGACGACCCGTTCCCATAGACCATCGGAAAGTAGTCGTCCGATACGGTTACAGGGGAGTCTGGACGATGCGACATCTTTTCGACGTGTGCGATGGCATCCCGAGAACATCTAAAAACGAAGAGCGTGCGGCATGAGGAGCGAGCTCCTCCAACCTCGTGTGTCAAAATGACGGGTGCAAATGCACTGTCGCGACAATATAGATCACTTGCATGGCACCGCTCAGCCACAAAAAAGGTAGGGCGCTCATGTGTTTTAACTGGGGCACCGCTATGTCTTGCGGGAGCACTAGACTATCTAACCTTAGGGGGTTGCTGTGCCGGACAGGAGCGCCCTTGACTCAGCCATGATCGGCCCACCCAGCTTTTCTGATCCACCCACCCAGCTCCGCCAATTCGCCCACCCAGCATAAGCTTTATAGGCGATTTCTGCTAGGAAATTAATATACACCCTAATAAAGCAAGATTACCCCGCAGCCCCCCCTGCCTCAAGTAAAAACTACTTAACGCGCTACATTTAAATTAAATTATATTAAATTAGTAGCACGCTTAGGGTATTAGGTAGGTAAAAACTTCACTAATTTTATAATTTGTTAAGGGTATTAGGTAGGTGGAGACTTTACCGATTTAGTAGTGCGCCTAACGCACTGGGTAGGTGGAAACTTTATTAAATTTGGTAGGGCGCTGGGTAGGTAGAAACTTTACTAATTCTGCTAAGGATTTTAGGTTAGTGCGGGGAAATTCTGCTTAAGGAATGCGGTATATCTGGCCTATATATAAACTGGCTATAGAGCTTGTACTGGGTGGGCGGAAAGTTCTTGGGTGGGCGAAATGGCGGAGCTGGGTGGGCGGATCAGAAAAGCTGGGTGGGCCGATTATAGCTGCCCTTGACTCCCTCTGATTCAGAATAGTCATTAAAATTGTGTGTGATACAAAAGGAATGTTATGTCTAATAGTGACGCAAAATGGATCTTGAATTCGCTATTCCCAGCTCGTTATACTACGGGGCACATATATGCCTACCCATTCCGCCAGGCATTGGGATCCATAGGACTGGACCTGGTCTGGCAACAGCCAGGCTTCGCTGCTAAGCGCGCCGGAGCAATGTTCAGTCGTCGCGTGCTTGGCATACCCGGAGCACAGGGCTGTGGAATACGGGCACCGGTATAAGTTCGGAGAGGACGACAACTTTGGGAGAGCCCAGACAGGTGAGACAGGCGCGTCCCATCGGCTTAGGGCTATGTACGCGACACGACATAGAGCGCGCCAGATGCGCGCCAAGAACTCGCTGGGCTGCCAAACCACGCGGGAGGATGTCTTATCCCACATGAACGCCCATTCCGTGCCCATTGTCCCCGTTTGAAACGAGCACATGGTTGTGTTTGATAGCTGACCTTCGAAGTAACAAAACGATCGATATCGCGGAAGGAACTGGATTACTTGTAGATGGAAGAGGCACCTAGGAAACACCAGGCGTGTGCTATTGGACCTCTGAACTTGCGTCCATTGCCAAAGAGATGAAAAATCAATCAAGCTCGGAATCAAATAGAAACAAGTAGGTCGACTTTTCCAAGGTATCGCTAACTAGCGCATCTGTGGCAGAATATAGGTTAGCCACTGCAACACGCACTGGCGATCGTCTTTTGCTGCATCCGCGCCTCTCGCCGTCATTCAGCAACCCACGAGTATATACTTGAGTAGCTCAAAGGGGCGGATACGATTGAACAATGGGATAAACTATCGAATGCGCAATGAAACGCAACTTCGGGTACATGGTATGATCCCGGCTACAGACAGACTATATACAATGGAATGCTAATTTTTCAACTTTTAATTGACAACGATGTTGTTCGGCAGGGTCTCTAGCCACCCATCGAGCTGCAGCGCTGGGGCAGGGGAAAGCGTATTCGCACAGGCCTTGCCATCAGCGATGCTCTGAGTCTTCAGTGCGGGACAGTCCATGTTGACACATTTGTCGTCCATGGCCTGCTGCAGCTTGTCTCCCTGCCAGCCGAAGACGTAATCAGCGTGGGCGCCGAATCCTGTCGGGTCGCCCTGGCTCCAGACGAAGGGCTGAGACCCATCAGTGGGCCAAATGGAAGGGTCGTTGAACGGTGATGTATCCCAGACAACTTCCATATAGATCTCCGGAAGCAGCACCGGGAAATTGGAAGGGCACACGCCGCCGCTCTCGACCTTGGCGCTGGCAGATGCCACGTGGCTCCGGTGATCCTCCGAGTCGAGGTCCTTTCCATTCCAGCACTGCGGGAAGCGGATGTTTGCCATGATCCCGGCCGGACATGGCTCGGCTGGCATCGAGCTCGTGCCCGTCGGCCTGCTGCTGAGTGATGTCAGGCACGAGTAGGTCAGCGTGCCAGACTTTGCCCGATCCTTTGACGAGCGGGCGCTGGGGTTCCCGACGAGCATGCGGAACCCGGGTGGGAAGCTGGTGACGTTGCGCCCGTCGTCCGGATAGGCGTAGTAGACTGTCACGCCGCCGGTGCCTTGTTCGAACCCGCTGTTGGGAACCTGCTGAACCCGGTGGTACGTGCCGTTGCGGGCCTTGAAGAAGAGCGTCGCGGTCCAGTAGTTGGAAAAGTTCTCGGCATACGTGCATGTCGTGCAGGAGGATTCGGGGGCGACGTCCGCTTTGTCGAGGGTGTAGTTCAAGCCGTTCCCTCCGTTGAATTGGTGTAAGTGTCCGGCAGTGGTCTGCCCGGGGAAAATGAGACTGGTACCCGCAGGTCAGCGATGCGTCTGTGTTTTCCTCTTGAGTAGCCAGATAATTGTTACTCACGGGTCAAACGCGCCATAGGCAAGCTGAGAGCATCCGAAGCGAATTTTGCCAGCGCTCGTAAAGTCAAGCAGCAGTAACAGTGCTGCGGTACATGATGAGAGCTTCATCCTGCGAGCGATATCGACCCTCGAGAAAAATCTGCAAACGAAGAAGAAATGAATGAGTGACGGTTAAAGATATGCAAATACTACTGAGCCATCGCGTCCCTAATCACAAGTGCATATGTATTTATTCCAGTCATAACGAATACCCAAAGGACGTGGGGGCCTCAATGAACAGCCCAGTGTCAGGTAGATTGGCTGCGGAAATTAAGGCTTCGACAATAAGATATAATTCTCTTGGTATTCACCCATAAACTAGCCAAAAACTGCACTGGCCTGACGGGGCTGTATTCAACCAATCAGATGGATGCAGCTACCTGGGTGCGTTTCTAAATGATCATGTTCCCAACCCGCTTGTTTCAATCAGAGGCATAGTCAGCCGTTCTCTTCGGGACGTTGTGCCAGCCCTTCGCCGCATCTCGGCTGGGCTACAGTCAAGGCTTTGGTAAATAACTCCTTCCGGTTCGAACGCCTCCCAGAAACTGTAACAAACCCAGCTTTGATTTTTGAGAATGCTGAACACAAGGATGGAACTGTACCTAGGTACTTGGCAGGAGTGTCAACTCGTTCCGACCACCACTGCTTGGCAAAGCGCTAACAATATTAGGCCAGATGAGAGACCCCCTTGCCCCCTGTGCTAGGATGCTCAACCCGCAGAGCGGCACCTCTGGCGTTTAACATCAGGACAGCCGGTAGATAAATATTGTTGATGACTCAGCATGTCGACGTTTCGAGTCTGCCTTAAGAAAATGGTATATCTAGGCGTACAGATTCTCATGTACACCTGTAGGAATGACCATTCTCTTCCAGTGAGGGGCCAGGGCTTTAAAACCGTTTTGCACTTCTTGCCCTTGGCGTTGTCATGCATTTTCGTTATAATTATGCAAAGGTCGCCCCCTTATACTGGTCCAATCTGTCCAGCGTTCGTCTAGTTACCAAACCGCATACCACAAAGTGGATGAAAACGAGAAAGCAGATAGTCGCTGTAACTCCAGCTGTCCAGCAAGTTAAAATCAGCCAATGGTCGCAGGTATGTACCTCTTTCAAAATTAGGCACTAACCAGCGGAGTCAAATTAACATCGTGACCGTCGAATACCGGCTCGAGGATCAGAAAAATATATATAAACGTTCCACTCGATTTAGCATATTACGGCCCTTTAGGAAATACGTTAAATAGTTATATATATTTATTGCTAGCCCTAATCTTTTTAAATTTTATTGCTAGCCCTAATCTTCTAAATATAATTGCTAGCCCCCCCCCGGAATGCTTAAGGAATTAGCGGAGCGTATTATAACCCGAAGCTTACGAGGCTTATCGGTACGGCGCAACTATATAATTGCTATAGGTAAATTAAAGTTTAAATTAATCTTTAACGTATTTATTACAATATCTAAGGGGAGACCCCCTAGGACCTCCCTTACCTACGGCAGCTATAATAACCGCCTTTTTCCTTTAACCTTAATATTATATAACCCTTGGCTAAATATTTCTAGAGGTATATTTACTCTAGCTAATCGAGGTATTAGGATTTAGAACTAACTAATCCAGGTAGAGATAACTTCGGTAATTTAAATCGTAGTAAGAATATTTTACGTACCGCGCCCCTTGCAAGCTCGGGTTACGATACGCTCCGCTGAACAAAGTAGCACCCGTTAAGGAGCAGGAGCCATCCATAACTCATGAGAATGATCGGGGTCTGCCCCACCCGAAACATCATGCGGCCGAGGACTAGAGGCAGGATAGCCTCCAGGTCCTTTTCGCGCCAGAGCATAGCCGTGGCCCTGTAAGTTTGCTCTCAGACTGGCCATGTAAAGGCAGCAATGACGGCCGCTGCTGATAGCCCAGCCTGTATTGACACCCGGTTAGAGAGCGCTCTGACTCTGTTAGAGAGCGCTCTGACTCTGTAGGTACCTATTGTAGGCATCCTCGCAAGTGCTCATAGACTGACAGCGCGTCTAACAAACGATAGCCCTCCCTCCTTACGGCAGCACGAATCTACCAAAGCTTAGCATAGATCTTTTCCGTCGGCTTTGTTGGCATGTTTGAGTTTGGTCTTGTCGATCAGATGCTCTGTGTAATACTTCAGTGACCCTCGGTAACATATGGAGGTCAGATACATAAATAATTTTGGAGCTGGAGGGTTTCAAAAGTTCGAACATCAAATGGCTCCAATTCTTAAATCATTGCTTCAAGGATATATGAGGCAACTCGAGAGATTGAGCACTGCTCAGACAAGTGAAAAGTTCATGAAGTCGTAAATCGGGTAATCATTGCGAGTGTCGAGGTCGGTAGCGTATACACGGAGGCTACCACTTAAATTATCAGAGAATTCAGAAGGCCGAAAAATCACCTGGACCGCCACCACCAGCCCCTGGACCAACTTTCAGTCAAGGAGCTGGAGACATATCTGTGCCACATGAGCGAATCCCTGCTGAGAACAAAACATGGAAGACAGTCTCTGATGACGAGATTGGTGACTATGTCCGGCGAGTCAGCATGAGCAGCCTCCATGTCTCGTGCACTTGTCTAATGTCGACAAATGAAAAGTCTGGAGTAATAGACCAGCGTCTTCGCGTCCACGGTTTCAAGAACCTGAGGATTGCTGATGCAAGTCTTTTCCCCAAAATTCCCAGTGGACACACAATGGCCCCTACCATGATGGTAAGCATACCTAGTCATTGCATAGCTCATGCCCTGAAAAGTTTTGTGGAAAGGTCCTGTGCTAACTTAAAACCCTCCAGGTTGCTGAAAGATGTGCCAGTTTCGTCATCAAGGAGTGTTCAGATGATCATGATGCCGGACTGGACTCTTTACGGCACGGAAGCCGTACTTTGAAAGAATTTTCATAGCTTGGAAGTTTCTCGGCCTGGAAAGCCCCATTGTAAAGCTTCAGAAAGTTATGGCTACTAATAAGGTACATGGGAGCGAGTAGATTGCCACGACACACCAACACGACGTCCTTGGTCGCGCAGATAGATTTTCACTCAGCAATAGTCCATGCAACTGAGTCGGTCACATTTAATTCGGAGCTCTCTTCGCGAACGTAAAAGGATTCGTCCGTGGCACCGCCCCTATAGACATAGCCGAACCAATATCGCCCTCCCGTGCTACCGCTGTTGGTTCCTAATTTTGACTGTTAGCCCGCACGATTGCTGGGTTCATTTATTCTATGAGCGCGCCCGAATCATTCGTCTTCAGCATACCTTGGAAGGCTTCGGCCGATGTGCAAGCCGAGTAGGACTTGCATGCGTCCAGGACGTAGGCGTACCAGTCCGCCGCCTCGTACTCGGTCAGGTTGCCGTGGTACCCGGCGATGATCTGCGATGGGAACAAGAAACTTCCGGCAATCCAATTAAGAGGAGGAGTAAGTGCCACCTGGGTGAAGTTGAGAGCGGCCGCGGCAGCGGTCACAACCTCGGCGTTGAATTGCACCATGATGATTGACGCTGTGATGATGGTGGAAACGGCCAGGTAGTAGGGCGACAGCGGAGAAGGGCCAGAGGTCTTTGCTTTTAATATGATGTGCACTACCACAGTAAGCACATATTCCAACTATTCCAAGGTTACAATCAGAGATCTTGGCTACCTTCACAAGCAAACAGCCCACAAAAACGGGCTATTCCGTCATGTTGCACTCTAACTCGCTGCGGGCCGGGGCACGTTCCAAGAGCAGAAGGTGATTCCCAAAACGGATTCTCCCCTGTCGGCTGCAACACACTCCTGCCCGATATTCAGGCCTTGGCTGTGTTCATGCACACCTCTTATCTCAACATTGGCCGAGGACGTCTGTATAAGGTTGGTGGAGTCCGCGGGACATGCCCTCTATTGCAACATTTGATGATACTGTTGCCATACCTTGATTTTGAGAGGCAAGAAATCCGGACTCCAGCGACTGGCTCCCGAAGGATGTAATGTACACATTACGTTACCGTGTTGTATCCCCTTAGGGCCCTCAATCTGAAAATCAACTGCGATTACTCTTAATGACGGAGATTAGCTATGGATCAATTAGGTGTTATGCTGAGCACCACTTTCGTACCCGGATCAATACATTCAAACCCATACATGATGCCAGACCTCGGGGTCAAATGCCCGCCAAGATTCATGTTTCAGTAGCAGTCGTTTAATGCTCATAATCTATTAATTTAAGTTTAGAGGAATAGAATCAATCCCCTTTGATAGTTCCTTTAAAGTAATGTCTGACCCGCAAGACGTACCAAATCAAACTACCCAGGACGACGGTGATCAACATGCTGGCGATGATCGTGTTTGTCGGCAGGTTGTTTTCCCCCGTTATCTGACCAGTCAATTAGCTTACCGACGACCCACTCATTGCCCAATGGGTCTTTTTCTCTTACCCTCACTAACTAGATATCTGCTGCCGGGCATTCCCCTGTCTCGAGCGAAGGACCACATGGAACGCGACGCACGGGCGTACGTGCCCACGGTACTCAGCCATCAGGCAGGCACCGGTTGTCGAATTGACACCAGACTGGAAGATCTGCAGCCAGGGATAGAACATGGTCTTCTGGGCGGTTACCGCGGCGTCTAGATCTGTGATGCAGAACAGAAGGGCGACTGTCGTGGCGAACGCCAGTGAACCATTGATGTAAATTGTGTATATTATCGACCGTGGCACTACGATGGCGGCCGCCTGGATCGATTCCGCCATATGTACGGCACAGTCGGCCCCTACGAGCGAGGCCGTGACGGGAGGAAGTCCGACGAGGGATGCCAGCCCCGTGTTGGGTCATCTCCCGTTGTCGTAGAAGGTGTTGAATACGAAGTCGGCATTGCTGTGAGGCGAGAGACAAATTAATGATATCAGGACGCCGAAGAACCCTACGAGGTGGAGCACGAGGGCCACTGCTTCGAATCTCGCTATCAGACCGCCCGTGGTCAGGTTGATCGAGGTGGCAAACAGCGCCCAGCCCCACATGATGAGAATCGTATGCCATACCATTGGCACGTAGGATGGTCGTGCGAGGACGATGATGCCTTGGAGAACTGTCGTGGATCCATAGGCGCTGGCGATAGAGAGAGCTTGCCAGTTGAGTGCGGTCAACCACGCAGCTGAATAGCTGAGGAAGCTGACATATCGCTTGGGACAGAGCATAGCAATCCAACGGTCTGCAGCGCAACACAATCGGCGAGATGGTTGGACTCGAGTTCGGACTTCACAGTACACTGTCCGCCCGTGGTAGGTGCCATGAGTGACATCTCGCCCAGCGTCGCTGTGACTGAGACTGTTCAAATCCAACCGATGGTAAAGGACCAGACCACAGCCCTTGGGCCGCCTACGAGAAGAGCCGGGACAGAAGTGTTGAGAATTGCCTCCCATGAAGAGAGCGCCGAGCAAGACGAACCCACCGAATGGACATGAATCCAAAGCTCCGAGTGAGCAATGGCTGTTTACCCAGTCGTCTCAACGTGACATCGTCGTTGGCAACCCGAATCCGGCGAGGCTTCGTTGCAATTCGAATCACGGCAATATCGTCAGCGGTCTTGAGCTCAATCTCCCCATGGTGGGAAGTCATAGCGCCGTGATCGTTATCTTGGTCGTTATACATTGCACCGGGCGGCTCTGTAAGAATTTCGCTTGGCCTTAAGACGTCGAAAGCGGATGGGAAATTAAACTAGTAGCAGCGGTAATTGGAGGAAAACGGCTATTTCTAGAATTCTGGACTGGGCATATTGACGGATCAAAAATTGGGAGCGATGGGCAAGATCGAGCGGAAGCAAATCGCACCGGTGGTGACTTCTCCATTTATGTATATCAGATAGCTACAAGGGCGGGTGTAAACTTTCAGGTGGCAAGGGTCTCTACCGTACTACCAGTTTACCGAGAACTCAGGTTACAATAGCAGAGAAAGCTATACGCTTATTATATACGTCGTAAGCTGTAACCTCGGGAGATACCAAACGTTAATAATCTGCATCTGCTGCCACTATATAGCCAGAATCGGCGCACCTAGCATTTCGGTCTAATAGATCTACAATTTATACACTATTAAGTATTAATAATCTTAATACTTATTAGCTAGGCTAGGGGTGTATATATGTAAAATAAAAGTAATAAGTAGAAAATAACTCGATTAATTAGATTTTTAATTATTATTTAATTAAAGCTATCGCTAAAAGGCTAATAGCTATAAATTAGATTAAAGGAGATAACTTAGCCGAACTATTTATTAAGCTAAATAGCCTATATCGATAAAGCTTAATTATAATTAACTGCTACTATTTTTATATTAATAGTTTTCCAATTTAGCTATAATTATACCGTTATTAAATAGCTTAAAAATAGTTCTTTCTTTAATAGAATTATTAACTAATATATATATATATATATATGACCTTCGTTATTAATTATTTATTTAATTCTTTACACTTAATATAGCTCTTTATTTAAATTATTAACTTATTTATATTTATTAAATATTTTAACACTTTATTTAATAATACCTTTATTATAATATTTATAAAGCTATTATCGCCGTTAATCTATTTAAGTCTATAAATCTTTTATTATTTATATATTTAATATAAAGCTGTAATATCGATTATTAGCCGCTTTATTTTATTATACTTAGCTTAAAAAAGTATTTATATAATAAGTAAAACTCTATATAAATAATAAAAGCTCTCCTAGGTATAAGGTTAAAAGACTTATAATTATATTTTTTTAAACTAAATTCTATTTAATTATATTACGTTTCTATAATTAAGCTTTATCTTTTTAATTTATTTAAATAAAAGGTAACCCTTTTTAAAAAAGCGTATTAAATAATTAACCTTTTTCTTTCTATTCGGCTTATTTATCCTTACTTTATAAATAATTAACTTTTTTATTTCCTTAAAATAAACCTTATATATCTCTAAAGTAAGAACAAATATATTAATTTACTTAAATAAGAAAGGGTTCTTATCTTTATACTTCTTTACCTTAATAAGAAAACTTTTTATTTATATAGAAATTTACTTATTATTAAATAAAGTTTATTTCTATAGCTATTTATAATAAAGCTATTAGATTTATATATCTAGATATTATACTTAATAATGAAATATAATAGCCTTACCTAGCGTATATAAGTGGTGGTTTAAGCTTAATTAGCAGTTATCTCGGTTTTAGTGGCGCGGCAGGCTAAATAATTGCTTTTAAGTGGTCTTATAGAAAAGGTTATAGTGGATAGGTATATATTTACAGAGTAGAGCCAGAACCTTTAAGGTAATGGCGGCTTTTTAATATTGCTTATTTTAAGCAACTTAAAGGCTTAAGTTATATAGTAATAGCACTTTTATATAATGCTTAACGGTATTAAACTAGCTTATAGCCCGCGATAGCTTTAACCTCGACGGTATTAGCTTTTCTCTATCTGTTATAATAGTATATATATAACTATAAGCTAATAGTGGAATTAAAGCTTATTAAAAGCACCGGCGTAAATAGGCGCGGCCTAACGCTATAGCTATTAGTATAGAATAACGGTTTTTAATTATAAATAAGCTTATAGAAGTAAATTAATAAGTTATTATAAAAGGTTTTATATAGCAAAACCTATTATATTAATCTTAAAAGATAGATTATATTTTATCTTTTTCGGATACTTATTATTATTCTAGCTTAATAGGGGAACTTAAGTAAATAAAATAGTTAATAAATAATAAAAGAGATTAAAGGAAAATTAAGTTAATTAATAATTAATTATATTATTAATAAAAATATTAAATTAATATCGAAGCTATTAGCTATACTATAAATTATAAATATTAATACACTTTTAATAATTTATCGGTACTTTATAATAAATTAATAAAGTATATTACTATATATCTTATATTATAAAACGTTAATAGTCTTTTCTTTATTAATAATAGTTATTATATAACCTATTTATAAGCTAAAGTTTTAATTATTTATTAGTTAAAGCTGTTTTCAGCGCCTCCACAACCTCTTGCGCACAATTATACTTAAAATGCCACAGCTTCTGGATGATACCTCGCACCGGATTGTTCTCAGTCAAATGAGGATACTCCCCATCCGAGAGCTTCTGCAGAATTTCCTCTTCCTCCACTGGGCCATAGGGGATAGTCCATTCTGTGATCTCGCATATTGCAGTACCAAGCGCGAACAGCTCCGCTGCAAGCGTGCCTGTGGCAGGAGAATCCTCCTCTGGCCCTGGCGCCCAATAACGGGACTCGTACTCAAAGTCGAGTTCCGGGAATATGTCCTTTAGACTGGACCCAGCAAAGTCGCATAACTTAATATGAAGATCATCAAAGACAAGAACATTTCGAGCCGAGAGATCACCCCAAATGACACCGCGGTCGTGGATGTGCTGCAAGGTCTCCGCAAAGTCGATTGCCACTTGTACGCGGCGAGCCATGGTCGGGGGTTCGTTCTTTCCGATGTACTCCCGTAAGTTGCCGTGTGGTGCTCTCTCGAGACGCAAAGCCCAGGCCTCCTCTCCGTCGGGCATTAATTCAACACCCATGCACTCAAGGATGCGCGGGTGTGAGCCGAGAGCTTCATAGACAGCAGCTTCACGCTTAAACATGTTGCTTGTGTCCTCGGCAAAGGCTGCGTGATCGTACATTTCGCCGTCAAGCCAAAACCCGGCCGCCTTCAGAGCATACTTGGGATTGCTCTTCTCTGCGTACACGATGCTGAGACCCGTTCGTCCGAGTGGCTCGAGTCTGGCCCGGATAGCAGGGGCAGCTTCCCGGTCAGAGAGTCGCATTTTGAAATGGGAGATTGATTGAAAGTTGAAACAAGTTGAGAATGGAGTCGGAACGAACAATGTGGAAGAATAGTGAGCTGAATAGAATTGGGCGAGAACATGGAGGGCAGTTTCTTGACGGTGAGGGGAGGACTCAAATTAATTTAAAGTCGGCGCACAGGCCCCGTATTTATACTTAGTTAGCAACATTCAAATGCCGCAAATTTTGCTATCAAAGACATTGCGCAGGAAGGATCGAGACGCAGCACCAACAGGCTCACCACGCAATGATTTATTTATGAACTCTCTAATCAGCAAAGCGGTTAGGCGCTTAAGAAGCTGCATGTTAATTTGAGGGCTTGATGTTGGGAGATACTAGGTGGAAAGCCCCTGCCGGGGCCCTGGGAGCCAGTCGTCCAACATTCAAATGTTGATTCTTTGCATGGTCTTGATCACAGACAAGTTTAGAACACTCTTCTCACATCCCGGCACAGATCTCCAGCCTCTGCCCGCCATTGCAGTGCCCGAGCCCCCAATCCAGCCCGCCACCGCGAACCCGCCCGCCGAGCAGCTCGTCAAGCTCCTGGCGGTCCAGCCCCACCCCCCCTACCAGGGTCGTGACGCGGTCCTCTTAAAAGGCCACATCATGTCGCCAGTCTTGCTCGGCCGTGGCCGATACGTCCTCGCAACGCCTCAGCTCTGTTCCAGGAGCTTCTTGTCCGCCCCGTATTCCGGCCCCCTGCTTGTCGATGGTGATTTCCAAGTTCAAGTTGGGAGCGACGGAAAAGTGTCGCCCATCTCGGTCTTCTGCAGCTCGCTCGCCGCGGCGCTGGCACACAACCCGGCCGTCATGGTATTGCACTTCTGGGCTGGCCAGCACGGCTTTCCCGACGACGATGACCCCATCAGGGGTCCGCACGGCCTGGTGCGCAGCCTCGTATACTTGGTGCGCAGCCTCGTATACTAGGTGTGTTGGTTGGGCTTAGGGCCTAGGGGTACGTATACGCAAAAGCAGAAAGCAGTAGGCAGAAATAATTCGATTAATTAAATAATAAAGAGTTAAAGCTATTGCCAGAAGGGCGATAGCTATAGGCCAGTTTAAAGGAAGCGTTTCGGCCGGATTATTTATTAGGCTAAAGGGCCGCGGCTAATTAATTAGCTATACCTATTATAGCTAACTATTGCTATTTCTATACTAGTAATTTTCTAATTTAGCTATTATTATACTATTACTAAATATCTTAAAAACGCCCTTTTCTCCGAATTAATAAAATAAATTATATACCTATAATAATTAATTATCCCCTTAAATTATTATAATTAATATATCCCTTTATCCGAATTATTAACTTATTAATATTAATTAGATATTCTAATACCTTATTTAATAATACTTTTATTATAGTATTAATAGGGTTATTATTTCTATTAATTTATTATATCTTATATATCTTTTATCTTTTATATATTTAGTATAAAGCTATAATATTAATTATTAGCTGCTTTTCTTTTATTATATCTAATTTAATAAGATATTTATATAGTAAGTAAGAATTAATATAGATTATAAGAGGGATTATAAAGAGGTTAAGTTAATTAATAATTAGCCTTATTATTAATAAAAGAATTACCCTAATATTAAAGCTGCCGGCTATTTTATAAATCTTAAAAGCTAATATACTTTTTATAATTTACTTATACTTTATAAAAAATTAATAAAGTATATTATTATATATTTTATATTATAAAAGGTTAATATTTTTTTTTTATTAATAAGGGCTATTATATAGCTAATTTATAAGCTAAGGTTTTAATTATTAATAAAAGATTTATTTATAAAGATTATTAGGATTATTATTATTAAATCGATTAATATATATTATAGCTTTTAGTTAAGGTTAGCTATTTACTATTTTAATTATTTATTAAATTTATTATAATTATTATAATCTAGTTTTTAGGCTTATATAATAACGGAAAGGTTAAATATAGCTTTTAGCTAGCAGATTAAGGTAATATAGGCTTTATAGGCTTACTAGTAAAGGTATTTTTAAAGATAGTTATTAGCGCTTATATTAATTAATTTAAGCTTAATACCTTAGCCTTTTTACTTTATCTTAATAGTGCTATTGAAGGCTATTATTAACTTATAGCTATTAAAGTTAAATAATTATATAAAAAAGAGTATAGTTTTTAGTTTATATTTAATTTTCGCCTTTTAAATTTTTTTTTTAATAGCTAAAAATGCTAGGTTTATAATAATAAGGGTATTATTAGTTTATATTTTAATTAGCCTAAATATCTTTTTTCTATTATTTATAATTAAAAGGTATAGGTTATAGCTAAAAGTTCTTATTTCTAGCTTTTTATAATAGTATTTATAGTATATAGTTTATTAATATATATTAGCCTTAATAATATTATAAAGCGGTTTAATTAATTGTATAATTATTTTTTTTAAATATTTTGCCTTTAATTCTTATAGTAATTATATTAGAATTATTTATAATAACTTACTTTTTAATTATAAATAAGCTTAAATAATATTATATAGTTTAAAGGCTATTTTCTTTATAAGAAGGGAGGCGGTAATAGCGATAATTAGTTATTAGTTAACTTATTAAATTATTAGTAATTAGGTTAAAATAGATTTCTTTTTATTATTATTATAGCTTTAGATTATAAGTTTCGATTTTTTATATAGTTATTTAATTTTATTTTTAATCTTATAAACTATTTAAGCTTTAAATAGTTTAATTATATTATAAAGGTTATAATAAAAGTGTTTAAATTTAAAGATATTATAAGTAATTAGGTTAGTAATCTTTTAATTATTTAATTTCTTAAATAGGTTATTATTAGCTATAATTATATCTTTACGATATAGCTTAAGCGATAGAGTATAATTATCCTTTTTTTTTAAGTTAGTAAGGTTTTAAAAGCTTAAGGTTTTTTTTTAGGTTATTTTTATTATTATAGTAGCTGTTAATAGCTAATAATACTAGTGCCTTTTTAACTAAAAGGGGAAGTATATAAGGTTATTATAATAATTATATTTTTTATATAATTTATAGTATTTTTATAGGTATTAATTTAATTGCTATTAGCCTTATTGCCTTTAGTAACTGGTTATTTTAGGGGTAATAGCTATATATTCTTATTATATAGATACGGCTATATATAGGTTAATTTAAATCTTATTAAGCTATTAAAGAGGTTTAGGGTAAGGTTATAGCCGTTAATAGCGATTAGCTTATATAAACCTTGCTAACCTTCTTTTTTATACTATATTCGGATTTTATTTTAAAATAAAAGGGCTAATATATTAGTTATATTAGGGCTATTTTTTATATAAATTACTTTATTAATTTAGTATTTTGCTAAAATCTTCCGGAGAGCCTTTATTATCTTTTTTATAGCTTCTGCTTATTTCTAAATAAATAGTATAGATAGTAAATTAATTAATATTTATAGATAGGTGCTAAATATTAATAATATTAGAATAAGGCTATTAGGGCTTAAAATATTATTTATAGCTTTAATTATTATTTATAGGATTATTTTAAAGCTATAATAATTTAATAGCTTAATAAAAAAAATCTTATATATCCGGTAAAAAGGTTTATAATATCTTTTAACCTTTTTAATTAACTAATAAGCTTTTATAAAGATTTATTTATAGCTTATTTTTATTAACCTTGCTTTATTATAGAATTTTATTAATATAAAATTTATTTTTATATTATAAGAAATCTATTTTAAAGGGCCGATATATATATTAATCTATATTTAATATAAAGCTTTTTATATATTCTTTATAAAAAGGGATATAAGGAAATAAGTTATTTAAAAAGAGATTATTAAATCGATTATATATAAGATTAGCTTTAAGTTTAGATAAACTATATTAATAATTAATTTATAGTTAAAGTTATAGTTATTTTTTAATATAAATTTAAATCTTTTAAGTGCTAAATTATAAAGTTAGTAATAGTAATAGAATTTAGTTATTATAATTAATATAAGTATATTAAAATTATAGCTTAAATTTTATAAAAGCCGGGTTAATTAATTTATCGATAGATAGCTAAAGCGATAATATAGCCGGTATAGTTTAGGTTTAATAAAGAAAAGGCCGGCTTTTTATTTTAAAAGAAAGAATTATAGGTAACCCTATTTATAAATTATCGGGTATATATTTTTATAGCTAAAGTTATTATATTATATTATTTTATTAATAATATTTTAAAAGAATATATCTAGTTTATTTATATTCTATATATATAAAAGGAAGGGTATTAGGGCTTTAATTATATAGAATATAATTAGCTTAATTAGTATTTTAATTATAATAATATTAATAAATATTAATTTAAAGCCTTTTTTAAACTTAATAAAGGTTTTACCCGTTTATAAAGGGTTTATTATTATTATTAGATTATTTTATTAAAGAGTAAGGTATTATTTATAGCTAGCTATAAAGAATTTAGCTACTCCGGTATTAAGGATAATGCTTTAAAATTATAGATATAAATATTATCTTTTAATTATAAATTAATTAAAAGGTATATTATTATTATAAATAGCTTTCTTTTTAAAGGTAATTAAATAAAAAAAAGCTTTATCTGCTAAAAAGGTATTTACTTTTTTATTATTAAAATATATCTTTTTATTATTATTATTAGAAATATTTATTTCTTTTATCTTATAGCCTTTATATTTTATAATATAAATAGCGATATTTTAATTTATTGCTAAATAGTTATAATATTAGTATTATATAATAAATTAACTTTATAATTATTATTTTTTTTCTAAGGTATATTTTATTAATTAATAGCTTTTTTTATTATAAATAAAGTATTTTTTTTAATTAATAATTACTAATCGAAATATTATTAGTAATAGCTTTTTTAAAATAATTATTTTTAGAATAGGGCTTTAAAGCCTTTTTAATAATTATTATTATATTAATAATTAAGATATATTACTTTTACCTTATTACCGGTTTTTTTTAAGTTTTAAATAAAGGTATTCCGGGTTTTTTAGGTAAAATAGGTATTAAAGTAAAATTTAAGGTTTTAAAATAGCTTTTTATATAGTTCCGCTAATATAAGTAAAGCTACTTTAAATTTTGCTATTTTAATATAGGTATAAATAATTTAATTATAAAAGATTTTATTACCTTTATAGCTTAGGTTAAGTGCTTATTAATAAAGCTATAGCTTTTTAAAAAGAAGGCAGAGAATCTTATAAGGGCTTTTATTAATATTATTTCTATTATCTTAAAAAGTTTAAAATATTATTTATATCTAATTATTATAGTATTATTAATAATTAATATCGGTATTAAAGTATATTTTAAGCTTATAATATATAGTATTAAAGGTATTATTATAGCTAATATAATAAATAAAATAGTTTATTATATAGCTTTTAAGGATTTTTAATAATATTATATAGAATTAATTAAGCTTAATTTTATTATATTTATAATAGAGAAAAAAGATTTTTAACTTATTATTAAAAAGATTATATACCTTTTTATTTTATTTATAATTATTATTTTAACTTTTTATAAATCTTAAAATCTTTTTAAGGTTAAATCTTTTATTAAAATAAGGTTAAAGGGAAAGGTGCTAATAAAGGTTATATAATATTTTTATTATTATAAATGCCGGATATAATATTTCTTATTAGCAGTATAGTATACCGGCTGCTTAGAATTATTAATCTTTTCGGGCTTTTTATTAGTTTTTTTCCTAAGGGCGAAATTTTTAGGGGATAATAATAGCGCCTTATAAAGATCGGTTTACTTCTTTATATACTTCTTTTCCTATTATTAAGGAAGAAGGAGAAAGCTAGTTTTTTTCTTAAAGGTAAATTTCTTAAAGGATAATAGGACTATATATAAGTCGGTTTGCTTCTTTATATATTTCTTTTTCTACTTATAAAGAAGAAAAAAGAGCTGGAAAAGGAGAAAAAGAAATAGCTGAAAAGGGGTAAAGCTATTTTTAATATAGTTTTTACCGCCTTTAATTAGGTGGTAAAGAATTATTTTCTAGCTATTAAAAAGGTTGGAATATTTTTAGATTAGCCTTATAAAAAGGGCTAAATACCGGTAAAGGCTAATTTTTAATAAAGATAATAGATTATTCCGGATTATATAGGGCTTAATTATTCTTTATATAGGATGATATTTATTACTATTATTTAAAGAAATATAAATTTCTATTAATCTTTATTATGCTTTAAAGCTTAGTTTTTTTTTATTTAAAAATTTAGTTAAGGAAAAGTAGGTTAATAAATTGCTAATTAGTCTTTTTATTATTAATTTTTATATAGATTTCTTTTTTTTAAAGTATTATTTTTAGTTTTTAAGTTTATTAGCAGTTAGCGGTATTAAATATATCGATATTTTAGCTATTAAATTTCTTTTTAAAGTAGGTAAGGAAAGTATTATTAATTACCTTATTTAGCTAAAATAAATTAGCTTTATAAGCGAGATAGATAGTAATTTTTTTAAGTAATTTCTTTTATAAGTTTATAGTTACTTTAAAGAGGGTAGGGTTTATAGCCTTTTAGCCGATATAGCTAACTTTTGGATAGGTTTTTTTAAGTTTCTTTAGATATACCTTATTTTTCTTATTTATAGCTAGGGCTATAGGTTTTTCGGAAAATTTAAAGAATTTAAAAAATATTTTTAAAATTTCTTTATTTTAAAAAATATTATAACGCTTATTATTATAGCTTATAACCGGCTTAATAGATTATTTATCTATAAATAATAATCTTTAATAATTGGAAGTATTATTATATAGTTTAATTGGTAAAGTTATCTCTTTTATAATAGTTAAAGTTAGTAGCAGCTAATAGTTATTTAATAAAAAGGGTAATTATTTAAAAAAAAGAAAGAAAAGAAATAAAATTTAATAGTAATATTATTATTATTATTATTATTAATAATAGTATTAATGCTAGTAATATTAATAGGGGTAAAGGAAAAAAAGGGGAAAAATAAAAATAATAATAATAAGGAAAAATATAAGATATATAAAAAGTATAGGTTATAGTAAGGTATTTAAGTAATAGTTTAATATAAATAGAAGTTTTAAGGTTAAGGGTATATTAATATTATAAAGATAAGTTAGGTAGTAATATTTATTAAATTATTTTAAATATATTTTAAGTGCTATATATAGTTTAGCGGTTTTAAATTATTAACTTTTTTAGTTAATTTATTATATATTCTTAAGCGGGAAATATAGTTTTATTATTAATTAAGGTTTTCTTTTTAGTTTTAAGCTTTTTAAGGGTTTTAATTTATATTTATTATAAGGGTAGAAAAAAAAAGGAAAAGGGGGCTAAAGGCTTAAAGGAAAGGGCGCTTTTTATTAAGGCGCCTTTTTTATATTTTATACCGAGGGAGAGGTTAATTAATAAAGGGATTATAATATATAATTATAATAATTGCTTAAGAGAGATATCGGAAGAAGAAGCTTATTAAGATAGTTTAATAATAGGGTAAATATAATAAAGCGTATTAAAGGTTATAAATATTTTTATTAAGGGTTTTCTTTATAAGAAAACTTAGTGATAGTTATAGGCGGTAGCTAACGGCTAATTTCGGTATTTTTTAAATATAGGCTTATAGCTACCGAATTAGAAAATGCTTTAATTATAATATAGAAATTATTACTTAATTAATATAGTTTAGAAGCCTTATAGATAACAGCTTATAGTTAATAACGATTAAGGTTTATCTTTTTAACCTTACTATTAGAAATTGTTAAGTAATTACTAATTAGTATTAGTTGGGCTTAGGGCTTAGGGGTGTGTATATATAAAAGCAGAAAGCAATAGGTAGAAACGATTTGATTAATTAGATAATAAAGAGTTAAAGCTATCGCTAAAAGGGCGATGGCTGTGGGCTAGTTTAAAGGAAGCGTTTCGGCCGGACTATTTATCGGGCCGAGGGGCTGCGGCTGATTAATTAGCTACGCCCACTGCAGCCAACTGCTGCCATTTCCATAAGGTGCTTCTATACCCAAGTCAGAGGCAGAATCTCCGGTCCAGCCGTCTCAAGCTTCCACACCCGCCACTGCTGCCATACCCACAGGCGGCATATGATAATATCAGCTGGGGGCGACGAGACCAAGGCCGTCATCGTCCGCCGCAACGGTGACAAGACCGGCCCCAAGCGGACCGAAACCATAATCACCAGGGCCGACCCCATCTTCGAGCAGCAGCAGCAGCAGCACGACAGTCCAGAGGCTCCGCTAACCCGCGCTCCCGGGGCTCCCACTCGTCTCCCGCCGCCTGCCCAGCTCCCATCTCGGCACCGGCGCCGCCACGGCCCCTGGACAACCAGGTAATTACGCACCTCAACATCGACCCGGAGTCGGGTTTCGCAACCCCTTCCGCGTCCGTCAGCTCTGGCCCGTTGCAGCATCTCGCAAGTCGTCTTTCCGATACAGCAGTCTCATGTCGTTCTAAGGCCCCAAATCAAATGGTTTAAAGATAATCACATAGGCACGTTTGGCGGTAAACCGGAAAAAAGCATCGATGCTTTCCGAAACAAGATTAATTTAAGCCTCGACCTACACTATACATATGCCTGGGACTCTAACATTTTTTATATTAGTGCCCAAGACGTCGAGCATTATCGCTCACTGCCTCCTTATACCTCTGGCCTAATACAAGGAGGGTTTTGAGTTTACAAACCGGTGGCACAACACACCTCTATGCGAAGCAGCAACCGTTAAGTGCCCAGTGAGTACATACCTATTTGCGCGCTTCGCCCACGCCATCTTCAGCCTTCTCAAGCCTTTTGTCACCAGCGGGCGATCCCGCCGCACCATCAAAGTCAATCAGAAGGGGCCCAAGAGACGGAAACATTACCGAGGGATAATCTGGTGGCAAGGCACGGTGGAGGTGCCACAGTACGGAGCACCAGCTCTAGCTCTGGACATCGGAAACGGAGCCGATAGCAAGCCTCGTCCGCCGCACCATGGCAAGCCAGGATTCTCCTGATCATTTGGTGGAGTGTTCTGGACGAAATGCCCGAAGCCAGGCATTCCATGACGGAGAACCAACCAACAAGGCATGTTCAGCCGCACCGGCGGCGGATAATGCGTTCGTCTTGAGGGAGACTAATCTCTCAAGACGTAACCACGTGCCACACACTAATCGCCAGGAATCGTATCGTAAAGTTCGAGACTGGGTCTGGACCGTCGACACCGAGCTGGAAGGCAGTAAAGGTGATTGCCGTCCCTTATCTGTGGACGGCGGCGATTCCGAGGACGAAATCCGATGGGGTCGGACGTTCAGACACGGCGCGAAGCCGCCGCTGGGGGCTTTCGGGGCGGGACCGCACCATCGACACGATTCCCTCTCTGACGACAGACGTCACGGCGCCAAATATCCTCGAGAAGCACCAGCATCAGCAGCACCTACCATACAACCCCACCATTCGGGATACCCTATAATCCGGAACAGCTAACTTCCTCCGCACCTATATAAACTTAATAACTTTACTTATATATTTCTTAATAACTATTAAGGTTATTTAAAAGCCGTTTATAGCTATAAATAGGAAATTATTAATTAAATATTATAATCTATTTTTAAAAGGTATTAAAAGTCTTTACCGCTTAATTTTATTAAATATAAATTAACCCTAAATAATAATATAAAAAGAATTTTTTATATTAAATCCTTAATTTATTAGCTATTTAATTAACCGTTATAATACCTTTTAAAAAGGGTTATATTAAAAAGAATATTATTAATACCCTATTTAATATTTATAATAATAAATTATCTTTTAATAAAGCCGCTTAAAAATATAATATACCTATATCTATATTATTTATATATTATAATAGCCCGGCTATAAAAAGTAACCTTAAGGCTTAATTTTTAAATAGCTAATTATTTATTATTTAAAAAGAATATATAGTTAATTAAATTTTTTATTAAAAAAGGCTTAAATATACTTTTAGCTATTTTATATTAAAAAACGTAATAATAATACTTTTTATTAAAGCTAATAATTTTATATTAATTAAATATTATTAAATTAAACGCTTTATAATATATTATATTTAAATTTATATTAAAGTTAAATATATATAAAAGGTATTATATTTTTATAAGTTTACTTTAAATATAATTAACTAATATTTTAATATTTAAAAGGGTAAATATATATAAATAAAGCTATATTTAATTATTAATATTAATAAGGCCGGCTTAATAATAAGCTTTAATATAAAATATATAGCTAATTAATTTAAAAATAGATATATTAATAAATTATTTATAAATTTTAATTCCTTAATTACAAGGATTATAAATATAAAAAAGGTTATATTTAAAAGTAATTAATTATAATAATAATCTATTATAATTAAGGCTATTATAGCTATTAATAAAGCTTTTAATTTAAATATTATTTTTAAAAGGAAAAAATTATAATAATAATAATTTATTAATAAATTATATTAATTAATACCTAATTAATAATAGATTATATCTTTTAATAGCTAAATAAATAATAATATTAGCGTAATATAGCTAAAATAAATTCTTTTATTATAAATAAATAATTATTACCTTAATACTTTTAATATTATTATTTTTATTTTAAATAGCTATTTTAGCTATATATTTATAGATATAAAATTAGAATTTTTATAATTAAACTCCTTAATTATTAATAATTTATATAAAATAACTTTATAATTATATACTTTTATAATAATATTTTTTATTATTATTTATTAGCTTATTACTTATATAGGCTTTAGCTATTTAATAATAATATCTTTAATATTATTAAAAAGTATTATTATAGCCTTTTAATAAGCTAATAATTATTTATAAACTTATAATTAATAAATAAAATTAACTTTATTAAGATATTTATTAAAGCTTATATAAAAGGTATAATTAATTAAAATATTAAGTTTATATAATAAATTATTAATAATTAGCTTATTAATTATTAAAAAGCTTTAATATATCTAAAAATCTAAGTTAATAAAGATAAATACTATATTAAAAAAAAGCTTAAATTAGCTAATAATATATTTAAATTTAAATATAAAATTATAAACTTTATTAGCTTATAAGCTATAATATTAAATTATATTAAATTTAAAAAGATAAAGCTTATATTTAATATAAAATAAGCCGAATTAACTTTTATAAATAAGAGAATATAAAAATTTAAAGCTTAAATTAAATATATAAAGGCTAAGAAATAAAAGGCTATTTTTAATTTTAATAAGAAATTTATATAACTAGGTAATATAATTAATAGTAATATAAAGGCTAAAAATATCTTTAATTAAGAGATTAGAGCTTAAGAAAAAGAAATAAGTAATAAAATTAAAATAATATAAAATAGTATAAATAAAAAAGAAAACCTTAATAATAGCTTATCTCCGGAGATTAAAATTTAGTTTAAAAGGGTATTAAAAGTATTATTATAATATATAGATTAGAAAAGCAGAATTAAAGCTTTAAATTAATATATTTATTAATTTTATATAATAAGGAATTAATTAGTTATAGCTTTATAAAAAAGGGGTGTTTTAGTGGGTATAGAGGAATTTAGCTGTCCCGGATTATGGGGTATCCCGAATGGTGGGGTTGTATAGTATTGCCTAAGGAACTATTGTACTGCGGCAGCCCCGGCTTACAGCTTAGCACCACCGCTAAGATGGACCGCGAATCTGGGGTACAATTTGTTGCTGATGAGGATATGGCAGCAGCTGCCTCTGGTTATAGGGATGGTGTTAACGACGCCTAATAACGGGTAATACCTCTCTTCGTACCTTTCCAATATCTCGTAACATTGGATAGGCAATGGGTTAGACTTTAAATATAGATATGTTATAGCTTAGCTTAATTTATAAGATAGTAGCATATAATTCTGTCCACATGGCCGACTGCAGCGCAACGCATTATATAGCTTTGGGTAAATTGCGCTTAACGCTTTTAGGGTGTCGAGTAAAGTATCCACCTGCCGCTCTTCAGTCACTATTCGCCCGCATTAGCTATATCTAAGGGCGCCTCTCAGTCTTCTGCTTAGGTTATAGCTAACGTTGTGGGTTGCCTATTCTCTTCCGTAGGGGAAACCCCATGTTCCATGTGTGGGTGGCAATCCAGATCGCTCTGCTCCGTCGAGAAGGACTTGTCGCAAGGAGTAGCTTCCGTAGAGACACTAATCGTGCTCGCATCATCCTTATGGGGGATGCCAATTGCGACGTTTACGTGGTCTCCCGCGGCACTCCCAATCATCATATATGTCCTCTTCAATGTCTGAACTCCCTCTTTTCTTGATGGCTGCTTCGGCCCTGATCTGCTCGTATAATCTGTTGATCTCGCTTCGGTCCCAATCAATCGATGCTTGTTCAGCCTTGATCCGCTTGAAACCATGTCCGTCCTTGTCTGAGGGCTGTGCTCCTCGCGGGTGCTGCTCTGCTTTCTCTTCTTGGGGCTGGCGCTCCTAAGACCCCCGCCTCCGTAAAGATCCTTAAGCTGACCACCCTGCAGTTCTTCAACCAGCCACTGCGGTGCCTTCCCCTGTTCCTTCTGAACATGTACGACAGCCCGCGAGATTGACGAGGTGACGAATGGTTTCACCAACTGTATCAAGGTGCATGCGAAGTGTGCGAAGACGTACTCACGCACACTTCTGCCAGGAAGACGCAGCTGGATGTTGTGGTATGAGTTATACAATTCGGGTGCGAGTTTCGTATCAAGTACATGTGCGACGTATTGATTTCTCTGTCCGAGGGCTGGTTTGGGCGTGATCGTCCAGCCCCGATTGTCCAGCCACGTGTGGACATCAACGCGTAGTGGGATCAGGTTGGCTGAATCCTCGGCGTCCCTCCTGTCTACACCATAAACACCCATCGAATTATTCGTAAACCAGCCGCCTGCCTCCTTTGGCACGAGGTGACCGTCGGTCTTCGAGTAGGAGGAGTCGGTAAGGACGCAGCGCTCGGAGGCGTGTTTGGGGTCCGGTATCGAGGGCCAATATTCGGGTATCTCGTCATGGGGAAAGGCCCAGTCACGAAAAGAGGGAACTACAGGATAAATTGGTTGACCTGGGAAGGATTGTCAGTTTGAGGATGCGAGGGTGCACATCGTCTGTTGAAGAGCGTACCGTCAACAACAAAGTAGTAGGCCTTGGCCGTCAAGACATCGTCCAGGGACGTGTGCGACTCAGCAGGTTGCTCTCCTTTCCTGTCTAAAGCAAGGCGGCCCATCCAAGCATTGTTGGCGATGATCTGACAGCCCACGAGGGCAGTCGCATGATGCACGCCGAAGGTGGTCGGGCTGTCGGCTGGGGCTGGATCTACACGCTCGAGGGCAAAGAGGATGTTGTTCGGCGCGTCATAGCCAGGATGCAGGAATTTGATAACATCGGTGGCGCTGGAATGTATCCTCGTCGAGGCCGTCAACGATGGACGGACAAGCATCGGGCCGGCCATCTGATTGTTGCAGATGTTGATGCATCGGAAGTTGACAAGAGATGGCAGGCTTTGGGAAGTACTGGCTGTGATGTCAGGGTGGAGCGGCCACTAGCTTCGGACCCTTGTCCTGGTCCCGCTGCGTCAATCAGTTTGGTGTGCATGTGGCCCCGCCGCCCGATGGCTCATGCCCCACCACAGGACGGTATCGCCAGCCCTGGTTGGTTATCTGCTTGGACTCAACGAATTACTCGGTATGTACCTTATCACGCTTATCCACGTTCAAGATGAAGCCAGGGGCCGCCAGAGGACACGGCCTGAGGTATGGCAAGCAATGACGTCTGGGTACAAGCAGGTTGAGTACGCTAGGCCTGATACCGGCGACCGCCGCTGGTGAACACGGGCTCCTGCTCCAGTGCACCACAATACTGGGGCCCAGGGGCAAAAGGAAGCGGGTGAGAATGTACCGGGCGTGCACATGGGTTGTTGGCGTGCGTATCAGCAGAAAAGCAGGAGAAGTCTGAGACACTGGAGCATGTGGACCAGCGGTTGAGTAACCTTGAGGGAATTGTTTGCAGCGTGGATAGTGTCGATGAATATATCTCAAAGCATGTGTCGAATTTTAAAGATCTAATAGATATGAAGTTCGAGGATCATGTGATGGGCATTAGGATTGAGCTTGAAGATTTTGTTAATAGTGAAGTGGCCAATGCCGAGGATAGAGTATTGCGGCGAGTTCAAGATGCGAACTAGAAGGTTGTTGATCCCTAAGGTATGGATGAATAAACATTTTCAAGACCTTATAGGGTAGTCTGTACACCACCTATAATAAGGGACTCCTTATCCCGGATAAATACCTAATTCTTTTTAGAAAATATAACTATATCCGCCCCCCCTTAATTCTCTTTCTAAAATAGGAACCCCTTATCCTGGATTATTTAATACCTATATCTCTAATAAAAAAGTTAGAAATCAGATTATCGTTATATATATAGCCGAAAGCCTAATTTAAATTAAATTATCCTATCGATTAAATACCTTTCCTTATTTTAGGATAATAAACCTATATTCCGGAATAAGAATTTATAATTATTTAAGCTACTATAATATTATCTTTATATAAATACTTATACTATTAACTAAAATTCTTATAAAAACCTTTTTATATTATTTATTATAAAGTAATTAAACTTATTACTAAAGATTATTAATATTATATCTATTTACCTTTATTATTATTAAAATTAATAAATATCTCTTCTTTTATTTTTATTTTTATTTACCTTTTTTAAATATTTCTTCCCGGATTAAAATATAAATTACCCTTACTTTATTATACCTTTTCTAATTAAGTAATTCTTATTATAAAAGTAGTAATAGTAATCTAAACCCTTTTAAATTAATTATTTTTAAAATAAAGGAGAAAATTAAAATAAATTTAAAATAATAAATAAAATAATAAAATATTTAGAAAAAATTAAAGGTAATTATTAATTAAATTATTATTTAATAACTTAATCTAATATATAATATAAACTATCTAATAATACTATCTCTTTTATCTAATAATATAAATACCTTTTATTAAAGAAATTTACTTAATATTATATTATTTATTACCAATATTATAAACCTCGATCTATTTATTTATTAACACCTTATTATAGCTAGTTAAATAGCTTTTACTAATACCTTTACTAAGTATTTTAAAAAGAACCCCTTTAAGTATATTAAGAATATTAAAATTTATAATAAAAAGGCCTAGCTTATAAATAATAAATTAAGGTAATATAAGATATAAGCTATATTTAAATAGGGCTTATAAGGTAATATTAAAATTAAATAATATCTTTAATTATTATTAGAAAACTATAAATAGAAAAAGGTAAAGCCTTTTTTTAAGAAATATTTTAAGCTTTATAAAGCTAATATAAAAAGAGATATTAAAATTTAGGTTTTTAATTTTAAATAATATAATAATAAATCCATTAAGGCTTTTTTAAATTAAATAATAGATTTCTTATATTAATATTCTAATAAGCAGTTAAAAAAGCTAACTTACCGCCTATATACCTATATACTTATCCCGGAACGCTATATAAACCGTAATTCGGACCTTTAAATTTAAAAGCAGATTTATAATAAATTATTTAACCTTAAAAAGATAATTAATAACGGGGTAATTAAAAGAAATTATACCTTTAATAATATTAAAAGATATATTATAAGTTATATTTAATAACCGGAAAAAAAGAATAATAATAAAAATATTAAGCCGCCTATATAGGAAATAATATTATTTAAAAAGCTAATACTTTAAATTACCTAGCTTATTAAAAATCTTTTAATTAAGGTAATAAAGCTTAAAAACGCTATAAACTAGCCTTATAATAAAAGCTTCTTAATATTATTAATAAATATTTATCCCGGGTATAATATAAGCTTTATAGCGCTTATAAGCTATAACGGTTAATAAAGCTAATAAAAGAATATAGGTTTTACTTAATATAATAAATATTAAGCTAATAGCTATTAAGCTAATAGATAATAAGCTAATAAAGGCTATTAAGGCGTATATTAGCTACCTTAAAACTATAAACTATAGATATAATAAAAATTATTAAGCTAAAAATAAAATAGCTTTAAAGATATTTTTATTAATAATAATAAAAAAGGATATAATTATAAAATAAGTAATAATTATATAATAATATAAATCTGCTTTAACTATAGCTAAAAGGGTTATAGGATTATATTATACCTATATAATAATTATCCTATTAATATTAAATAAAAGATTTAAAAATATATATAAACCAGAAGAAAAGTTTCGGAAAATTTAAAGGTATAAGAAAATATATTAACCTATACTAATATAATAATTATTAAAAACCTAAATATAATCCTATCGGTATTAACCTTTCTATCCTTTAATAAATTATTATTCCTTATAAAAACCTTATAAAATAATTAGAAAAAAGGGTTAAATAATTAATTAAATAATTAGCATTTCCGGCTAATACTTTTAATCTTTATAGGAGATAACTAAAATAGTTTAATAGAGATTAGTACTACCGGAGTAAATAATAATAATATTATAATAGCTAATATTTAATTACTTATCCCTATTTAATAGCTATTTAGATTTACCTATACTTTTCTATCCTTAATTTTTATAAAGTTAGAATTAAAAAAGGTTAAATAGGGCCGGGATATTATTATTTACTTAAAAAATTAATTAAAGAAAGCCCTAAATACTATAAAAAAAAGAAAAGATATTATCCCGATTTAACTATTCGGTTAAAATAATATTAAATACTTTAATATTTATAATTAATTATATAATATAAATATTATCTTAATAATAAGATAATTAATAAACTATAGCTTATAAATCCGATTTTAAATAATATATAAGCTAAATTTAGCTAATTATAGCTAAAAAAACTAAAAAATAAAAAAAGAAATATTTAAATATTAAATATAATTAATAATAGCCGATATTATCCCTATAACTATTAACCGAATTATATTTTAAGATATAGCCCTCCTAAATACTAAAATAATATATCTAGCTTATACTAAAAACATTATTAAGGGAATTAATATCGATAAAGTATTAATTAATAATAAGTCTTTTAAAAAACTTATTAAACCAGCATTAATTAACTAATTTAGCTTAAAAAAATATAAAGTAAAATAGCCGATATATTTAAAAATAGCTAATAATTTATTAACTTTAATTAAGTATTATACCTTAATATTAGTAATAATTAATAATATTATAACTATAATATAAATATATATTATTAAGTATAATTAAATTTATAACCTATTATTTAAATAATTATAGCTAATTTATAATTATATAAAATATAAATATAGCTTTAATAAGTTAACCCTATAAAGGTAAAAAGGGTTTTTAATTATAATTATATTATAATCTTATAAAATTAAGTAATAACTAATTAAAAGATTAAAAATTAAAAATAACTTTAAGAATAAAAGCAATTTAAATAACGGCTTTATAATAGAAAAGTTTAATAATAATAATAATAAATCGGGTACTATAAATATAAATACCTTAATTAATTTAATAAATAAGGTTAAACTTTTAGATATATTAAAGTTTTTAAATAATAATTTTATTAGCTTTATTATTAAAACCGATTAATTAAAAAATACTTAAGAGGCTTTATCCCTAAAAAGATCCTAAATATAATAAAACTAAAAAATAATTATATAAATAAAACCGTTTAGTTTTTTAATATCGATATTATTATTACTACTATAATTAAAGATAATTTAAGGTTTATTAATATAAGTAAACCTTAAGTATAAATAGAAAGTAATTTAATAATTATTAATTAAATACTTAAGTTAAAGAAAATATAACGGAAAAATAAAGTCCTAAAGAAAACCTATATAATACTAACCTTAACCCTTATAAGTAAAGTTATTAATAAATTACTTATATACTTTTATTCCCGGATATATTAAGTTAATATAAAAAATAACTTAGAATATATTAATTTAGCAATTAATAGATTAAATAGGTTTAAGTAGGCCCTAAATATAATATTAGAAAAGAAAGATACTATATATTATAAGTTTACTTATATAGCACTTTTAATATTTAAAATAATATAATAAAATAAGTATTGCCTTAATTAATTAAAATAATAGGATTTAACTTTATCGGCCTATAAGGTTTTTAATAAATAAATATAAAAATACCGATTTATAGTATAAGGGTATTAATAAAACCTAAATATCGGCTATCGATTTAAATAAAGAAAGCTAAATAATATACTATAGAGCAATATCGATTAATAGTTTTTTATATTTAAAATCCGGAAAAGAGAAGCTATATTTAATAAGAAGGAGAAGAAATTAGCCCGATAATTAGCTTATATATAGCAAAACTACTTTACTTTTACTTTAAAGGATATTAAAGCTATAAACCTTATTACCTATAATATTAATATTATTCTAAATGCTATATTATACCGCTTAAAATAGCTAAGTTATTTTAGGGATATAAGGATTTTTATTTAAAGATTTTATAATAAGCTAAAAAGGGCTAGATAAATATAGCCTAAAATTAATAAATAGGCGGTATATATACTATTTCTATAAAAGAAGAACGGAATCTTTTAAGCTATTATAGATTACCGGCCGGTTAATAGTATTATAATTATATTATAATAGCTAATATATTAACGCAATTATATTTTTAAAAATATATTATAATCCGGATATAAGGTATTTTTTTAAGGAAATATTACCTATAGATATTATAGGGTTTATATTACTTTTAAATATAAAAGTAAAACCGTATTTATAATACCTAATTTATAACTATTTACCCGTTATATACCCTAGGATATAACTAGTTTTAAATATACCTTTTATATATTTAGCAATATAGCCTTTAGCAAATAGCTAATAATAAAAGAATTTAAAGGGCCTACCTTATTACCCCTAATCGGATATTAATTATAATAGGAAGTATTATTTAATTTATTTATTAATAATTATAATATATTAATAATAAAGTTTAAAAATATATTTAATTTTCTTTACTACTATTATTTCCTATAATTATATTTTATAAAAATAAACTTATTACTAATAAAGATTATTTTATTTATAGATAAGGTTAATATACTAGGTTTTTAATTATTAGCTAAAACCCTTTAGCTATTAATTAAGTATTATAAGCGGTTTATATAATAGGCTTAAATAAAGAATTATTTTAAAAGTCGGGCTAAATTAAAGGAGTTTCTTTATCTACTTTTATACCTTAAAAAGCTTATTCCGAAATAGATAACTTAAATACTAATATTAAAGATAGTATATTAAGTTTAAATACTAAAAATTACCTTAAAAAGCTATATATCGAAAATAAAAGAATAGAAGAATAAGCCCTTTAAATAGATTATAAAGTATATAGCTATATTTTAAATTATATATTAGCAGGTTTAAGAAAATATAAATATAGCTTTAAATAAATTAATTTAGTTTTACTTATTATTAGATATATTAAATATTATAATAGGAATAGTTCTCTTTTAAATTATAGAAATATTACTAAGTATATAAATAACCGATTTCTAAATAAAGTATATAAAAATAATAATATATATATTATTTAAGCTAAAGAATATAGAAATATAATATTTAATCGGGGAATAAAAGATATTAAGCGTTATTAAAGCGCTTTTAAAGATATAAAGATATATACTTCCTTTATTATATCCCACTTTTATTTATACTAATTACCTTAATATAATATTTACGCTTAGGATTAAGAAAAAATTAATAAAAAAGATAGCTTTATAGCTAAATATATTAAGGATATTTAATATTTAAGTTATATATTAGCTAAATTCTTTATATATAATCCAGATTATAGATAGCCTATTTAGGCTAATAGGGCTATTAATTAATAAAGTAGGAAAAATACCGATAAAGCTATTAACTATAAGGTATAACTAAGTTAATAAATAGTAAATAATAATATTAATAGCGGTTTTAATTATATTTAAGGTATTATTATTTTTTTTAATAAATATATTTATAATAAAAAAAGGTATTAAATTAAATAAAAAATATATTACCTTCGGCTAGTATTATAATATTATATTATTTCTGCTTAATAGCTTAAAGATATTAGTTAATAAAATAATACCGGAGAAATATCTTTTAATAATAAAGGTAATTAAATATTAAATTATATAAGGCGCGTTATAATATTATAAAAGAAATAAGTTTTATATTTTATATATTTTAAAAGAAAAAGTTCCCGATATACTTTAATAAGCCTATAAGCTATATAGATATTATACTATATTATTAATACTATATTAATTATAAAAAAAAATATAATAGCCTATATAATATTAAAATATAAGGATATTTATCTTAAAGTATTAAACCTATATTATAGTTAATATATATAGCCCGATCCGAATAGATTTAATATTTATAATTTTGCTATTATTATAAAACTTAATAGGGACCGATTATTTAAAAAGAATTATTTTATTAAAATATAAAGAAAGTAATACCTTCTATATTAAGATAAACTATATATTAGGGTTTATTATAGCTACCTTATTACCTAAACTTATAGTAAAAAGTATAAAGTAAAGTTAGGTTTAAATAGTAATATATTTTAGATTTCCCTAATAAATTTATTCCGATAATACTTTATATTTCTAATTTATTTAAATAATAAAATTCTTTAAAAATAGGGGTATAACCTTAACTTTTAATCCGGTATATAGCCTATTATTAATAGAAAAGGTAAAGATAGCTATATAAATAATTAAATAAAAATTAAAAAAATAGGCTAAAAAAAGGAATTATAAAGGATTAAATAAGTAGCTAGATATAGTTTTTAAGATTATTATATATATAAATATATAATTAATAAAGGGAATAAAGTATTTAGCTTATAAAATTATAATAGGTTAGCTATTATAATTAAAACTTATATTAGGTATTACTATAAATTAAGCGGTAAACTATATAGCCCGGAAAGTTATTATATCTATTTAAAAAGGATTCCTAATTAAAAACTAGATATATAAGGCAATAATAAAAAATAAAAAAAAGATAAGAGAGAAATATTATAAGATTTTAATATAAAAGGCTATAAATTAAATATTAACTATTAAATAAATATTAAAGCCCGGATAAATAATATAGAAAAAGGTATTAATTAATTAAGATTTAAAGGTATAGAATTATTATATAAGATAAAGGCTATAATCTAATAGTAATATATATATAAAGGCCTTTAAATTAAAATAAACTAAACTATAGGAAGTTATTATATAGGTATTATATATTATATATATAATTATAAATTTTATAATTAAAATATAAAATCGAAAAATTTATATTAATAACCTTAAGCTATATATAATATCCTTAAATTAATTTATATTAATAGAATTATTAAGGCTAGATTAAATAATAGTAGATAAATAGGAGGATAAGCTAATAGGGAAAACTAATAATATTATTAACCTTAAAGCCCTAATTATTTAAAAGTTTTAGGTAATAACCGTTAAATTAATAAGAATAATAATAGTATAATAATAAAAAGGAAAAGGTGTAATAAAAAGAATTATAATATTAAGTGTATTATAATATATTAATTTTAAGATAGCTAGCTACTTATTTAAAAGTAAGAGCTTAAAGTTAAAATAAATCTTTATTAATTATAAATAGAAAGGTAATATATTATTTATCTATATTATAGTATTTTTCGATAAAGGCGGGGTATAATTAACTATTTTTAATTTATTTATAAAGGTTAAGAATTAGCTAATAAATAAGTTATATTAAATAAATATAATAATTATATTATTATCCTATTTTTAAGCCTTTAATTAATAACCTATTTAATATACCCTAATTCTATTAAAACCTTTATATACTTCCTTTTTTATTATATATAAGCCTTTTTTAATTATTATTATATTAATTAACCCTAAAGTATTACTAAAAATTTAAAACTAGTAAGATTTATATTAACTAATAATAGCAGATAAGAAAGAAGATCTATTAAATATATATATAATACTATATAGATAATAAGTATAGTAAATACTTTAGCTTTTAACTTAAAGCTTCCCTAATAGCTTAACTGCTATATAGAATAATTTAACTTATAACCTATACGTATTATATACGTTATAGGATGCGATTATTAATATCCCTATATTAAGCGGGTATTATTAGCTTTAAGATTAGGAAAAATTAATCCTTATACCTATTCTATATACCTATATATATGCGGTAAATTAAGCGGTAAATTCTATATTTAATACTAATACTATTTTATTCTTTTAAGCTAATTAAATTTAAAATATATTAATGTAAATTATAAAGAACCTTAGCTAAAGGGATATTAGCTTTAAAGTAATAAGGACCGATTAACTTAGCATTATAGATTCTATAGCTATATATATAGTAGTATACTATTAAATACTATTAAACTAGATGGTATAGCTTACTTATAATAATAATAATAAGGTAGGGTATTAAAGGGGGTTATAGCCTTTAAATATAATAATAAAAAGATTAAAGCTGCTAGATATAACCCTATAATAATTATAAATAATTAAAAAGGGTATTTAATAGGTAAATTTAAGATAAACCGATATAAACTTATATAAGGTGCTATAGTAAGCTTTAAAAACTACCTGGCAGCTATTATTTTATATTAAGCAATATACTTAATAGTTTAAAAAATACCGGAAGGAAGGCAGTTTAATTAGCTAAGATATACCCTAAAATAAAAATAAAAAGATATTAATAGTATTAGCGGCTTAAGCTAATTAGTAAAGCAGAATAGTAAACCTATAAACCCTAACTAAATCCGATATAAAAATCTTAAAGGGAAAAGGTTAAATAAGTATATATAAGTAATAGATATTAGCGGTAAAAGAACTAACTCTTCCTTTTATAATAACCTTAAAGGAGATATAGATAGTAATTAAATAAATAGGTAGGTAGTTTAATAAATAGCTTTTATTTCCGGGATTAAATAACCTAAAAAGATAGATTACGGCTAATAATATTTATAAGCTAATACTAATACTATATTATTTTATATATAGTTTAGGCGATAATAACTTATAAATAAATTTACTAGATAAGGTTATTTATATTTAATAAGTTTTTATTTTAAAATAAATATTCCTTATTATTAATAAAATAGCGTGTTTATATATTATAATACTTTTAAATATAGTCTTTTTCTATATTTAACTTATAACTTAACCGATTTAAAGAATTATTAACCTAGTAAGGGGTAAAGGCTTAAACTTAATTAAACCGATACGGCTATACCTATTATATCTAGTTTTATTTAAAATACTTATCTATATAAATCTAATTAATCGGGAATATATATTTAAAGTAATAAGGGGATAAAATATATAATACTTTATAGATAACGGAATTATTTTATATATTAATAAGTAAGGTAACCTTATCGATAGCTAAAAAGGAATTATAACGGAGAATATATATCTTACTTTAGTTCTAAAATAACGGTTTATTATTAACTCCGGCAGAATAATTAATAATTAAAGCGTATATAATAAGTATATATTAAAATTTATAAGCGGATAATTAATATTCCGATTATTAGGATAAAATATATAAGGAATTCGAGTATTAATAAATTTAAAACTTAATTAGGAAATATAGGTTACTTTTAATAACGGCTATCTATAAATAGATAAAATTATAACCGAAATTATAATATTTTAACTATATAGTTAACTTATTCGGAATTAAGCCTTAATAGCTTTTGCTTAGGTAATTAATACGTTTACTAATATAGATATTATAGCTAAAAATAAGGCTACTAAATATAAACCTAACTTATATCGAGATTATCGGATAGATATTATAGTAATTTAAGCGTTTATTAAAAGGCTAACTATAGAAATAAATTAAGAAGTAATAGATAATATTATATAGAAGGTAATAGCTATTATTATATAAGTAGTAATTATAATATAGTTATAATATAATTAAATTATACCGGCCCCTATTTAGAAAAAAGAGTACTATATAATTTATTAATAAATTATTAACTTAACTATTGCTAACTTAAATAGAATATATTATAGATATAATAATTAAGAATAATTTAATAAATATTTAAACCCGATTATTAAAGATAGCCTTAGCCGAATAATTAAATATATAAAAGTGGTAAATATAATCTTTATAATATACTAATAGGTTAAAAAAATAAGTATTAAGATTATAAACCTTTATAACCTATATAGATAAAGGGTATAGGGATATATTATTATTTAATAGCTAAAGAGAATAAAGTAGCTTTAAGCTATATTTAATAAGTTTAAAAAATCCTAAATAGCTATAAATATAAGCCTTAAAAAGGAAGAGAATATTAATTATAAATTAAAAAAGCTAATTTCAATTAAAAAGATATAAAAGATATTAAACCCTATATTCTTAATAATAAATATATTAAATATTAAAAAGCAGAGATATAAGGTATCGGCTATAAATAATTGTTAAAAGATATAGCTTACTAATATATAAAAAGAGCTTTTAATGCCTATAATTAATAGATATTTTATTATATTATTATAACCTTAATTATAGCGGCCTAACCTTTTAATAATAATTATTTTTAATTAAAATATAGAAATATTAAATCCGATATCTAATTATAATAATATATACTATAACCTTTTAAACCTAACCTTGCCCCTATTAATACTATAGGGTTTTTCTCTTAAAACCGTTAGATATAGATTTATAGATTTAAGTTAATATTTAAATTAGGCGGCTATTATAAACTTAATACCTATTAAATAATACCGCTAAAGGGAGATTATTAATATAAGATTATATAACTAAAATTATTAGCTAGTTAAAATTAATGCCGGCTTTAATATATTATAACTATACTTTATCTACTTAAGAATAGGCGCTAATTTAAACTAATTAATAATAATCCTAAGCTTACCTTTAACTATATAGAGTAAAGTAATTATATAAATATATTATTTAAGTTTAACCGATAATATTCTAAAAATTTAATAAGCTAAATAGGGATATAAACTTTATTATTAAAGGGAAAAAGGAGTAAATTCTAAAGAATAATTATATTAATCGGGATATATAGCTAGAAGCTAGCCTTTTTAATAACTATTATAGTAGTTTATAGCCGGTTAATTATATAATAGTTTAATAAAATAGCCTTAGGGTTTCGGCTAAGATAAAAAAGGGTATTATATAGGGTGGTTTATATATTACCTATAATAAGGAACTTTTTATCCCGGATAGGCATTTAATTTTTTTTAGAAAATATAACTACCTCCGCCCCCCCTTAATTCTTTTTCTGGAATAGGAACCCCTTATCCTGGACTATTTGGTGCCTATAACCTGCAAGCCTTTAAGTTGTTTGAGTGCACACCTGTTCTTATAGCCATTCAATTCGGAATTAAGGCCTACGCCCAGTAAGTGTTGGCAGGTTGCACTAACTACGGAGTATGCCAGGGCTGCTCCAACGCCGGGCGCCAATGATGGAGGCGAAGCAGTGCCTGCATGGCGCCACATGCAGTCCGTGGTTGCAGGCATGTTAGGCCCGGTCAGCCATTTGTGCCGAGAGGAGATAACTGCGAGGGGGCCACGAACTGCGCCAAGTCTGCGAGGTGTGCAACGACTGCAGGATATGGGAAGACTGCAGAATGGGTGAAGACTGCGGGGAGTGCGAGAGCAGGGATTCCGCGAGATCATGAAACCGGAACCAAAGCATACTTCTTCGCACTTTTCGCAATTTCACCTCCTGCTTTGAGCCCAGCCGCTGCACTGGTCAGGCGTCATCTGTTGACCGAAGGGGTCAACTGGTATAATCTAGAAAGAGGTCAGCTCGGTAGATGATGCCTCACATATCTCCCTGCCGAGTGCTGTATCGGGCCGTGCCGTGACTTTGAGGGCTATCGCTGACAGGGTCCAAAAATTCCCAACCAAAGCGATTCGAATTTCTCACCTCGCAGAGTTCGCATCCAGCAATGCTATATAACTAGACCTCTATGAACCCAAATTAGACAATGGGACATTTTCCTCGATCATGCTCCATCTTCCATGTCAATAAATTTCCCTTGAAATTGTTATACACGCAATAGACTTATTTGAAGACTTCCTTTATCACATTCTCGACACATTACCTGTGGCAGCCTTAGGCGATACGACACCATAGCCCAACTCCAGTCTAATCCCAGTTTCAAGGAGTTGCGATGCCGGCCTTCGCGTGGCTTTTTCAGAACACCACAGTTTCTGTCGCGTCTGCACAGGAAACTGTTCAGCCCAGCCCGAGCCGAGACTCAGATGACGAAAATTGTACGACCATCGTCTTCGGTGTTATAGGAACGATGATCAGTCTTGTTGCCCTCGCCATTGGGTACCGACAGCTCAAATTGTCCCGACGCCACCGAAGCAACCTCGAAAACCACCAACGAGCGGAGTTTGGCTTAACAGCAGCTCCAGTCTGTTAGGAAATTTCGGTTTCGAGGCCGTCCTAGTCCATGTACAACCAAATTTATCGATAGGCAGACACATACTAGCTGATAGCCTTGGAGAGGATGCTCAAGAAATGGTTGTACAGTTTAATATTAGGTTGGAGTTGAGCCGACGTTGCTAGGAGATTAATATAAGATAATCTTATATCACATGGCAGGGGCCTACTATTATAATGCTTTATTCTATATAAAGCAGAGCAGCTCCTACACTATTATTTATAATATAGAATACTAGATAATATATTCTATTCGATTACTATACTTATAATTATAATAGTTATAAGCCCGGCTTATTAAATTTTCCTTATTATATATATATATTAAGCACTTTTTATTATTTTAAATACTTTATTTTTAATTAATTTATTATATCTTTAATAAATCTAAATAACGCTATTTTTATACATTTTATACTTTTATATAATTAAAAAAGCTACTTAATATAATTTTTATAGCTTAAATTTTATTATAAAATATAAGAAATTTAATAATAAGTTAACCTAAAAGTTAAAAATTATTTAAAATCTTTAAATAAGCTTTTTAAATATTATTTAATTAATAAACTAATTATTAAATATATATTTAAGCTTTAAACTAAATATATTTAAAAGCTTAATAAATAGCTTAAATTTTTTATTAATTAGTATTTAAATAAACCTTAATAGCTACTTTTTATTAACCTAAAAAAGATATAAAAGAAATTTAATATTTAAATAAAATAATAAAATATAAATTTATTATTTATTATAATAATTTTAAATCGCTATATAACGGTATAAAACTAAATAAACTATATAATTAATATTAATATATTTACTTTTACTTAAATTAAAGTATTTAAAAAAAAGATATCTTAATTTAGTAAATTATTTAAGCGTTATAGGATTACCTTATACCTTTAAAATTAAATATTTAAATTATAGCAGTTAAGGAATATTATATAGCTTTTATTAAAGCTAAAAATAATAATATAAATCTATTTAAATAATATATTTAATAATATAATATATTTTTATATATATAAGTATATAATCTTAATAAGGTATTTAAAATATTTATAATTAAGAATTTTTTAAATATTATTAAGGCTTATATAGCTTTTAATTAAGCCTTTTAAATATTAATAAACCTTATATAAGATAATAAGCTTAATAAACCTATTTTTACCTTTAAAAGATTTAATAATTAATTTATTATTATTAAGTATAAAGAAAAAAATTATATTAATAAGGGGCTAATAATATTTATTATATTTAATAAATAAAAAAAACCTAATTAATAAAAATAAGTAAATAAATTTTTAAATAAGTTTTTAAAGGGGTATATATATTTCTATATTAAAAAATATAAAAAATATAAATTTTTAATAGAAAGGTATATAAATTTAAAGTAAGCTATATATAAGTTTTTTAAAATTATTTAAAGGCTTAGCTATAATATTTTTACTTTTTTTTAAAATAAATAAGATTTATATATATTTAAAGCTTTTTAAATAAGCTAATTTTTATTATTAGCTTATAAAAAAGGGATAAATAAAGGATAAGTTAAATATTAAGTAATTAAAAAGTAATACTATTTTAATAAAGCTGGCTTACCTTAAAAAGCTTATTATCTTTTTTCGGAAGAAAAAAAGCGCCCTTAATATTTAATATAATATAGTTAACTAGTAAGTGGCGGATATTACTAAGTAGCGGACTTTATACCTTTTTACGGGGTAAACTATATAAAAGGTATTTACCCTAATTATTAAGGAAAGCTAATAAATTTTTACTATTTATTAATAATTCTTTAAAACCTTTATAACTTAATGGAAAATTAAAATATAAAGCTATAACTTAAAACTTAATTTTATTACATATTACATTATATATATATAAATATATATCTATTTTAGATTATTAATAAGCAAAGTATATAAACTAATAAATTTCGAGATTTATATATAAATATATAGAGCTTACCTAAAGTTAATAACTTTAACCCTTATATGCAACCTTACCCTTAGCTTTAAATTATAAAAAAGAACTTATAAAACTTTAAATAAGTTCTATTTCTATTAATAAAAATTTTTAAAAGATTTTTTATCTTATTAAAAGTAAGTAGAAATTAAGCTTAAAGCTAGCGAAAGTTATAAAAATCTGCCACTTACTAATATCCGCTACTTACTAGTTAACCACATTATACCTAATAATTTAAAACCTTTTATATAAGCTTTTAAAAAATATTTTACTTAATAATTATAGGTTTATTTATTTTATTAATAACCTTATACTTTTTAAATCCGGAATTTATTAAAAAATTAAATATAAAGAAATAATAAAAGTAAAGATAACCTTTTTCTTAATTTTTAGAAAAGGTATATATATCTTTTATAATATTTTAAATAAAATAAAAAAGTTTAATATTAAAAACTTAAAGCTTTTTAATATACTTATTATTAAGGGTTTTTATATAAATATTATTTTAAAAGCTTACTTATATAGCGTAAATATTTAGTTTTTTAAATTAAATTATATATTTTAATATAATATTTTAAAATTAAGCGTTATAATTAAATAGCTAAAGTATTATTATAACTTAATCTTTTTTAAATATAAACTACTTTTTATTTAATCTAATAATTTTAATATAATTAAATAAAATAAAATAGGCTTTATAATATTTATATTATTTATTAATAAATAAAAAAGCTTTATATAATTATTACTTATAAAAAGGATTTAAAGTACCTTTAATATTTATAATTAAGGTATTTAAAGCTAAAAGTTTTAAAGGTATTAATATAAGCTATATAAGGGGTAAGGATAAATACTATATTATATATTAAGTATAAAGATTATCTTATAACGTATATTATATAGATTATATTAAAATAAATATTAAAGAATTATATAAAACGCCTTTTTTAATATATAATTTAAGATTTATTTATTTTTTTATATACTTTAAATAGCTTAAACTAATTATTAATTCTTAAAAATAAATTCTTTAAAAAGCTTACCGCTTAGCTACTTATAATAAAGAATAAAAAGAATATATTTATTATAATTTAAAACTATATAAGTATAATATAAATATATTATAAGCTTTTTATTTATAAAATCTATTAAAATAATAATTATTTAATAATTTTATTATATAATATAATAAACTATATAGCGTAATATATATATAAGGAAATTAATATTAAGCTTATACCTATAAATATATATAAATTAAATAAAGAAAGTAAGTATATAAAATAAGAATTTATTATTAAGGTAATTAAAATATATATAATAGCTAACCTTTTTAAATATCTTTAGCTATAAGCTTATATAATAGCCTTATACCTTTTTAATAGGTTATTATATTAGGGGAGCTTATAAAAGTTATTAAATTATATTTTAAAAGTATAGTTTATTTAATATTTCTATTAATATACTTTTTAAAAAGTATATAAGCTTATAATAGATTTATAATTAAATTAGGTAAATATATTTATATATAGATTATTAAGCCTTTATTAAGTAGTCTATTAAGCTCTAATATTAATATAATTAATAATTATAGGTTTAAATCTTTAAAGTATATTTTAAAGCGTAATTTTATAAGGGATTAGGTATTATTTTTATTATATAAAAGTTTAAGCCCTAATACCTTTTATTACCTTATAATTCTATATAGCTAGTAATACTTATACCTAGCTGCTTATTAGGAAAAAATTAGCTAAGCTAAAAGCTAAAAGAAACCGAGTAAAAAAGCTAAAACTAGCTTTCCTAATACGCTTAGTTATCTATAGGGAAAACACCCTGCTATATTAATAAATATAGGCGTTGCTAATTAAGAGCTAAAGGGCTTTAAAGGGGGTATAATTTCTTTTTTATAAATAAAAGAAAAAGGGGGGCACTTATAAAAATTAAACTTATAGCCTTTATATTTACTATTACGCGAGGCTATTTAGCGTTTTACTAATACGTTATAGTGCTAATATATTTATATATAGCTGCTAAATATATTTATTTTAAAAAGATTAAAAAGCTAGCTAATATAGATAAATATATAAAGTTAAATTATATATTTATATTAAATATTTTATTAGCTATAAAGTAATAAATATTTATTATATATAAGTTTTTATATTTAATTAAATAATTATTATATAAAATATAACTTTTAATAAATAAGTCTTTTATAAGCTTAAAATGAAAAATAATAAATTAAATATAATAAAATATATAAATATATTTTTTAAGATTATAAATTAAAAGGTATTAGTATATTAATTAATATATAAGGTATTTAGTATTTCGATCTATTTATTAAATTAGCTTAAAGAGAATTTTAACTTAAAGCCTTTAAATATACCGGCTATAAGCTTAAAAGTAAAAGGTAAAATCTTAATAAGTTTATAAAGCTTAAATTAAATACTTAAATTAATATAATAAGTATTAGAAAATAATAAGCTATTTAAAGATATTTAAAAGATTGCTTTTTTAAAGTAAGATAATATCTTAAGGGTTAATAGTATATACTATAACCCCCTAAGGTACTAATAGCTTAAATAAGCACCTCCGCCCCTATCTTATAACAGAAAATATTATCTCCTCTTTATTCTTTTTAAATACCCCTAAGATATAACGTTTTATTCTATTTTATAGCTTATTATAGCTATATTTTACTTTTTATTTAATCGAAAAAAGAAGTTCTTTAAACCTAAAAGTAAAATATTATTCTCGGTTTTATTAATAAATAACTATAAGATTTTTTTCTACTAATAATACTAAATACTATATTATAAGTATTATTAATATATAAGAAATTCTATAATAATAATATTAATAGAATTTAATATAACGGGGATAATAAGAGATTTTCGGGTATAAGTTTTACTAATTACCGAGATAAAGAGGTAGCTAAACTATAATAAGAAATATTTATTTAAAACCTATACTAATTAAAATATAAATTAATAATTCGACTTTATAATAAATACCGAAATAAAAGAAAGTATAAATATTTTCTAAAAAAGGGTATTAGCTATTAGATATATATAGCCTTATAAATTTATATATTTAAATAATAAGGTTAATATTATATTAGGTTATTAAAAGATAGTATAATATTCCGGTTATAAACTTTTTTTTAAGTAAATAATAAATAATATCTAAAAAGTATTATTATTTATTATATAAATATCCCTATTATTTATTATTAAATGCTTAATAAGTTTTATATTTTAAATATAAAATAAAGCTTAAAAAAGCTTTATATTAATAAAATTAATATTAATATTATCTATATTTATAATAAGTTTAAACCTAGCTAAAGATATATTCGATATTAAATAAAAAGGGGTATTAATTAAATAAGTATAATAACTACCGGGTATAAATAAGGGTAAATACTAATATAGGGTAAGGTATAAGGTTATTATAGCCGCTATAGCTAGCCTTTTAGCTATAGTATTAGTAATACTAATAATACCGCTATTATTAAATAATTAGAAATCTAATTCGATAATTATTAAAAAAGGAAATTATAATATATCTGCCTTATATTATTAAGTTATATAAATATTTACCCGGAAAAAGATATTAAAGCTTATTAATCTTTTTAATAGCTTTAATATTATTAATTACCTTAAATAATATAAGTTTATTAAAAAGGCTTTTAATATTTCGGATAAATAAGTATTAAAGATATTTAAGGGTATAACTAAAGATACCTTTATAGCTACTAAATTATAGATATTTACTACTAGTATAATAACTTAGCTTAAATAAGAAAAGTAGCTTTGAAAATTATATAAAGATAAGAATATTATTTAATTATATATCTTTAAATAGTAATTCTAATATACTTTTAAAAATATTATTATTATATTAGCCTAAGTTTTATAGAAGAATATCTTATAATTTAATTAGATTTTTAATAAAATAGAAAAATAAGAAACTTATAAAATATAAAACTTTTAAAAAAAGCTGCTAATAATTATAATATAATATATTTAAATAGATTATAATATTATAGCTAAAAAGATAATAGAAAAGAAGTAGCCGGTATTAATAAAAATTCTTTTATAAGTATATAAAAATATATAAAAAGAAAAGAAATAGAATTAAAAAGCTAAAGGTATTAATTTTTAAATAATATATTACCTTATTTAATAATAATAATTCTAATAACTCTAATCTTTAAATAATAATATACCTTCCGGATATTATAATATCTTAAGCTTTATTTTATAATATTCTTATACTTAATAGCTATAAAGGATAAATTATCTGCTTATAGGTTAATTATATTTAATATCTTAAGGTATTAGGTTTATAAAGGTATTTTATTTTTAAATACCTAGGCTATTTCTTAGTATTAACCCTATATAATTATTAATATTTAAAAGCTATAAATTACTTTATTAAATACTTTTATAAGAATAATAGTTTCTATTTAGCTAAATAAATACCGGATAATTTAGCTAAGCTTAATAAATATAACTATTTTAAGCTTAGCCTTAAAATATTAAGCTAAAACTAGTTTTAATAATAGCCTTTAAATAAAGCTTAAAAAGAGCTATATTAATAGATAATAATATAGCTATTAAAAAGCTAATTAATAATCTATAAGCCTTATAATTTAATAATTATATTACTTAATATATACTTAGTAATATAAAGGAAATCTTATACTATTAACTTAAAAATAAAATCCGATTTAATTAAAGTTATTTTATATCTATATAGAAATAATAATTATTAGATATTACTTTAATATTAAATAATATCCTTATAGCTACCTATATAAATCTTAATTTAAATAATTATAATATTATAGAATTTCTAGCTAAATATAAAAAAAAATTTTAAGGTATTTAAAGATTAATAAGTTTTATAAGGATAATATATAGTAATAATACTATAGCTATAGTAATATTAAATATTCGGCTTATATATATAAAATACTTAAAATATTATAAGCTAAAAGCTTAATTTATATAAAAGATATAGCTAAAATTAAATATTAGCTAAAAACTTAAAATAAGGTTTAAATAGAAATAATATAACCCTTTAATACCTATATAATATAGATATATAAAAATACCTTAAGTATTAGCCTTTAAAAGTATATTTATATAATATTTAAATTATTATTTAGAAATAAAATTTAAAAGCTTTATATTTAAAAGTATAAAGCTTTAAAGAAAAAAAACCTATAGTTTACCGGTAATATTAATTTATATCTTAATAAGTTAACCTATAATCTTATATAGTTTAAAAAAAGTTAATATAAATTAAAAGTAGTTACTTTATAAGCTAATAAATCTTATTTAGCTGCCTTTAACCTTTATATACTAATTATAAATCTAAAAGCAATATTAAATTTAATAAAGAAGCTATAAGTTATAAGTATCGGAATCCTTAAGGTAAATAATTAAGCTTTAAAAAGATAATAAGGTTTAAAAAGGTAAGCTATATTTATAAAGATAGCCTTAGATTTTAATAAAAATAAGCCTATTTAAAAGCTTAAAACTTAAAAAAAGATAAAACCTTAACCTAATATAGAATTTAAAAAGAAAAACCCCGGTTAAATCTTATTAAACTAATACTTTAAATCCCTTAAAGGATATATATAAAATAAGATATTTTAATTATACCTAAATTTTAAAAGCTAATTAATAAATTATATTTATTTTATTTAAAATAATATTAAAAAGGTTATTTATATTAATTATAAAATATTAGCTAATAAGATATATAAAAAGTAGCAGAGTAATATTAAGCTAACTATTTTAATTTTAAAGTATAATAATTTTAATAATTAAGCAATATTAAACTTCCTTATAAATAAAGAGATAGCTAAAACTTATAATATAACTAGGTTAATAAGGGCTATTAAAAATAATAGGTTAAATAATATCCTTTTAAATAACCCTATTTTTTAACTATTAATAAATAAGCAATATTAATATATAAAAGAGGCTATTAAGTTAAGACTTAAAAATAGTAATTTAAAAAAGTTAAAAATATTATTACTTATAGTTAAGCAGCTTCTTAATATATATATTTCTATTTAATTATAAATTTCGGTTATTAGAATATATAATACTGCTAAATAAGCTATTAAGCATTTAGCGCTAAACTTTTAAATAGCTATTATTATAAAAAGCAGCTATATTTTAATTAGCTATTTAATGCTTTAATTAAAAAGCTAAAAAAATCGCCCTTTTCTAGCTATATTAAATATTAAAGCTAAGCTAAATATTATTAATTTTAGCCTATATATTAAATTTACTCTTATATTTTAATCTATATTTATTATATTAAAAATATATAATAGAAAAATAATTAAGTTATTAGGATTATTAATTATCGATATTTATATTAAAGGCTATAAAAAGTAAGTTCTATTTTATATTATAAATAATAAAAAGGCTAAACCTAATAATAAAGTCTTACTTAATATATTATTCTTTATCTAAATAAAGATAATATTCTATTATAATATTAATAGTATTCTTAAGGCTAGCTTCCTTTATAATAAAGCTTAGCTAATTATAATAATTAATAAACTTAATTAATCGGAAAACTAATTTTAAATATTTTACTCGGAAAATTAAATTCTAATAGCTTATACCGGAAATACTAAGCTATTAATTAAAAAGCAATTTCTAAATAGCTAAAACCTTATTTAAATAAAAATAATTAGCCTATTCTATTATTATTAAATTTTAATATTTATTTATTTATTCCAGTATTTATAAAGTTAATAAAAAAGCAGTTATATAAAGCCTATAAAGGGGCTTTAATAAATAAATTAGTTATTTATTTTTATAAAAAGTATTAAGCCTTAAATTAATTACTATTGCTACTATTTAAAAATAAAAAGGCATCGGATAAAAAGAAGATTATTAAGGCTATTAATATATTATATAAAACTATAAAGCGGAAAGTTAAGCTTATTAATAATTCTAACCCTAATAAATCTATATTAAAAGGCAATATAAAGTAAAAACCTTATTAACTTAAAGCAATAAAGGATATTTAAGCTAAAATACTATTAAGTAAATATAATAAATAAATTAAACCTAAGTTTTTAAATATCCCGGCTAAATCTAAACTTATAAAGAACTATTAAAATATAATAAAAACTAATAACTATAAAGGCTTTTTCGAAAAAGAATTAAATCTTTTTTATTATATAATACTAAATAAAAAAAAAGTATTAGCCTAAAAGTAAAATAATATTAGCAAAATAATTCCGAAGGTAATACCGCTTTAAAAAATATAAACCGTATTATATAAAGTATTCTAATTATAAAATATTCTAATTTCTTATACTCTTTAGGATAAGGTTATCTCCTTATTTAAAAACTATATTTAAAAGAAAATAATTAAGAAAAGCTATATATTATATAGAAATAAATAATTCTTAATATTTAAAAAGAATAAAGGCTTAAGGCTTATTAATAATACTTAAAAATATAATATCTTTATTATTAAAAATGCCTTTATATTATTAATAGTAAATTAGTTTATTAAGAAATTTAATATATATAAAGTTCTTTTATTATTTAACTTCTTTTCTAAATATAATTAAATCTAGCTTTATAAAAATAATTATAATATAATAATATTTACTATACTAATTAAGCTATTTAAAATATATAGATTATTAATAAATATAATAAATTTAATAGCATAATTTATATATATAATAATATATCTACTATATAATCTTATTCTATATATCTATTAGGTATTTCTGAATAATATTATAATTAAGAAACTAAATTCTATATATAATAATAAAGAAATCCCGGAATTTCTAAATATTTATTACTATATTTTTAAATATATTTAAAGTCTAAATAAAGTTCTTCTTAATATAAAGCTTATAAAAATAATAATCTTAATATTTAAATTAAAGTAATATAAAAAGTATATAAATATTATTAGATACCTTTATAATATAAATAAATATAGCCTATAAGATAAAAAGATTAATAAGATATAAGGGTAATTATATTATATATCTATTAAAAATATATACTTATTTATTAGTATAATAATCTATTATAACTATTAGATTTAAAACTTTACTAGTATTATATAACTGCTTTATAACCTGCTTAAAAAAGGTATAAAATTTATATAGGGAATTATTAAATAAAAATTAATAAATATATTAATATATATAATCTTAATAAAATTAGTATTAATAGCTATTAATTATAATTTAAAGATAGATAAAATTATCCTTATAATAAATATAAGCTTTATCGGATAAAAAGGTATTTTTATATAAATTATTAATAATTATTATAAGCTAGCTAAATATATTAATAGCATATAGATTAAAGCTAAGTAAAAGTATAACGCTTATAAAAAAGAATATTAAGCTATTTTATATATATTTTATAAATTATAAATATAGCTTTTTAAATATTATTTTATTTTAAAAATTAATATTAAAATCTTAATAAACTAGATTAATAGCGGAATATTAAATATTTTAAATGCCTTAATTAGCCGATAAATATTAATAATTAAAGCTTTTAATTTTTAATTAAAATATATTCCTAGCTTAAAAAAATTTATTATAAATACTTTATTATATCTACTAAATTTATTTTTATTAAAATAAAACTTAAAGGAAAATCTTAATAATTAATATAATATATAAATTAATAATCTCGAATTTATAATAAAATATAATATTAAATAGAACTTAATATTTATTTTTAATCTAAAATTAAAATAATTTATTAAATCCCTATAGATTATAGATTATTTAATTTAAATAAAGCTTTTAAAATATATAATATTTAGATAGGCTTAAGTATTTTTAAAAAAAGCTAAATAGTTTTAAGTTATTAGTAATATATTTTAATATCTATTAGAAAGATCCTAGCTTAAAAGATAAATAGTTAATAATATAGATCTCTATAAAAAAATTATTTATAAATATTATAATATTATAGGCTATAAAGGAAGAAATGCTATAATCTTAAAAGTATATTATTTCTATTATTAAAAGGAAATATATATAAACCTTAATAAGGTAATAGTTAGCTGCTTATACTATTAGCAATTTAATAAGTAAATATAAAAGGAGGAAATAATCCTTATATATCCTAGTTAGCTATTTAAGGTAGTTAGAATCGATATTTAATATATATTAAAGGTTAAAAGCTTTAATTACTTAATTAAGGCTTATTATAACTTAATTAGCTACCTTATAATATAAGTATTAAAAAGGGCTATAACGGAATTATTTAAAAACTTTTTTATTTAAAAGATCCTTCTTAAATATAGCTATTTATATAAAATAATTATAAATAAAGATTTAGAAAATAAAGCTAAGTTTATTAATATATTATAAATACTTAATATATTTCTTATAGTTATATCTTTATATAACTTAAAAGTATAAAGGCTTATTAAAAAAGGCTATTATATTTTTATTAATATATTAATTAAATTAATAGCCGGAATAGGTTATTAAAGATAATATATTAAGCTTATTTTATTTATAAATAAGATATTAATTTATATTTTATATAAATATACCCCTTTTTACTTAATTTATAAATAAAAAGCTATTATTTTTTTAAAAATAGAGATTTTAATATAAAGAGTTTAATTATAATTCCTTAAATAATTATATATAAAGGCATTAAATAGCTATTTATAAATACTATTAAATAAAAAGGCTAATATTAAAAAAGCTATTAAGTTAATTATAATATATTAGGAAAAGATTATAAAGAAAGCTAAAAATATTAATATAAATAAGCTAATTTCTTTAATAATAAATAATCTTATATTTATTTATAACTATATTTATAAAATAAGCTATTTATAAATAGCTAAATTATTATACCGATAAAAAGAGCTATTTTTTATATTAAAATATTTATTTAAATATATTTATAAGCTTTAAGCCTTAAGAAAAGCTATATTATAAAAAATATTTATAAGTAGAAACCTTAAAAAGTTTATCCGGAATAAAAAAGGTATTTAAAAACCCGAAATATTAATATTATAAAATTTAATTTATTAAAATCTTTAAAATAAAATAATTTATAATAAGATTTATACTTTTACTATATTATAATAAGATAATAATTTAATTAAGATATTAAAATTTAAAAATAATATTAAAAAACTATTTTAAATTTTATAATTTATAATTATTAAAAATTAACCCGGATTATTACCTAATTTAATTATTAACCTTATTACCGATAATAATTAAAATAATATTATATAAGATTTTAAGAATAATTTAATTAATATAATAATATAAATATAAGCGAAAAAAGCTTAAAAAAGATATTAAGCTAAATAAGATAATTAATATATAAAAATCCGGATAAAGGCTTTATATAATAAAAATTTATAATTTAAAAATTAAATATCTTTTCTTTATATTTTATTTCCTTATATTATTTCTTATTTTATTTAATTATATATTATATTTAATATTATTTAGTTTTAATATCCTTATACCGGTAATTTAAAAAAGGAAAAATATAAAGGTAAGGCCTTTTATATTTTAAGGATATAATATAGTAATAAAAATTAAATAACTATACTATTAATATATATTATAAGAAATATCTATAATAGCTAAACTATTAAACTTTATAATATAATATATTTCTATTTAAAATCGTTTTTATTATTTAAGGAAAAGAGAAAAGTAGTATAAGATACTTTATTAAAATTTTTAACTTTTATTAATATTATATTTAATAGAAAGTAGTTATTTTATATTTAATACCTTTTTCCCCTTTACCCTTATTTATAACTCTTTAGCTATTAGCTTTAGTAATTTTAAGGGTTAGGTTTTAATTTTTAATTTCTTTATATATAGTATTAATATTAAAAGGCTTATTTTTAAGTATATTATTAATAAACTTATAATAACCTATATTTAGGGATTTATCTTTTTAAATAAAAAGGATAAGTTAGCTATATATATATAAAAGATAATTAAATATTTTATATTATATATTTTAATAGTATTATCTCGGATATATATAAACTAATTATTATTTTTATAATTTAAGTTATAATTATAATTAGAATAGATATAATAGATATAGTTAATATATTTATTAAATTAAAAATTAGAATAAAAGATATACTTAAAAAAGGGCTAATTAATATAAATAACAATACCTTTATTTTAGTAGCTAATATAAATATATATAATATAATATTTAGCGTAATAATTATAAGAATTAGTATTATAATAGCTATAAAATATTATAATTAGGCTAAGTAAGCGTTTAAAATAACTAATTATATTAATAATAAAATCGCTATAAGGGCTAATATTTATTTAATAAATTAAAGTATATTATAATACTATATTTTTCTTAATATAATTATTAATAAAGTTAATAATATTAATATAAATATTTAAAAGAATTAATATATTACGGAAATTAGCTTAATCCTTAATATTTTATATAGTATAAGCCTTACTAATATAGCTTATTATAAGAAAGAAGTTAAGAAAACCGATAAGTTTATATTAGTTAATACTAATATAAATTATACCTTTTATTAAAATAAAAAGCTATTAATAAAACGTTTAGGCTTATAAAAGGCTTACCTTTAATAGCGTAAAAGAAGATAATATATTTAGGAAGATAATAGATATAATAAAAAATACTTATAAAATAAAAAGTTATTAATAAATTCGATTTAAAAAAAGTTATTATAATATTAGCTAGCTTTAAAAATAAAAGCTAAATATAATTAAAAATAAGATTATAAAGGGGAAAATTGCTATTAGAAAGCTAAGATTAAGGGAGATAATTTAAAGCAATAATTAAAGAAATTATTAACCTAATAATTTAAAAGTTTAGGTTTATTATAAGAAAAGCTATTTCCCTTAAAATTACTCTTTTTAAAGATAAAAAGGTTTATTATAAACTAGCTAAGCTTTTAAACCTTTCCCTTTTTCTTTATTATTTTTATACCTTAATTAAAACTAATAATTAACCTATATAAAGTATTATAAGATAGAAAATATTTTAACTTTCTAATTATTTAAAATAATGAAGTAAATCTTATATAAAATCGTTACTTTTTAGCCTTTTATTATAAATATCTTAATATCTATATAATAAAAACTATTTCCTTTTATATCCCTTTTTATTATTATAACTTAATCCTAAAAGATATATACTTTCTTTAAGCCTTTTAAAATCTATATAATAACCTTTAAGGATAAAAAGATTAGATAATAAAATAGCTTTACTTAAAAACTTTTTAAAGTATACCTTTAAAATACTAATTTATTATAACCTATAAATACTTAAAAGAATTTAAATACTTTATATAATTTATATAAAGGTTTTAATTAATAATAATATTATTAAGAAATAACCTCTTTTTTTTAATCCTAATTATCTTATAATAAAGAAAGCTTAAAGTATTATTAAAATTAACTTTTTAAGCTTAATATAAAGGGCTTATTATAATAACCTGCTATTTTATTTAAAAGAATATTAATTCTCCTTATATATCTATAATCTTAAGGGGTATCTATATATAAAGAAATATCTCCTATTTTACCTTATTCTTATAGAAATATATTATTATACTTAATATTTTAGTAATATAATATAGATCTTTTAAGAAAAGGTTAAATATTTATAAGAAAAGGTTTTATACCTATTTTAACTAAATAATTAAAACCTTATTAATAAGCGATATTAGTTCTTTATAGTTAAGGATATCGATTTATAGTAATATTTACTTATTTAGCTTAACCTTAAATATAGAAAGCTATAATATATTAATTCCTAATTAATTAAATTAGCTACCTTAACCGCTATAATTAAAGCTATAGGCCTAAAGATTATATATCTTATTATAAAAATATAATATATACGCCTTATTAAGCGTATTATATAAATTTAGGTTATTAAAAGACTATTATAAAATAAGCTTAATAGGCTATTTATAATTAAAAATTTTTAAATATATATTTTAAAATCGCTTAAGTAAAATAAAGCAATATTATATAAATCGGGATTAATAAATTAAATAAAGGTAATATATTATTAATTCTTAAAATAAAACTTAATTAACCTATATAATAATATATTTAATAGGTATATCTATATATACTCTTTTAAATTAAGCTATTTACCTAATTATCTTTAATAGCTATTAGAACTATAGGTATTATTTAAAAAGTAGAAATTATATTTAAACTTAATATACCCTTTATCTTATAAATTAAATACCGGCTTTTTATCTAATAATAAAGTATTACTCTTTATAATATTAATTAAGATTAAATAACTATAGATAAAATAGGTAAAATTATTTTTAATAATTAATATATTTTAAATATTATATACCTTTATAATTAGCTAAATATCTATTCCTATTCTCTTATTAAGAAAGTTAAATAAAGTAGAAAGTATACTATAATTTATTAATTAGTTTAAAGGATTATTTATAATTATATAAGCTAAGAAAACTTAAAATCCTATAGCTTTAAATAGTTTTAATAGAAATACTTTATCTAATATTATTAAAACTAATATTAAGATTTAAAAATAGATTATATAAGATATCTAGGCTAAAAATAATCCCTTAGCTTAATATATAGCCTATATATTAATAAATTATATATTATCTTAAAAAACTATATTAAGTAATAATACTTTTAATATTTAAAGCTAAGGCTAAATATTACGGTAAGGTATAGTTAATCTTTTTAAATATAATAATATTATAAAAAAAAACGATATTACTAGGTTTTTATAATAGTTATTATATTACCCTTTTATTAAAAGAAATACTTTATCCGGGATATCTTTTTAATTATTATTTATAAAATATTTATTATAAAGAATAAAGGATTCTTTTAATACTCCGCTTATATAATTAATAAAATAATTATTATCTTAAGCGTAATTTTAACTATTACTTATTATATCGATATAAGAAATACTGTTTTTACTATAAGCTAATTTAGCTATTTAGCTTATATAGCTATTAAGTAAACTATTTAAATTACTATAAAAGCGCTTAATATTTATTAAATATTAAATAAATTATAAATAGAATCTAATAGATTATTTTTAATAAACTATATATCTTACCCTAATACTATTACTTTTAACTTTATATTATACTAGTTTATAGGCTTATAACGGTATAAATAAATATGGCTAATCTACTTATAACCCTAAATAAAAAGGGTTTAAGTTTAAAAAAGCTAAAAAATAAAAAAAACGATATATTAAATAAGCCTAAAAGCGTAATATTAAGGCCGGTAAATAAGTAAAAATTAATTAATAAAAGATTTAAAATAATAAATATAAAAAGAAATTTAGGAAATATATATAATAGATTTTAAGAATATTAAGTATAATTTTATAATTATATAATAATTAGCTTAACCTAATTAACCGGATATTTAAGCAATTTAACTTATTTATAGCCTTACTATAGAAAAGATTACTTTTAAGTATATAATAGATTATAATACTTTTAGGCGTAATTATTTATTTATATATTTTTTAATTTAACCTAATTAATCTTTCTTCTTTTTCTTTAGCAGCTTAACTTATTTATAGCTTTATTATTAAAGGAGGAATATTTTAGGGGTTAATAGTATATATTATAACCCCTTAAGGTATTAATAGCTTAAATAGGTATTTCTGCCCTTATTCTATAGCAGAAAATATTATCTCCCTTTTATTCTTTTTAAGTACCCTTAAGATATAATATTTTATTCTATTTTATAGCTTATTATAGCTATATTTTACTTTTTATTTAGTTAAAGAAAGGAGTTCTTTAGACTTAAGGATAAGATATTATTTTTAATTTTAATAATTTTACTTAAGCTAATAAGCTTAATAGATTAAGTATATAAGATTTTTCTATATATTAAACCTTAAAAATAAATATAAGAGAGTTTTCTTTATTAAAAGAAAATATCGGTAATATAATTATAATATATATAGAAATACTATTATAAATATTATAAATATAATAAGTATTATAGGTAAGCTAATATTATTAAAACCTTTTCTTAGAAAATAAGGGAATATATATTATAATACTTTATAAAAATAAATTAATTAATATCCCGGAAGCTTATAAATAATTACTTTTCTTTAGCACCTTTATATTTAATTAGTTAAAGATATAAAAGAAGGGTAACCGAATATATAAAATATTATATTTAATACTTTAAGCTGTAATATAATAATATATTATAGCTTATTAAAATATAGCTTTTTTTAATAAAGAAAGAAGATTATATAAAAGTAAGTTATTTAAATTATCTTTAAAAAATTAAAAAAAGCTTTAAAATTATTTAGCTTATAATTTATTTATTAAAATAGCTTATTTTAAGCTATATATTTAACTTAATATAAAAGCTTAAATATAGATATATTAAGCTTTAGCTAATAAATATCTATTTTTTTTAAATAAGTTTTTTTTTTAAATAAGATAAAAATAAAATTTTTAAATAAAAAAAAGTATATTTAGTAATATAAGAGGATTTATAACTATATAACCCTTTATAAGAAATATATATTACTATATTTATTATAAAGACTTTTTAAATTATAATAGCTATAATAGTATATAATAACTTTAAAATTAAATAATTTAATATTATTAATATATTTTTAAATATATTATTAATAAGAGACTTTATATATTATAAGCTTTTTAATAAATTTAAAAGGTAAAAAAAATGCTTAAAAATTATAAATATACTTTATAAATTAAGAAATATATTACTTTTTTAATATAAAGAATTTATATTATCTTTTTAAAAGCTTAATTTAATATTAAGTATAAAAGAAAATTATTTATCTTAAAATAAATAGAAGATTATTATAATAATCTTTTATATAAATAATTATTTAATTTTTTATTATTAAAATAATAAGCCGGAAGCTTAAAAGGTAATTAATAGTTTTAAAAATATATATAATATAAAAAATTAAAAAGATATAGAATAATATCTTAAGGTATATATTATAAGGGATTAAGCGGCTAAAAGGCTTTATTTAGCTTATAACTTATATATTAAAAAGATTATTAAGCGTTTTAACTTAATTAAAGGCGTTTTATTAAATATATTACTTTTAAATATATTATTATAAAAGTATAATAAAATAGTAATAAAAAAGTAAATTAAGGCATTTTAAAAGAAAGTTAGCTTTATTTTTTATTAAGAATTATAATTTAAGTAAATATAATATATATAGCTATATAGCTTTTTCTTTATCTATTTAACCCGGGATTTAAGTATTTTAAAATAGTTAAATAATATATAATATATTTATATATTATTTAAATACTTACTATTTAATATAAAAGTAAATAAGAAAAGATTTTAATCTTTATATTTAATACTTTATTTATAAATAATAAAGAAATATATTACTTATTATATAAATATACGGTATATTTATATAGCAGATTAATTAGCTAAAAAATAGCTTAATAAAATATTATTATAATATTTATAATAAAAGCTAAGCTGCTAAAGGTAATATATATTAGAAAAAAGCTTATAGTATTATAATAATTACTTTAAAATCTTATTATTAACTTAAAAAGCTTTTTATAGCTATATAATAATAATTAATAAATAATTTAGCTAATTATTAATAAATATAGAAAAATAATTATAAAGCTTAAATATATAAATATCTATAATATATAGCTAAAATAAAAATATAATAAGAAAATATTTTAAATAAAATATTTATTTATTAAGCTTATATTAATAAATAAGCTTATAAAAAACCTTTTATAAGCTTAGTTTAAATATTTTTAAATATTATTAAATTTTTATAATATAAATAAAATATTTAATTAAATATAGAAATTTTATTTATTAGAGTAAAGCCATTTAAATTATATTATAAGATTATATTAAGTAACCTAAAAAACTTATTATTTAAAAAAAAGGTTTATAAGCGTATAAAGGCTTTTTTAAGTGTTTTTTTATATTTAAAATATAATATAATATAATTTTTAATTTTCTTTTTCTTTTTATTTTTATTTTTATTATCCTTTTCGATTTTTATAAGCTAATTAGAGTTATATTGCTTTAAATATTTTTTTAAAAGCTAATATATATTAAATTATACTTTAATAATCTTTTAAAGAAAGGTTTAATTATTAAAAAACCGCCTATTTAAATAGGAAATTAAATAATATATCTTTTTTAAAGTATTATTTTCAAATAATAAGATAAGGTTTTATATAGTAGTATATATAGTAAATAAAAGATAAAGGCATTTATAGCTTAAAAAGTATAATAAATATTTATTAATATATAAAGCGTTAAAAACTTTATTTAAATATTTATTTAAAGTAAAATATATATAAGGTAAATAAGGTATATATTACCGAGCTTTTATAACTTATTAGGCCGGGGCCGGGCTTTTTTAATAAAATTATATATATATTAATATTACTATTATAATATTTATTTTTAAAAATAACTTATCTTATAATAAGGGTAAAGGGTTAAGCTATAAAAAAAATAAGTAAGTTAAAATTAAAAAGATTTTATTAAAAAGGTAAGCTAAGCTTAAGGATATTAGGCTTAAATAAGCCGGGATTAATTTATTAGTTAAGCTTTTCTTATATTTAAAAGAAGGTATTTTATATATATATATATATATATATCCCTCCTAAGTATAAGGTTAAAAGACCTATAATTATATATTTTTTAAATTAAATTTTATTTAACTATATTACGTTTTTATAATTAAGCTTTATTTATTTAAATAAAAGGTAAACCTTCTTAAAGAAGTGTATTAAACTTATAACCTTTTATTCTTTCCTTAGCTTATTATTAATTCTTAACTTATAAGCAATAAATTTCTTTATTTCTTTAAAATAAATCTCCGAATTATATATCTTTAAAGTAATAATAAATATATCTATTTATTTAGATAGGGAAGGTTACTTATCTTTACACTTCTTTACCTTAATAAGAAAACTTTTTACCTAGATAAAGATTTACTTATTATATTTAAAGTCTATTTCTATAGCTATAAAGCTGTTAAATCTATATATCTAAATAATAGAATATAATAGCCTTATTTAATTTAAGGGTTTTAAACGTATATAAATAGTGGTTTAAGCTTAACTATTGTCTCAGTTTTACGTAGTAGGCTATATGATTGCTTTCGAGTAGTCTTACGGAATAAGGTTATATCGCTTAATTTCGCTAGATAAGTATATATTTAAGCAGAGCTAGAACCTTAATTAAGGCAATAGCGGCTTTTTAATATCGCTTATTTTAAGCAACTTATATTCGCCTAAGTTATATAGCGATAGCACTTTTATATAATGCTTAATAGCGTTAAACTAGGTTACTTACGGCCTACAATAGCTTTAACCTTAATAGGATAATAGCTTATTAAAAGTATCGACATAAATAGGCGTAGCTTAACGCTATAGCTACTAATATAAAATGGCGGCTTTTAACTATAAATAGGCTTATAAAAGTAGATTAATAAGTTACTATAAAAGTTCTATATAGCAAAACTTATTATATTAATTTAAAAGATATATTATACTTTATTTTTCTCGGATACTTATTATTATTTTAGCTTAATAAGGGAACTTAAATAAATAAAATAGTCGATATATATATATATATACTTATATATATATATATAGATATATATATAAAAAGAGGGTATATTTATTAAAAAAAGAGAAAAGATAAGTTAAATAATAATATTTAAGGTTTAAATATATTTTAAAATACTTAAAAGGTATAAAGCTATTACTATTCTTTTTATTATATTAATTATATATTTTATTATTTTTATTTAAAATATATATAACGTTATTATATTTTAATTAAAATAATTATTTATTAGCTAAAGCTATTATATACTTAACTTTATTACTATTATTAAAATATTATAATAGTAAGTATATAATATTTATTTAAATAATTATTAATTATTTAAAGGGTATATTATATAATAGGGGCCTATTATTATAATACTTTATTCTATATAAAGCAGAGCAGCTCCTATACTATTATTTATAATGCAAAATACCAGATAATATACTCTATTCGATTGCTATGCTTGTAATTGTGATATCTTACCCTTTCGCGTACTTAAGCTATAAATTCTGGCTACCAATTGCGGACACTGTTGGGGCAGGGATGATCGACCAACGGCGCGGGTGATAGAATAAGCCTTCTACCAACTCATCTGGGCGGCCCCTTTCTCCTCAATACGCATTCTTTTGGCCCTGCGCGGCGTTCTTACTACAAAGGCCGGTGCTCATGGTTCCAAGCAGATGAGCCCTTCCAACCCCTCACCATTAGAGATTTTTCAAGATGACCAGTGTCGAGAGCCAAGCCCATGATCACCCGCTGGCAAGAGAAACCTTTCCGCCCTGAAGGCTCGCCGGGGAGGTACCGGTATTGGGTCAGTCTTTGCAAGGAGCTACATGGTGATCAGGCCTGGTATACACGACCTCCAGCAGGTTTCAAAGGCGAGCCCCAAGAAAAGCCGCTCAAATTGAGGGTTAGGGTCCACATTGACAAACTTGTTGTCCACATTGACAAACTTGTTTGCGCTGAGCAATTGGTGAAGATCGATCTTACACTTCTCAATGACATCTTCTTTGGAAGAGGCGATTTGGCTGCCACTAAACATCATTCAGAGGGCCGCAGATCCACCGCCCTTACTGTATCATTAGTGATGGCTCACTTCGTGGACATTGTCGATCAATGTGACAAGTAAGTCTCGCAATGCTGCATGCCATTTCTGAATCCCAATATTCTTTTGGTCGTCTCGCAAACGGCGGCCAGACACCATCCGCGGTTCAAGCATTGACAGTATTCTGCGCCTTTGAGCATCGACTGACATCATTCCACAGCTTTCCACAGAACGGCTTCCCGAAGTCTGAAGCGTACGATCAGGTGGTCGAATCGCTATGGTTATTCTACTTGCCGGATGACCCAAACCCTCACGGCTGCTTAATCGACTCCGTTGTGAAACGAATTCCCTGGACACCCGACTTCCGTCTCACGACAAGCCCTCGGAAAGAGGTCCGCCTGCTCAAGCGCGAGGGAACAGATAGATGGCAACAAGCTTGCGGCGAAGCGATCCAGGAACTTATTGACCTAGCCCGAGCGAAAAATGTGTTTGCCCGGCTGGGGAAGAAGACGCAAGAGCAGTTCCCCATTGTCGGCGCAAATTTCGACATCGGGATCGAGCGATCGGCGTTCAGCATGTTCGGGATCATTGGCCGAGGCGCCCACATGACCGTCTACGTCCGTACTGACCAGGGCCTCAAATTCTGGATTCCGAGGCGCAGTGCCACCAAGTCGACGTACCCAGGCATGCTGGACCAGGCAGTCGCGGGTGGCGTTGCGCGGGGCGAATCGCCGCTGGAGTGTATCATCCGCGAGGCAGGCGAGGAGGCGGCACTCTCTGCGGAGATGATAAGGGAGAACGTGGTGGCTGCGGGGACTGTGACGTGGTTCAACATCTCGGACGAGAAGGCTGGTGGTGAGCCCGGTCTGATGAATCCGGGTATTCTATACGTGTACGACCTGGAAGTTGGCAAAGATGTCACGTTCGAGCCGGTTGAAGATGATATTGAGAGCTTTTCACTCATGGGGGTTGACGATGTCAAGGAGTCTTTGCGCCTGGGCGACTTTAAGCCGAGCTGTGCAATGGTCATGCTGGACTTTCTCATCAGACATGGTTTTGTCACTGCGGAAAACGAGAAGTACTATGACATTCTCTGCCAGAGATTGCATCGGCAATTACCATTCCGGACAACCCCAAGCATTTGATGTATTAGGTGCAGCCTTACTTTAGAGCATATAGCTCGATAGCTCTGTGATCCTCATATGTATCGATTGTTGAAGGCTATGATGGATGACGCTCAAGGCCATTGTCTCCTTCCGTGTATATAAACGTGGGCACACCCCGGAGAACCGTTCCACGTCTCTCATCTCTCTCTAACCAATACGCACACGTCACACACTCTCTTCGGTGTCACCTCGCAATATCGATATCTTCTGCTATGGCATACACACAAATCTCCTTGGCTGTTCACTCAAGCTTCGAGACCGCCTTGGCTTCTGATCAGCTTTATGGCAATTAGAGCCAGTCAGAGGTGAGCATGTAGATTTGGTTCGACAAGTAGGAATAGGCGGGCCAGATATCCAGGTGATATGGGTCAATTCACCTGATGCCGACTTGTCCGTGCTATCTGGAGAGAAGATCCTTCTCACATATACACGTTAACACTTGTCAAAACACTTACCAAGATTCACACTCGATTGATACCTGGTCCAACGTCGTGGCTTTGACACCCCTATGGACATCTGGAAGAAGGTTGGGGTGACTAGGTGTGAGTGGAATTGATCCGAATCGACGAATGCTGATGGTGTGTTGGGCCATAAGTACATATCAAAATAGCTGGAGATCCTCTTTAAGCCGCAGCGCGATTTCGATGCATAGCGAAGAAGGATGGAAAGAAGGTCGAGTTGGCCAGGCAGCAATGGGCTTAACCCACACTAAATTTTTCCAGCATGTTTGGTTCTCACTAATAGCAGTTTGAGAGCTCTCTTGTGAGAAATTGCTGTAGAATTGTGGATACACGGTTGGTGTGTTGGCTGCTACACCTTAGAAGTGGTGCTTATGATAAAGTAGACATAGAGGAGCTGTGGTATGGTTAAGGATTGCAGTCAGAAAATACCTTTAGTGCTTTCCTGGATAAGGATCGGTCTGATATAAGCGGGGGCGAGAAGGAGCTTGTGCTGTTGGTAATTCGGCAGGTCTTTTGTCCAACTCCCGAGGATCGAGCCACAGCCTCAGAGCTCCTTGGAATTGAGGACTACAACTCTCTTTGTGGGGATCTGTGGGGTTCAGTGAAAGCTCCAGGGGAGTCGCTGGCCATATGACTCTGGAGCCATCGATCTGATCGTACATTGCTGGAACAAGTGGGACCCAGAGGGTGCCTTCTACGCGATCGCGACAGCTGGGACAAAGTTATGAAAGTCCAACAGAACAATAAGTGGGTAGAGATGATGAAGAAGAGATTTTATATGTAATATTTGGCAGCTTGGTATCATTCCTCAGAGGTCATCATACTCTCTGATTGACTTAAGCATCGGAAGGCCAGACTGGGTACTCCCACCCGCTGACTCCATTTTCCATCAGCCTCGTGTCCAGGCCATCAGCGCCCTGAGAGATGTAGAAGACCTTGGTGTAGGGCACAACACTGTAGTACTGGAAAGCGGTACCCGCAGGCACAAACACAACATCACCGGTGGCCAGCTGGATCGTCTCCCCACTGATCTCAACGCTCAGCAGACCCTCGACCACCTCAAACGCAGAGTGGCCAGTCAATGCCGTGCTTCCACTCGCGCTGCTGCTGGCGGCCGTAGCAGAGGTATCGTTGCCGGAAACGCTCATGGCCGACTCGTTGGACAGCTTCTGCGACATGATGATGGTGGCGAGGGTGAAGTTGCCGGCCGACTGCGTGGGGGTGACGAGGGGCTGGACGATCTGGTAGAAGCCGGCCTCGTCGCTGAGCCACTTGGGGCCAAAGTCCTTGGCCACGAAGTAGGGCGTCTTGTCGTCGGCGCCGAGCTCGGCCGGCGCCCCGTGCCAGCCGGTGACGTCCCCGGCGCCTTTGGTGGACGAGTACGAGCCGTTGACCAGCGCTCGCGAGGGCGTGAAGTTGAGCTGGGCGTAGACGTCGAAGAACTCGAGCGACGCGATGACCGAGGGCGGCGGGGAGCTGCTGGTAGCGTTGAATGGGCTCGCGTCGTTGATTTCGTAGGGGCTCTCGAGGGGCGACGTGTAGTTGGCGTTGGCCAGGGCGTAGAAGAGGTCCTCGAACCCGCCGGGCTGGATCACGCCGACCATGTCGGTGTCCGGGTCAAGAATCTGGAAGGTGTGCGTGGTGTTGTGTGGCACGGCGCCGTAGTCTCCCGGGGTCATGAGGCGGGCCTCCTCGTTCTCGTATGTCTCGGCGTCGGAAGTCCAGAGCTGGAACTGGCCCTTGAGACAGAAGAAGTTCTCGTAGTGGGTGAGATGGGTGTGCGGCAGGACACCAAGGGAGCCCGATCCAGGGGCCGCAGTCGAGATGAGGGTGAAGGCATAGTCAGAGCTGGGACCTGTCACGGGGAAGCGGTACGTCTGCGCGCCGATGACAACTCCGGGGATGCCATAGTGTCGAACGGCATATGGCTGAGGTGACGACGGCACCTCAGACACCCAGAGAGAGGAGGCAGTATCAGACGAAGTCTGGCGTCGTAGAGGGGTACGCCCTGGAGGATAAGGAACTGTCGCTGCGACCGAGACAGAGAGCCCGAGAAGGGCGCTGAGAGCCGAGAGTTGCATGACGCCTAGCACTTGAGGTGGTGGAGAAAAAGCGAGTGAAATCACCACAGATGATGGAGCAGTTGTGGGCTAAGGCACTGGAGACCAGACTTGATTGTCCTTTACATTTTCAATCGAGGATCTCGTTCTTCTTAACCTACCAACAATGTAGGGGTAGACTGAGGGCAGTCGGAAGTTCCATCCCATATATCGTCGCCGCCGGCTTTTCCGGAGTGTGGGTATCGACGACCACAAGATCTACGAAACGCTGCATGTTAATGGGTCCGTTAATGGGTCTCTGAGTGGTTTGACAAGGCGGCATGGGGCCTACGATCGCATATGCTCATCTCCGAATACTCATCCGAGGCCGGACGGGACCCTGCTTGATCCCTGCCTCCAGCGCTCATGCCTGCATCAGGTTACATTGCCTGGTTCCCCTCGGCATTTCGTTTCAATGAATCGAAAGTCAATGTTGCCAAGTGATTCGTGTAGCCATCTTTAAAAATAATGTTCCGTGTGCCCGGATACACAGGAACGCATGACCCACTTGACCACAGATGACTTAAGCTACAACGAGTAAGAATAGATGTGGAACTGAAAGAACAATGCTTGACGCAAGGCATGTTTGTCAATTTGATTAAGGAGCAGACATAAGACGGCCGGGACTTCCTCGAATCGATCCAATAGATCCGCCTATAACGGGCGAATTGACAAGTTCGGATGGATTTCAAAAGTCAAGGATAGTCCTGGTAAGGTAGAGCGCAAAGTTTCTGTGAGTGCCGAGCCGCCATCGCCATGGTCATCGGAGCCGGATCACAGTTCTGCAAGCTCGCTGTCGGTAAAGGAATAGCGAATAATGGTGTAGCATCAGTGGGAGCATGTGTGTAGAGGGTAGAATGTACCAAGAGGAGTACAACAAATTGATATATAACTTTCCGAATTATCTCTCAAACTCAAATTTCGCGCAGAATACGTCCCCATGCTGTGGCCGAAGGCGGACCAGAGACATACAAAACAAATACATGCAGTGATTACGCACTTCGAGGCAACAGAAGCAGTCGAATGCTAAGCGTTTTGCCAACAAAACTCGTATTTGGGGTTACACGCGTATCGACAAACTGATGATAGAGCTTGCTTACTTTCCTCTTGCTGTTCTTCGTTCAATGTTCCACATCTCCGCTCAGTGAACCACGGATGTACGTATGTGGGAGGTTTGACTCAACTCCTCCACCATTCTGGTAGCAATTAGTAACATCCACTTGAAAGCTGAGCCTGGAAAGCACTTGATATCACTTTACCTTCTGTGTAGCGTTCAACCACGACACTAGAATCGTAGTCTTCCTCCCTAGGGTCTTCTCCGCCCCATTTGTCGAGCCACTCAGACTCAATCCACTCTTTATCAATTTGTTCCAGCCGGGCAGCGTCCCACATAACGAAACCCCAGCGACGCAAAAACATGGGGACGGTGTTGCCAGTAAGGTTGCTATACTCGCCCTTCCACAAGAGGACCCAGGCAAGCGGCGGGAGGTCCAAGCTGTCACCGTCGAATGGCATTTTCTGCCTCCAGTCCTGGGCCGAATCGCGGTGAGAATACCATTGCTCACGTCTGTCCATCTGTATGGAAGACTCAACAGCATCGTCTATCCAATCATTACGCCAGTCGCCACGATGTCTTCCCATGCCTGACACAATCGCGGCACGCATCATGTCGACTAGCTGTTCGTGGTGTTCTGTCTTGAAAGTATCGGACAGGAGTCGGAGGCCATGGCGCAGGACTGCGTTTAAGGACCCCGGATTTATGTCTGGCCAGTTTCTCAGTTAGTGATCTAGATCTGACGCAAATACGACAAGTCTAGAACTAAACTTACATCCGTCCTCCGCCCCATTCTCGCAAATTAGCATTAAATCCTCATTTACACTGGTAATGTCGATGTGTAGGTATTTTGGATTCCGTTCTTCGTTCAAATCCCAGGCTACCCGCCTAAGAACGTCTCTGTATGTATTCTTAGCGAACTCGTGAATGCATAAAATCTCTTCGATTTCCCAAGCTGGAAACATTGAGAGAACACGGAGGCGGTCGATATTATCCTCAATCCGTTCTGGAGCACTATACCCCTCTCCCAAAGATCCACATACGTTGCAGAAAAGTTGCATCCGATACAGAGCACGCTGGATGCGGCGCCTCTCTATATCGCTAAGGCTCTGCTGTCCAGTTCGACCTTTGGTAGATGGCAGCGAGGCCAACGCCCAGCTGGCATATCGTTCGGCAAGAGGTTCTATAACAGAGGTATGGAAGTGGAGAATATGTATGATGTCGTCCAAGGACAATTCAGCGGTCCAGTCAGTTTCTATTATTGCGTATCTTGCTTCGTGCTTTTCGACAAAAGCCCAAAGTAGAGACTGCTCGCGGACCTTTTGGAAAAGCTCCGTGCCTGAGTGATACACTCCTAGGGCATCGATCAGCATTCCTTGGAGGATCTCCTCCGCAACAGATCGCAAGATGGGCAAACGGTCCTCCACGTAGACACGATGTAACTCGGGTGAGGCGTGAACAAGCGCGCTGAGTGATTTGATGGTCGGCGCGTTGGATAGGATAAGTCGATGGAGCTCAACGGGCAACGTCTCCAGTGAGGGCCGAGGCGCGGACCGCGCGGTTGAGGAATCAAGAGCGGAAGCAAGATGCTTGGCCGGTTCCTTTCTTTCGCCATTGATGTCTCCCGTGTTAAGTGCCTGCAGGGAGGTAGTGAGATTGTCCATGATGACACTGTTTGCGATTTTGAAGAGTGTGGAAAGTATGATGGCAAAATCAAGTGAGAGGCTCAAGACTGGGGGGAATCATGTCAGTAGAAGTGTGGGGGCTTGCAGTAGGATTTTGCTTAGTAAGTAATGATGGCTCGCCGGCGGTGAGTGACGTGGTCGCCCATTCAGCCACTCACGCGCGGCTGCGTTTGCCATCGTCCAATCTTTAGTCCTTCTCCACGATGAATTCGGGCAGATGCCATCCAAAACACTTTTACGACTTCGTCCGAGGCCAATCGAATCGGTTTCAGATGTTGTGTCCACCTACGTTGTTTCGTGGGATATGTACATGGCATGGTGCGTCGTTTTGCCGTCTCCTTGCGTACCGGTACTCAAGTCATGGACGGCTCCCAGAACAGGCTGCTTGCTTGGGAGATGTTTTGAAGGTAGGCTACGGCCCTTGTTGCTTCTGTCAAAGACCAAGATTTTGGGCCAATAAAATACGTGATATTAGGCAGCATCCTCAATTAGAAGCCCAAGCCCGGGCTTTTGGTGCCATTGCAGACCTAAGAGGCCCAGCAGAGGTTGCCGCCAGACACCAGTTGTAGATCCAAATGCCGGTTCCCCAGCGAAACAGATTGTTTGAGATAAAGTTCTGCACCATGGGCCCAGACCCGGACTGTTGGCGTTATTCTAGGCATAAAAGGCACACTAGGCGTTGCCATCAGAGGCACAGCAGAGGATGCCAACAGAGACCAGTTGACCCGTCCTAGACCCAACAGTATTGGCTCAACTGCAACTTTAGGTTACATTGCCAGAAATAGATCTAACACACTACAAGCGTAGACCGATGGAGTAAGGATGGTGTAAACATTCGCAGTCTTTAGAGTCTCACGCATTGGGACTTGCTTGGAAGCGTGCAAAGTGGCTTTCATATAATAATTATGTTCTCTTCACTCGACCTGCGAGGTGTATCACGCCTGTCGTGTGTATTAGAAGAGTGACTTCCTTTGTTTGAAGACATACCACGCACTGCCCATTGGGTCACATAGCCAAAGTCTGTTCTCTTCCAAGCATTGTAGGTTCGTTTCTTGATTCTACATCTCGAGACGCGGACGTCTTCACAAGGCCCCGCCGGTCTTTCCAGGGTCTGGGCCATGGTCTGTGGAATGGCTGGCGTGGTCGCGAGCACGCCTCGTCACCAACCTCATCGTGTGATCTGACACGACCCATGGCTCAGTAAGTGTTAGGTTGGCCAGTCTGGTTCTGGTCAACATTGTTTGGACCTGGCTCGGTGGTTTCGACGGTGACCTTTCACAATGACCAGTTCCTTCCATCGAGACTCGCGCAATGGTCTCGGAGGCGATATTGTATCTACGCTGAGTTATGCTCCAAAGATCGCTGTTGGGTGAGTAGGGACAACTCATATAAGTTGTCTGCTCCATGCCACTCGGTTGCATTCATAGTCGCTATCTTCATTACTTTACTCCTGTACTATTCTCACCACCTCAATTTCCGGTTATTTACCATCGAAGAAAGTCTGTCACAGGCTGCGCCTTGACATATTATTGTCTTGTATATCTCATATTCAGATACCGCGACATATCGAGCGAATCTCTGGAGGCTGGTCCTCTGTCATCATTGCTTCCCAAGTCGACCTACAATCTTATATTCCTGCATATACTCGATTTTGGAAGCACGAAAACAGGACCAAGTAAAAAGAAAGGTTTCCCGAATCACATCATACTAATCTTGGTGATCTTTAAGTTGATCACTGAAAGAAACTCGTGCGTTTCTCGGTCATATCTCCACTTTTGGCGAAGAAATACTCGATATAGAATGTCCTCTTATTATACTTGCGGTGTATGCCGAACTACGGGCGCCTTCTGCAAATGTATGGGGTCGTATCGGGATTCGGAGATGGAGCTCCAACCAAGGGTAAGGATTCCCAAATCATTGTGGCATTGGGCATCATTAACTTGTTGATAGATCAGCCAAGCTGGAGCCTCTCGCGATCATCCCATCTCTACCGTCCCTCCTTCGGTATCACGTGGCCGTCCAACAGGGGGCAGTTCTGTTAGACAGCCGTCTCGCAGCCGTCAGAATCCGATCTCGGACCGACAACAAGATAGGCCAACCAAGACTAACGTCCCCCCTTCGTCTTCTCGCAGCTACCCAAGTACCAGCTCAGCCATATCATCGTCACGCCCTCGAACTCGTCGAAACTCAGTTTCGCGCACACGGGATGACAGACAGCCATATTTACCACGGGGCGACAGCTCAAGTTCCTTTGGTAAAGCTTCGTCACAAAGCTCTGGAGCGCGCGACTTTGATAACTCTGCATTCAACAAACCCGTCCCGAATGCATACAAAATAAACGAGGGTTATAACAACGTCAATTATAGAGATCTCCAAGATCCCGTATACTTGAACACCGGTCCTCCGTACGATGCCTCCAGGAACACTCTTTCCGCAGACGACCGAACCGTTTCGCAAGGCGTGGTCAGGGTCGGTCGCCCTGAACTCGCAGACCGATTTACGAATTTGTCGCTAAACTCGAATAAAAAATCTGGAAACCACAGTGACGTGGCTACGTATGGACGGGACAGTACATACCGTACGGCTTCAGATATGGAAGACCATCACGTTTACAAGAGGATACACAAAGAAGTTGAACACTACTCGACGCACCTCAACGATGCAGTACAGGAAGCTATGGCTAAGCAGGAAAAAAGCCCTGGCATATCCGTCAAACATGCAAACATTTCTTACTATTCCTCCAAGGCGGGAAACGCACAGGAGAGGTTCGTGATCATTACCCAATATCAGAAGCGATCCCAGCTGCTACCCGCACTTCACTTTGGACCTTAATCTGACCTTAATCGTTTGGACTGAGCAGGGAAGCTGACAGACGGATGCACTACATGGAAGCTCATGAGGGTGGTCTGGACGACGCTGAGAGCTACGGATCACATGTAACAGCGATTCGACACAATCTCAAAGGCATGACGAAGAATTATACAGAGGCGGAAAGTCGAGAAGGTTGTAAGTTGGCATTTTCGAATAAATTGAATTCCCCCTTACTTAAAGGATCCATAAACCTAACTGAATGTATAGTTGCTCACAAGCGAGCCTTCGATGTAGACGGTCAAAAACCCCTTGACGCGATCCAGGACCAACATGGCGACGCTGCATTTCAGAGTCTTGATCGCCCTGAGAGCGCATCAACCTTGAATTCGGGTCGAACTGGCAGCAAGGTAAGCAGTAGCAAGTCGATGCAAAGTACTAGTAGCAGAGGCAATACTTCGAGGCAGTGCGAGCATAGAAACATCCTTGGGAAACGGTGCACGAATTTAACCAACCACAGGAGCAGGATGTGTGGCAAATGTCGTTAACAGTCTATTTAAGATGAATGATTGCGTTGTACTTATGAAGTTTGCTTACTGTTAGCGCTATATTGTTTTGGATCAATTGAGCATCTTCACTAACAGACTCCTTGAAAAGAATACTGCGTGCACTTTCTGGAATAATAAGAACTGGCTCCTATTAATATAACGAGGTAGAAGTATCAGCAGTTGTTAATATGCTTGGAGAACTGTTCCGGTGGAGAAAGGTACTCAAGACCTGTTGGGACACTGTACATCGGATACTGAAAATATATTTCATACTTGATGTGGCCCCTCGCACGATCCGAAGGATCTGCCCAAACTCACCCTTCCGCTTAGCCCTAGTATGAAAACTTTAGGTGCCAGTAAGTTGGTCTCTAGTTCACCTGTTCTTGTATAGACTAGAATCAATCATGAATAACCTCTCAAGTCCTCAATCAGCAAATTCAAATCACAATTATATCCTGAGCCACTCATGAGCCAAGACCTCCTCAACCCGCGGGCGCTTCTCAACTTCATAGCAAAATAGCTTGTAAAGAAGATCTGCCATTAGCCCTTGTTCCTCCCTAGATGTTTTCAACTGCTTCTACTTCGCTCCTCCCGGCTGTATAACCTCCATGGGCTTGCTCAAAGCCACCTCGAGTAACCACTCTTCGTCATCTCTGTCTTCGAGCCATTTCCCCTGATCGTCAAAAAAGTCCTTGCGTGCCTCCCACTTGTCCCACTACGCCTTGGGTGGCTTCCCAAAAAAAAAACCGCATTGTTTCTGCCAGCAGTTCGTCCTTATCAAAAATCATATAGACGAGCGGAAGCTGTTCCCGGATCTCGAATAGTGTACACCCGAGAGCCCACAGGTCATAGCCTAAGCTAATAGCATTTTCCTATTCTACCAGTATATCGGGCGGCAGGTAATTTCCCGGAATACCTCGGCTCTCCGACGGCAACGGGATACGGAAAGATTCCCCGAAGTTAATAACACAAATTTGGTCGGTGAGATATTTTATCACCTAGCCGAGAGGTCTCGGCGGGAATTATTAAGTATCGTGGTGAGGATATTAGAAGGTCCTCGAGAGATTCCGTACGCATATAGCTTTTCTTAGGCTGGCCCAGAAGCAAAAGCAACTCGTCTTCAGACAGCCGATTCAGGTTGCCCAACTTGACAAGAATTTTTAAAGGTCGGAAGTCTACTTCTATTAGTATCTAACGGAATCTTTGAAGACGCCGCGGGTATTTACCCTCCGTGGCATAAGTAGTGGTTATGTTGACCGTACTGTCACGAATTCAAGAACCGCAGATGTACAAACTTCAAGCTAACATGTAATACGGAACGAGCAAAAGCGAACTCAGCCGCCACCAAATTGAATGAGAACGCTCTAATTAGTACCTATCAATACGACCGAATTGATCCAGATTCCAGCCAGGCTAGTCCTCGAGAGCCGAGGCGGACGCAGAGCCATTTGATGGACCCAGATCATCTCGTTCCACAGGAGATTCGGTGATTTGCACCAAGAAGTCATCATCCATCCATACACTCCAGATCTCCGAGTTCCACGGGTGCTGGGGGTTAACAAGTTGAAAGTCGAAGTGTCGGAAAAGCTGACCGTCGTCGCTCGTTAGTGGCTTGCAGCTCACACACGCAAGAAGGGTTAGGCACCGCGCTCACCTCAAAATACACCTTGTTCAGCTCCATGAAAGCCAGAGGCCTACCGGCACACCCGAACCGGCCGTGGCCAAAGACCATGTCGACCAGCCGCTCCATGGAGGCCCGCGTGTTCTCGTCCGCCTCCGTGAAGCGTTCGGGCCGGAAGACGTCGCCGTCGTGGCCCCAGTGGCGAGGGTGGCGCATCATAGGCAGCAGGTTCCACCCTACAGCGGTGCCGCCTGGGATGAACTTCCCGTCGATCTCGTCACCTTGGGGAGGGACGACCTTGGGGAACTTGAGTGGGACCGGCGGGCGCATGCGAAGGCCTTCGTATATGACGGCCTGACGACGATAAGCTTGTGACGGATCTTTGTGATTGATCGCAATAGGGGATGGCTTCTAGTATTTGCGTACCTGAATATATGATATCGTTTTGGCCTCTTCGGTTCTTATCGGGCTTGATACTCCTCCCTCATTGACGCACTGTCTGACCACCTGCTTTAATTTGTAGTAAACGCGCGGAGTCGTAATAAGGTAGAGCATTGTAGATCGCATGGTCGAGGCTACCGTATCCGCGCCAGCCGACATGGCGAACATCGCCTCGCTGATGCAGGGTTCCAGAGTAAGTCCATTGCGTATGAAGCCGCCCTGGTCAGTCAGCAGCCACTTCTCAACACAAGACCGGGTCTCCAGCCACATCTGACTCACCAGCAGGTCTTTCTCGTCAGGTGCACCAGGTTCGTATCGCTTCTTGATAGTCTCTTCCAGAATCCTGCCAGGTGGACAATATATTAGCGTCGACCGCCACCAGCCACGTTTGAGGTCGAATCTCAGTCATACCTTATCATGAGCCCAGCTCCTGATTCATCAGTGCTCTTGGGGCCAAAAAGCCTCAGAAAATATGTCGACGTAGTGATAGAACGCAACCATGGGATAGACATAGGGATCGTGTATTTTTTGATTGCTGTTCGCGCCGCGCTCAAAAGACCAAAGACGTCAGAGTCGGTTTTTAGGAACCCTAGCTCCCTTCCGAAGGCGACACGAGTGATGACGTCCAATGTGTAATAATTGACGACGCGGGCGAAGTTGACAACATGCGTCCGGCCCGGTCCTCGAGCAGTCTTGTCGCGGATGTGCTGTTCAAGCGCCTTGACTATCTCGTCTACAATCGGCTCCATCGCCAACGTCTCGCGACCGCCGTATGAACCGGCTAGTTTTGCTTTGATCGCGTCATGGGTCGGCGTGTCCGTCGTCGAAAACATTGTGTCGTAACCTGGAAGCTTGAAGGAGGCGCTGTAGAAGGTGTCCTTGGTATATGTTCCCCGAGCTCCTGAAATTCTGCGCAGGACATCTGGGTCGTCGGTAATGATAGCGTTAGGACTGATCCTTATGAGATGGCCGTACTGCTTAGCTAGGTCGTTGTAGAACCATGCTTCCTGGCCGGTTGCCGTGACAGTCAGCTCCCATAATGATGTGATGCCAGCCATAAAGGGACCCGGGACGTTCCGAAGCCTATTCCATGAGTAGAACGTTGAGGCTAAATAGTAAATCAAAACTGCTGTTGCTGAGACACCCAAGATTTTGGTCGCGGGCCATGTAGCAAATGAATTTGTAATATTTGTTTCCGCCATCATAAGTGAGAGGATGTGGAGAACACTTGTCTGCAGTGTGTGGGCTCGGTATCAGTTAGTCACTAATCAGAATTCGCAACAGAGCATGCGCGAGCTGAAGACTGCTTTCCCCTTCTTATACTCGTTATTCCCAGTAGCGATCTAACCATAAGGGTGGTTTAATATCCAGGCCACACATATGCCGTGTAAGCCCAGCCAGCCGTATACTGCTTAGTCTCCAATCACATCTCACATTAAAGCATGAGGACGTCGGGGATGATCGTCTACGTGGCGCCTGCCGCGGCCTGCAAGTGCTTTCGCATTGGAGGGCTGACCGCATAAGTATTCTGCGTTACCCTACCGCACTCGTCTTAGTGCCGGAACGCAAAGTAGTGTAGCCAAAAACTCCTGCGCACGCTTAGACGTCATGCCTGCAGTTCGCAGGTGCTGGTACTATTTGATTATTTGCATATGTATGCTTTGCAAGGCCTGTGATACGCTCACCAAGATCATGTTTCGTTTGCAACTTACTGTTTGTCCCGGGGCTATGGAACCTAGGGTACTTGAAGGATTCATGGGCGACCCGGATGTCCGAGCGGCATCCAATATAACTGGTTACCGAAGATTCTATTGAAAACCGCCACAGACTGGCTCACCCTCAGCTCTGGGCACACCATGTCCACAATCTGCAGTCTATTGGTCCCATCGCTGCAGCTAGCGCCGAGGCCTTTTGGATTCGTGGCTGTATGTGGCAGACACATTCTCCTGGTGACTTCGTGAGTCAACATTAAAGGGTGTGCTTATGTTCAAATTCAAGACATTCAGTGCAGGGTATTTTGGCTCTAGAACCCGTGTCGCGATTTGATGGGTGTGCATGGCGAATCCTACGAAGTGAGACAAGGACTGTCTAACTTCATTCGGCTGCAGAAATCGAAGAGCTTTTGTTGATGTGTTTCTCGCCTCCAATCATGGGTTTAGATGTTTTCCGCGAACACAGTCGTCCGGGAACAAGGGGCGTTTTGGAGTGATAAGCAATGCGCAGTCCTCGGGAAGCCCGGGAATACTGGCATTGTGGTTGCATGCTCAGTAGGAATATATTCCAATGAGCGCCCCTAGTTCGATTCGCTGGCCACTTGATTCGCATTTATAAGCACTCACGGGTTTGTTTCAGGAACTCAGCGGTATCTGCACTGCTATGACGGTATTAACTTACTCTTTTGGAGCATCGCGACCTGTCCAGTGCGTATTCGCAAATAGGACATGGTTGACAAGAACTATGTTCCAGTAAGATGAATGACGAATAAGAGCAAAAGAACATATAGTCGATTATTCAAAGAAATCATGGAGGACCTTGAGATTATTATTTGTCACTGAGATTTCCATAGATTATCTGGTACGAAGGTAGCCGCTACGTACAATTCAAATACAAGGCACAAGAGGTGGTTAACAAACAGTGTTCAAGCAAAGACCTGGCATTTGAAGGCCGGTATTCTGTAAACAAAAGAAATGATATTTACCTACCATAGCTAATTATTTATAGCTCTATGTTTCCGGAGCACCTCAAGCAAGAAGTCCAAGGTGCTTCCGAGCCCAATCAATCTCCGAAGCCGGAGGGAGAGGAGTACCCATGCCGCACACACTTTCCAGCCGAGCCTTGAGGATCTTAAGGCCCTTGACACGGAGGTTGCAGCTTATTCTCTCGGGCGTTGTTCCGCACTTAGCGGCCTGCACTTCCAGCCTCTCAATCTGGAAGTTCGTCTCCATCTGGCACTGAAGAACCTGTTCAACAAGGTCAGGAGAAGACGGAGAGGTTTTTCCGTCAATAACGCCATGCGTAAGTCCGTCCATGACTTGGTCCAAAAGGTTTTGAGGAGCCATTTTATCAAGAGATGTTGTGAAAAGTTCTTGAGTGTTGAAAGTTTGGTGGTGATTGAGTGAAATGTGTGATGATGAGATACAGATGGGAGGAAGACTTCGAAGAGATTCAGGCCATGTTTTATAGCCATAGGGCCTTCGTGCGTCTGGCTTGCAATCTTTCCTTGCCGCACTAGATATTAGGGATGTCTTTGTTTTCCAGAACAAGGCAATCCTCATGCACTATTGTGGCTGCCGAGGATGGCTGAAGATTCTCTTGTTTGTTACCACTACATCTTGTCCGATTTGCGAACTGCAATTCTTTGTTGCATTCTTTCTTCTTACATGCTAATAGTAGTGCAAATGTGGGCCAAAGCATACAATGATATATTGTTCATTCGACCTCAGCTCTAAGTACTCAGCACGGAAAGATTAATGCGAATGCGAGAGTAGAAAGAGGCACTCCTCACTTTCAAAAGAAGATCCAAGCCACAGCTGGGTGACATTTTACACCCATTTCCGCCTTCAAGTTCACTTGATTATCTTCGCTAAACGCGTCAGGTCTCCACCACACCAAGTGATGACTTTGAGACGAGAAGGTCAGAGACAAGTGCAGATGTATCAATGGGGCTTTGGCAGTGGCATTTTGCTGTTGATGGGCCACGACTGGCAAACAAACAATTATGGAAGATTATATCCTAGGAGCCCAATACCTACGTATTCGTTATCAGTTGCCAGCGCCCACATAATGTATTGGCATTCCAAGTTATACGGAATGGATCTTCAATGCCTCCCCCATTACCGGTAAAACTTGTTCGGGACGCCCTTGGCCCCACTCTGGTCACCCCTGTCAAGATATCCACAGATGCGTCCTTCTAAGCCCCCTTTCTTCCTAATCAACATCAGCTTTCTGCCAGCACCATCTTCCCTGTACTTGGTGTCATGAAACTGAAGGTCTTTGTCACCCAAGTACGCCCCCTGCTAGACTTTGCGGAAGCCGTCCATACTCTTCCTGATCCACTTCTCATGCCATTCGTCCTGGCTCGAGTCCTTGTAGTACGCATATAGAGCAACATAATGATCAGTTTGCAGACTCGGCGTCATGTCTTCGAGCGGCTCGCGCGAGACAGGGTTCATGGGCTCCCAGTAGGCGATGCCGCCTACTAGCAGCGACGTGAATGCTTGCTTCAGTGTCTCGAAGACATCAATTTTGTTGTCGAGGTACACGTTGTCCGCGACCCAGCGGTGATCAGGTGGCATTATACCTCAGGAAGCCTCACAACCTTTAATCTCGTCAGAAAGCTGTTGTTCCGTGATTTTCAGAGCGTTGGGAGGACGAGTGTCCACCAAAAGCTGGAGCATCGACTTCGCTTCTAACTCAGTTCGAGCGCGAGCAACGATGAGAACTGCAATAGTATATCCGTGATCCGGATCATTCATGATGATTCTCCAAATGATCACCAACACCTGTCAGAATGCTTTTATATGTTAGAGGATTCCTACCCCGGCTTGATTTAGGAGCTAGTACTGCACAGTATGCAACGTCAGCTAACCGACCTCTCTAAGCCCGGGAATTACCCACAGCATAGGTAATACCTAAAACTTACCCGGTAAACCTAATAGGTAATTATAGGGATTAATTACCTATAAATCCTAAATAAATAACCGGATTCTTAAATTTTATACCTATATATAACTTATATACTTACTAGCCTATTTATTATTATTTATATTATATTTAATTTTTAAATTATATATATTAATTTTAAAAATAAAAAGTTATTAATTAAATATACCTTATTAAAAGC